>VZSV01000011.1:907874-958354 GCA_013398735.1 Nothocercus julius | reverse complement strand
TTTCCTCCTTTTATTAGCACAACAGCATTTCTTTCTCTGCATTCCTCATTTCAGAGCTTAGTCCTACAAAAAACAGGACAAGTTTGGCTAATTGTTACTTGAAAGTCATATACTAATGCGTTTGGACAATTCAGTTTTTCCATTACACCCCTTCACATTTATAACATCCTTCAGCTTTCACAAGGGACACTCCACCAGCACATGACAATCCCAACAACCTCTCGCTAGGACCCCACGCTCACCCGGCTCTGCTCTGGTGTTATACAGACATGGGCAACGAGCAGCAGAGCTGGAAGAACCACCCGAATTGCCCAGGCCTACAAACCCATCGCATCTGGTTTTTTACATTAAAACATGGTTCTGATGTCATACATGATTTTACATGGGTGGCTTAGAAGGCTTTTGCTTTGAGTGGTATCAATGGGTTCCTCACAAAAGCTCTGTGCTTTTTGCGAGCTCTGCTCTTTCAGCTTCACAATTAAGGCCGGTGAGACTTGCAGCCTTGTTTCCTCAGCACGGGATGCAAAAGGAAATGCTGAGCTCTCCACACTGCTCATCCTTACTCTTCAGGACACACAGACACTCTCAAGGGCACCTTTTATGCTGTAATTTTGCAGTCACACCGGTAAAAGCCAAAGCTAAGGCTGCAGTATGCAGAGGTGCCTGGAACTGGAATTCAGATCCAAACTAATCCTGCCAGTCTAATTAATTCTGTCAATCTTCTGTCAATCTAATCATGTCAGGCTATCAAACGCTTTCCAACAGATGCTGGGTCAGCAAAGCCAGATAACAGCAAAGAGAACTTGCCCTGAGACACACGTGCAAACCTGAGGGTCACGCGGAAAGGCGCCGGTTTCCAGAAACGCCACAGCAGTCGCAATGTAAAAGCGATTAGGAAGAGTTATGAAGCACAGTATTGACCTGAAATGGAAATCCAGCACTGGAAACTGAAAACCCTGCTCTTTCTAAGAAAATATTTCTCCCACATTGACATCTAACAACTTACCAATGCACAGTTGGAAGTTTAAACACCCTTCAGCATCATTCAATCTGCCTCATCATCTACTTCCACTTGAAAATGTCTTCTCACCGCTAGCACGTACTTCTCTATTGCCATATATTCCAAGTTACAGCTGCCCAGTATGTGCTTCAGCATACACGTGCTGAAGAAAGCACAGTGGAATGGATGAAAGAGATTTAAATAAAGTTGGCAACTTACAGCCAAGCCAATAGACTGGCTCAAGTCGGCCCGTGGCAGCCCCCAGCGGGCAGAGGGAGACTGAGGGGCTGGCGATGCCCCCATAGCTCGCGTGGGTTAACAAGACTCTGTTGGTCAACCCTCACTCAAGGTCTGCATCTCAAAAGAAGAAAAGGAAGGAAAGGACGTTTGATGCTAGATGCATTTTCTTGACTGTTTGCAGCTGACTATGACGAGGGTCAGACTAGGAGGGGAGAGCAGCAGCGGTGACGGGAGCAGGAGCCCGAGTGCTGCCTCGTTGGCCCGTCACTACTGTCACGGAGAGCAGAACACCCTGGGAACAGAGCAATGAGCTACAACAGGCTCCGTAACGTTTGCGGAGGGGAGAAGCCTCGCACAGCTCGGCAGCTAAATCTTAATTATTGAAGAAAGACTAATCAAACAGAAGATGCCTCCTTCCCACGGTTTCTTCTCCCCTGTTAAATACACAGCCGCAAACGCCCCCCCGCACAGAGCTGTGGAGGCTGAAATGCAGATCGGGCTCCCTCGGCTCGGCGGGATGGGGCTCCGGGGCTGCCCCACTGCCTCCGGAGCATCTCCCAGCTGCACTGCAGGCGCCGGAGCCGCTTCGCGGGGCTGAGCCCTCTGCCAGCGAGAACAGAGCTTGCTGTCACTTCTATCGGACTGGCTCTCAGCGCGTAATGTAAGGAGAAAAAATTAATGGCATTAAAGAGAGGCGCTTATTATATAATAAATGCATATACATCTATTCTTTGCTACCCAATAATCAGCTGATCCTTAATAAGTGTCTGATTGAAAGCTCATTCAAGTCAAATCCCTCCATTGTGGGTGGTTTTTAGACACTTTCAATAAAGACAATTATTTGAAATAATCTCTAGAATTCAGAGCATCGAGAGGCTATAGAAATACCATCCCCTTTTCAGCTTGGCTTTCCAAGGAGCTGCGCCTGGCCCGCCCCCACAGCTTCCCGCCCTCGTGACTACACACAATTCCCAGAGGATTCGAGAGTTTCCACGTGAGGGTCCTGCACGGGCAGAGCCGAGAGCCCAACGCGTCCCGCAGCACCTTGGTGTCACCTCAGGGGACGTGGGAGAGCGGGCGGCAGTTCGGGTCACCGTCCACCCTCACGGCGGGTGGCCCTTGGGAGCCACAGGGTCCCTGTGGGTCTCTGTGTGTTCTGGAAGGTACCAGCTCGTGAACCCAAACAGGGCGAGGTGGCTGGCACCAAGTCACTGCACTTCCATGGTAGCAATCACCCGGCCCCCACACCGCATCTCCCTCCTCTGCTTTCTGGTAATTTGCCATTATTCTTATTTTAAATAAATCTAGTCGTCTGAGGATTCTAGATGCATTTTAACATGAACCATAATAATTTATGAGCAATTACAGAAGAGCATGTACATAGTCTCTGAGTAATTTGTCTTTCTGCTTGCTGTCATATAAATAATTTTCACATTGCGAATGTGCCTGTAATAATTTTTGTAAGGATCTGTCACCTACAGCAATTTATATCATGGGATTGTTGAACATGCTTGCCTACCTTGTTACCTGAAACCTCATTTTAAATTGAAATCATCTTCAAATAAATAATTAAAAAATAAATATACTAGCTAATGCACTAAATTTATTGCTCCACATAGCAAGCAAACGCACTGCTGACTGTAAATATTTAGTCAGAAAAATTGTCCTCTGATGCGGGAGTTATATTTTTGTTTCTGCACTAGCTACAGCGCCGGCAGAGCGAGTAGGGGCTGGTGCTGCCCGAGCTCCCCGGGCTGAGCTGAGCTGCAAGTCCGACGGCTCTCACGGCGGTCGGTAGCCATCGACCCCAAGAAACACATCCGGGTCTCCATCGCTCCTGCTCCCTCAGACAACGCTTCTCCAACGGGATCCACTGAGGTGGTCCGGCTCCGCAGCGCACAGTTACAGAAAGAGCCTCACAGGGACAGGCTACGCTGGTGGTGGCGCTTCAGAGATGGGGTAGCGGGTGGGCACCTTCTCCAGCAGGAGCAGAGCCAGGAAAACAGAAGGAAGCTGATGCTAAGGGCTGGTTATGCTTCTTTTCTATGAGTTACAGTCTCATCCTTCTTATATTTTAGCCAAAGAAATGCTAGTTTTCAATTCTGACTATACACATATATTGAAGTACATTTTAGAAAAATCCAATATACACCCTCAGGGACACAGTAAATCAAAAATCTATCTGTAAGAGAAGAGGAACATTTAGAAAACAACCTGTGGTCTTCAGAGAAAGTTTATCATGATTCAAGCTGAGTGAATTTCATCCATGTTTCTTATATTTCACACACAAAAAAATTATTATATTTCAGCAACATCTAGATTCACTATCATTAACTACAAGTTTGTTTTGCTGCAGAAACACAAAATTATTAAGAAAAGGATCACACAAGGCCTTCCTCTGCTCTCCATTTTTCTATGTGCTTTCTGGCAATATTTAGACCATTGAAGTTTAATGGTTCAAATGTTTCGGATTTTCAAGACAGGTAAAGGTGCAAATTTTTCACTAATTCTCACATCAAACAGCTATGAAGAAACTTTATTTGATTTAGAAATATGCAGATTTTTCTGCAAATCTGGCTCAAAAAATTAAGCAAAAAGACACTGACATACACAGGCTGATTTTTTTTCCCAATTTTTTTTGAAAACTTCAGATTTCTATAAGATGGGCCAAGAAACTTCAACAACAATTTGCATATGCTTCGTTCTTCTTGACCAGCTTTTCTTACGAGCCACAATGCAGCTCAAATGTCAAAGATTCCAGCTGAACACTCCTAATTTCCTTTGAGGTCAAACAAACTGTAAATATATACTGCTAGAGGTCCAAACAACAGGCGATTGCGCTGGCCTGGCTTACTTATGCATACAGAGCTAGGAGCACTTTAGGCTTACATTCAAAATGCAAAAGAAAGAACACGGTTGTAGATCATCAATCTGCACATTTCTCCAGGGAGAGGAAAGAGCAGCTTGGACCCTGCACAGACTCCCTGCTTGCAGGAGCCTCAGCATATTAATGAGGTCGGGACTTAGAAATTCTACTTGAAGAAGCAAAATGCTGAAGTCCTGTCAGAAGAAGTTACTGGACAGGGATGTTTCATCCTACAGTTCTTGTCAGAGCAGCCCTGCAAGCCGATGGCTCTGGCGCCAGCTTTCCAGATGGCACCGGATCACAGGGACTTTCAGGAATACTTGCGGAGGGAGAGAAGAGCAAATCGCTGCCAGCAGGTAAGAGTTTGCTGGAGACAGGGAGCTCAGAAACGTGTTGTGTGATGGAAGGGAAATCTCTGGTGTCCTCGTGCTTTTCACCAGCTCTTTGGAGTGTGATGTTCCTGAAGACTGATGGGCTTGAAGCAAAACTCTGTTGCGAAGCTCTGCTGGTTGCTCTCAGCCCATCGCTCTGCTTAGCGAAGAGGAAGAGGAGGGAGTGCATTAATGCAACTGTTTAAAATGAAGCATAGTTTGTCTAAAAAAAACAGGTTCAGTGACCTGGATCTCCTGCTCACTTCAATATCTGGCAACTTTTCAAAGAGTCTTCACTGAAACAAACAGTGCAGAGAATGGAACTGCAGCCTCAGCCCCTCATGCAGCTGCCTCACAAACGCCCCTGCGGCTCTGGTTTCTCTGGAAAAGCTGGAAAAAGCTGCAGAAAAGCTCCCATCTCTGCCCAGTTTAGTCCTTTCTCCATGAAGTAAAGCCAAGCCAGGGATCTGCAGCGAACAAGTTATCCAAACAACTAGGTATCTTATTTGTGGATCATCATTTCTTCATAGATACTCATGAAGTAACCTTCTTCTATCACCATATTTTCATTTCTTCTTTATCCTTCGAGCAAATGAACGTTAAACAACCACCATGTTGCTTAGATTGGACTGGCCAGATCAGACGACTGATGTTGTATCGCTCTTGGATTGAACAAGGAACAAAATCTTGCTCTTAAAATTGAAACTTAAATGCTATAAACAAAAAACACTTCTCAGGCACACATCAAAACAATGTGAACACAGGTATGGCCCCAAGAAACACTGCAAATGAGCTGCTCACCCACATTGAGTTTCATTCAGAAGATTTAATTGTGAAACTTCATGCTGTTTTTTCTTTTCCTTGACTTATCTTCATTCATTTCTTTCATCTGACTTCAAATATAGAGTATTTCTGTCATTATGACTATCTGGAAGGTTGAATTTTAACATCTGAACTCCAATATTTTCACATAAGAAGGTAGATAAAACACTCTCCAAATCTACTAAATAAAAAACTCTTTCACTTTCCAAGTCTCAAAACAGAGGAAGACCTGGCTTTTTGAGGGCAGCTTCCACACTACATATTGCCATCTTTATCAGCTCTTTGGATCCCTGAGCACGTCAATGAAACGATACTACCATATTCCTGCCTGGGATTTCTCCCATTGTGAAACAACTACACAAAGACAATTCCCAATGTCGCTGATACTTCTTTGGAGCACACGATAACCCACGGAGAAAGCAGATACGCACTGGTTCTTGTTTTCTAAGAAAAGGGAAAATAATAACTGATGTAAGTTATGAGTAAAATAGAAAAAGAAAAAGAAAAAAAAAAAAAGCACTTTTCAGGTAAGAAACAACACTCTGGAAATACTCGCCATACCTGGGGACACTGCAATTATTCTTTTAAGTGCAGCTGACTATTCGTGACCTTTTTAAGGACATTCTCTGAGCTGGTTTTAATATTCTCCAGCCAATCACATTAACCAGTGGAGGCTTTTGCACACACTGTTCTCAGCTCTTTAGCACCATGCAAACTTCAGGAACAAAGCTGAATTCATTTTAATAACTGATGAACCTTTTTTCATTGCAGTCCCTTTGAATAAAGTTACTGAAAGTAAATGGAAACTAGATCCTCGATCAGGTAGCTGGAGTCTCAAGTAATCACACAATTAGGAAGCTCTATATCCACTGCCTGCTACTCCCAGCAGGGAATTGCAGGGAAGAACTGAATAATAAAAATTTAAAATGAAAGGCGAATGAAACTCCATTAACTTTGTCGTCCCTGTGGGGCAGAGGGACTGGTGTATGTGCAATAAATTATTTTATGCTCTGTATGTCTTTCAAGTCTATGGAGAGCTTGAGTTGCCCTCTGTTTGAGGGCACAGTCCTGAGGGTGGAATAGGTTAGGAGGATGGAGCCCCTTTGAATGCACCAGGCTAAATTCATCTTCTCCTCCCCTGCCAGGGGATTCTCCACCAACACAGGTCTGCTCTGCGGACACTCACTGCACTTCCCTCCAGGCACAGGCCCAACACTTGACAGAAGAAGAGAGCAAAGGGACTGTCAGCAGAGGCTTTGGATAATATCACACCTCACGATGACAGCCAAGGAGGACTCAGCAACTACATACTGGGACAGCTCAGCAGGGACATTTCTGGTCATCTAAATCCCCATGCCTGAACAATGTGACAGCCTTCTGTGCAGGCACAACCAGCCGTGTGCATCACGGGAGAGCAGGGCACTCACACACCTTGACTTCCCCACTGGACACTGGACTCCAGAAGCCCCTATCCAATCTGTACGTTCCGAGAATTCGGTCCTTACATCGTCACTGCTCTCACTAGCTACAACTTGCAAGCACAGAAAGGGAATCTGCTTTGCAGAAGCTCCTGGGAAAGTTAATGCTTTTAATGCACTCTCCAGCTGCACATGGGAACATGGGACAGTCGCTCTTCCTTACAGTCTCCAACCAGTTTGTCAATAATCTCATTTTATTTTTTATTTTACAAAATTATAGTCAGGCAACTAGAAGATTACAAGTTCTCTGTCATAAACACACTAGTCAGAGTGAATATTTCGGAACTTGAACATTTGTAAATTACTTGATGAACACTTTGGAATAAAAAGAAAAGAAAGAAATAAAAGAATGTGCAACTTCAAATCAGGACTTGCTCATGAGCAGAAAAGAAGAAGTAAAGTTCACTTGAACTTTAACAAATAACAAGTTTTGGTCGCCTGTTTTGTTTCTCTCCTATGACCTGAGGATCACTGCCATTTGCCATAATGTGGCACTTCAGTGGCAAGGAGCCCATCAGCATTTCCACTCGCAGGACGAGCAGACCTCTGCTTGCAAAGGTTGTGACCCGCGCTCCAGCCTCGTTGTGAAGTCTCCTCTCATTCCAATTCATTAGCTGCATGCACATGGCAGGATTTAAATAGGAACCTGCTGCCTACAGACCCACCAAGTCTCATTTCAGTAAAACGAATGCAAAATGGTGTTTGTTTTACAGGATGACCATAAATAGACTTGTTGGAAAGTTATTTCACTAAAATGTGTCTGTAATACTGACAAATTACAAAGAAGTGGTTTCAGAATGAGATATTTCTAAACAATAAACAACATTCTGAAGACTGTGGTTTCTATTTAAAATAAACAAACATTAAGCTATCCTTCCTCCAAGCTACTATAATTAAATGCAAGAAAGGCAAAGGAAATACGAGTGAGAAATGAATCTCTGCAAGAGCTACCTGCAAAGCATCAAGCTGCACTGCAACACTGTGCTCCGCAACAGTCTCACACAGATTTCATTCCACGCTATAAACACGCTTTTCCTAAAAACTCTGCGCAACAACCGGAAGAAGCGACTTCCCAGAGGACCACTTGGTCTGGGATTAAGGAAGACAGGACAGAAGCAAGAAGTGGGATGGCAGCTCCTGCACAGCGCTAGGCCCTGCTCGCCTGCCCACCCATCCTTCCCAGCCCTCTGAACTGAATCGAACCCAGCAAGTAGCACAGAGGGGGGATTAGTTTCCATGAACAGTGTTCCGGTTGGATGCATTCCCAATTAAAAACACTCTATTTGATTCCACCTAGTCAATTTTATTATTATTTTATTTACTCTTCAGTTCATCTACCAAAGCAAAAAGAACTGTCATCTGTCTGGCTCTGCATGTGAAGAGAGAGGAAAGGGACAGTTCCTCCTGAAGGGCTAAATCCACATGAGCTCCGTGTCCTCGCGGTGCGCGCCACGGCCCCCAGCCAGGGAAAGGAAGCAAGAGACCTCGGACAATGCAGCACACGTGCCAGGGGCTCAGGAAATTCCATTGTAATTTGTTCTCCTTGAGGCCAAAGCAGAGTTTGATGGCAACAGATCAGTTCTTCAGAGATGAAGACACTAACTGTTGTATTTTTATTAAAAATAGAAGTAACACAAATGCAGTCATTTTTGCATGTGTCACTTCAGAAATAAATGATATTTCCGTGTGAGGCTGACAGGGTAAAAAATGCAATTATGATGATTTGCATATTAAAGACATTATTATGTCTTCATTATAAATATTTCTATCATGGTGCCTTTGAAAAGACTCTTTGAAAACAGAAATATAAATAAACTAACGCTAGATTTCACATAATCTGAAATCATGCTGTGTCAAGTTGTCAATTTTAAGAATTCTCCTAAGCTGCTACAAATCTCATTTTAATCTCTCTAAAGACTCATCTGATTTTATATAATTGAAAGTAACCACTGCTTGTAATATGTTAATTTTGATGCACAGAGAATAATACAGAGCCAGAAGCCTTCCAGCCCACCAGCATTTTTAAAAGCTCTGCTAAATTTTCAGTCTCCATGACAGCATGCCCAGGGCTGCATAAACCTTTACACGGCAATTTTTCGCTGTTGTTTAATACTAAATATTCAAAAATATGTCATCAAAAGGATGAGAACGGGATTTTTTTTCTTCTTCCCTGGGACTGAACAGTGCGCCTGCCATAAATAAAACCTCCTTTATGAGCTACAAGCTTGCAATAGCAAAAGGCACCATTAATGGCCCTGTGGCCATTGGGCTACTTCTCTGTGTGGTGGCCAGATGTTAGAAGAGCAGAAATCTTCTCAGCAGGTATAAAAGTCCCTGTGCATATTTGCTTCTATTTGCATATTGCAAACATGGTGTGGGCACTACGGAGAGCAGAGATAACCTGTGTGAAGGATGGGAGCAATCACAGCAGTGCCTCTCTAGACCCAAAAGCTCAGACAAGCAAACGCAAGCACAGCAAGAGAAGCAGCTGGGGTTACAACTCAACCTCAAGAAGACTCGCAAGCTTTCGCTGCGTACACGATGCAAACCAAAAGAGTATGATGCAAACCAAAAGAATATGATGCAGCAAATAGTGACTTTAAACCCAGCTTTGTAAACTTTATATTAACTCAGGACTTCTCAAAACCTTACACATCTTCAAGCTGGGAAAAACAGTTCTAAACTACAAGTATAGGCTGCATGCAAAATATTCCGATTTTCAGGTTCTCTGAACTACTGTCAACCCAACATTATTCCTGCCTACCTTGGGTTTTTAAATGGAATTACATGTAGCCTGCAGCTTCAAATCTAAATGAAAAATGTAGCTCCAATTGAACCTTAGGAAAAAAAAAAGGCAAAAGTTAATGAGATTTAAATTAGTAACAGCCAAAGTTTCCCCTTAAAGAAAACATTATCGATTTTAAAGAGTTACCTAATGAAAAAGAATGGCATTCATTAAGACTTTGCATGAGCGACATTAGAGGTTCATTTATAATAATAAATAAGGATATGCTTTACAGTGAAATGAAGCAGCTGAAGTTATGTTCATATTTTTGATAAGTTAACTACACATTCCTTAAGCCTTTAATCACGGTTTCAGTGAACTGTGTGTTTATGGAAGTAAAGAAATTACAGCTGCTAAGGCCCAGCCCATCAAAGATAATTAAGTATCCATTCCCTACAAGAGTAAAACACCTACACACCACTGGGATTTATAATCCATTCTTCATTTGTAAAATGGAGTTGGATACTGTTTCCCTTTACTCTTTATTAAATAATATTACCATTTTAAACTTAAGTAATTCTCAGAAAATCTCCTCCTATGAATACTCTGAGGTTTTTATACGATATGTACAAAAAACAAGTATTACCAGGAATTGGCCTAGTATGCAGCCTTTGTAAATTAATTACAGCGGCAGAAAATTTGCAACATTCCTTATTCCCATACATTCTCATTCCCATGCAATTTCACACTATTAAAAAGATGTTTTAGCAAATAAGTTCTGTTCAGGAATTTAATCTTTTAAGTCTGTGACCTCTAAATACGGAACACCGTGCCAGGGCACCGTTAGTTACCCCGGTGCATTCGCTCAGCCCCCCGAGCAGCGCTGGTTCCTCCGTTGAGGACTGCTCCGAAGAACCACCAACGCTCTCTTTGGAAACAGGTGAAGTCCAAGATTCTCCACGCCAGGAATGTTTCAAGTGACCTTTAAAACCACATGACTTTTACACAAGAAGCAAACACGCTTGGACCTAGCCCAAAGAGAATTTCACTTTGTGATTAAAACTCCAGACAAAACCCATTAGAACAAAAGAAACAGCTTATTATCTGGGATGTTCAAAAACACCAACACTTTAAACTACATAAACGATCCGAGTTCCCTCAGGTTTTGGTGTAAGGACACCAGATAACCTCCAAAGGAAACCAAGCCAGGAGCTCAGCTCCAGGTACACATCAGCTACGCTTGGATCCAAACGGAAACTTGAGTCCAAACCAAGGGCTCATCTTCAGCTTCAAAGCAGATATTAGCAGACATGACTGAACTTTGGGGATGTTCAGTTGGGCTAACTCTGATTAGAAGTAAATCCCCACAAGCCACACACTGTTTGGGTGTAAAGGCTTTTGCACCAAAGCTTTTGTTCTACCAACCTGCTCCTACAGCTCTAAATTACTTGCTAACATAGATGTAGCTGAGGGTACCCCAGGATGTGACTCTCAATTCATTTGGAAAGCGATATGCTTCAGACGTTGTGCATTAAAGGAAGAGTTCCCAGAGGCAAGCCAACTCTCAAACACACAATCTTTGGTAAAAGCATTCTGTGGAGAAAAAGACATTTTAATTGAAGTATACTAAGTTGTTTTTGCAGTCGGTTCTTTCCTTTTTTATTTATAAAGGACATAAATAATTGTGGGCATTGTGTTTGTTTCTAACCTGTGGTATCCCCTACGGCATGACAAAAATCATCAGTGTGACTGAAACTGCAGGAACTGCTTCCTGAATAGACCTTAAGGGAAATAATAAAATCTGCCTGGACATATTTGTTTCCCTAAACTGTATACTTAAATAATTTTCAAAGAGCTGGAGTTCAGCGTAAGCCAGTCCCTTCGCTCCCCACACACACTGAGGAATGGATGGTGATGGGGCTGGGAAGGGCCTCTAGCACCAGTTCTGCTTTAGATCTTAGCAAAAAGGAGTAAAAATTACCAGTGGACAGAGAGCATCAACTAGCACTTCAAACAGTGCTAAACTGAACCTAACTTTTGGGGATAAACAAAACAACCAAAAAAGCCATAGTGCTTTCCCCTCCCACCCACTTGAGAAAAAGGCCAAACTTTCCAGTGTTGCCCTTACTTCCATTTGCTTCTACCCGCACGCTCTCCTTGCAATCTCTCCATAGGAGACACAGCTTAAAAGCATCACCTCCAACTTCCAAACCTTTCA
Organism: Nothocercus julius; assembly: GCA_013398735.1. Taxonomy (NCBI): domain Eukaryota; kingdom Metazoa; phylum Chordata; class Aves; order Tinamiformes; family Tinamidae; genus Nothocercus; species Nothocercus julius. Next base: position 946,634 of record VZSV01000011.1, on the reverse strand, counting down.
GGGCTAACCAACTCCAATGAGTTTTCTTTTTTTTTCTTGTTTCCAACATTGTTTTTCATTGCTTTGACCCACCGAGTTTAACTGAGTTCACGCGTACTTTGTAAAAACTTCAAAACGTGGACTCTCAAACTTTGCTTGCATCCCCAAGAGAGCGCTCAGATGAATTTGCTCTGCTTTAGAAATTCTAGCGGGAATTCATACAACCAACTTGCCCTTTTTATTTCTGCCTGTGGGACGACTGCAACTTTGCTCACAAGGAGACAACAACTAAAAATATCCTGGCCGCACGCACCCAAGCGTTCCTAGCGGAACGCTTTACAAGAGCGTGGTATTTGGGGGAGTTTGGGGAAAGCTGCTGTTCGCAGCGTGCTGACTCCTTTGAGCATTCTTTATGTCTCCAATTCTACCAAGTCTGCTTTGAGTTTCGACAGAAGATTCACAGGCAGAAGAGACCCAGCGTCGTGCTCTTTAAAATTCAAGCCACAAATACAAGAAAACCTCCTACAAAAAAACCACACGTGCTCATAGTTTTCCTTAGCTTGGCCAAGCTGAGGCTTTCTCAGGTCTTACCTCCCTCTAAATGCTGAAGGCCACCTCGAGGTGGCCTTCTCAAGGAGATGCCGCATGCCCACTGCTCAGGGGCAAGATTAATGTGCTAACAAAATCCCACCGTCATTAAAGATGCATTTTCAGCTGCGATTTTCTTTTCCTGGGAAAAAAGATCCAGGACAGATTTTGTCACTGAGCTTTGATAATACTGACACTTGCAAAGCAACTATGCAAATATGACATTTTTCATCTTCTTGTTCTGTACTTTCATGCCACTCAGCAATGAACGAGAACAATTCCCTCACAACCCTTAATATTTGGCCATTGGATCACTTGGGAGGCTGCTTTTATACTACTGTCACTCTGCTAATTTATTGTCAGTTATTACATAAGTAGAGTGCATCTGCACTTTAAACCTGACTAAATAGGCCATCTGGCCAGCAGTCTAGTTAATACAATGTTAGTATAATAGGAACGATTATTATACAAGCATGCTAGAAACAAGCCATTTAAGGAAACTTCACTTCTACATAGGCAATGTCCTCCATCATTTCTTACCAAATATGCCGTGACAGCCATTTTAGCACATGGCTGATAGAAGCACCTGTGGTCCAGGCCAACCCACAAGGTCTCTGCTAGGCAGTGAGCCCCGGCAGCTCCCAGCATCACAGCCAGCAGATGCTGGGGCTGCTCCCGGACATGAGTCATCATGGCTTTGCTATGCAATCACTTGTCATTACTTGCTATAACCACTTGCATTTTTTTTTTTCTCCCTCATCTTAGCTCTCTGCTTTTTTCCCCACCTGCTTTTCCTTGTCAAGCCCTGAACAATGCAAATGCTGTAGCCAACCTTTCAGGCACTCCAGTCTGCTTCTGGCCACAGTTGGCAACACAAGTTTGCCTATTTCCAGCTACTTTAAAGCAGAGATGATGAGACACATTTAAACTGGAGGGTGTGACAGAGGGTTTAAAGGCCCCATTAAAAATAAATAAATAAATAAAATCCCAAGAACATATTGATGACAACCTCTTTATAACCACTAATCTACACAATTTTATTAACAGCTATTTTTAGTTTTGAATTTAGCTTTCCTATTAATAAATGGCCTGCCTCCAAATTATACTGTAACAAAGTCATCTTCTCGCTGAAGACCTGCTCCTGACTTTCTCAACTTGTAACTCCCTTTCCCGCAGCCCTGATGTTTCCATGCTACCCAGCAAGGACACCATGAGCATTTATTTCTACTCATGCAAGGACTGCGTAATAGAGCAATGGGAACTGAATGCATGGCCTCAAACCACTCCATAATGGACAGACGTCTGTATCATAACCAGAACAGATACTGACCTGCTGCTTCAGCAGAGCCAGCTCAGTGAGAGCGCGCGGTCCCCTTGCCCACGTGCGAGCCAGCAAGAACGGCTCTGTGCCATATGGTCCCATCATGTCAAGACTCATGCTCATTAGGGGGACAATATGGCACTAGCTTTGTTCTTGGAAAAAACAGAGGCCTAAAATGTCCAGAATGACGATTCTGGAGACAAGAAGAAACTTACTTACTTGGCTAAGTCGCTTTCTTCACACCTTCACTTCTTATTTGTCTTTTGATATGATGTGGGGATTAAATCTTTAAAGGACAAGAATCGGTGTTTCTGCACTGAAAAAAAATATTATCTGTTCCACTTGCTTCTGCAGTGCATTTTATCTGTAAAGTCATAACAGAAAACAGTAAAGCTCTTCTACCAGTGTTATAAAAGATTCTTTACATTGCAGTGAAAAATCACCGATCTACTTATTTCACGCAGCTACTGGCTGAGCCAGCTGCAGCCTAAACCGTTCACAGCCCGGGCGGCTTTGCAGGACTCCACACAACTGTTCACAGACCCCACAGACTCAAGTTTATTCTTCAGGACAAAGGTTGCCAAAAATTTCACTTAGGGCCACGTTGAATGAGTGGCTTCTGAACAAGCTGTTGTACCTCCTCATTTTATCATGGTGGTCTAGAAGGGCTGCACATCAGATCTTTGCATCCCACAGAGCTCCTCGCGAAACGTTGCTTTCATTTGAGGCAAGAAGGAAACCTAATAAGCATCACCAACTGGTCTCACTCTCGTATTAGACCGCAACATCAGCAAGTGTGAAGCAGTGGCTTGTCTGGACTGTCAGGTGCTGGGATTCAGAGGCTGGAGGAGCTGTTTTGATGTCCCTCCTAGGTCTTCACTGACGCCTGTGGTTTCCTTCTGCCATGACTGGAACAGCACTCAGCTGTGCTTCAGAGCAGGCAAGAAAAAAAGCCTTTAAAAATCACTGTTATGGGAAATGTATACCTGAAATGAATTGTGCTTCTGATTAAAACTTAATTGCCTTTTGTTCAGCTTGGCTTCGTTAAAGTACATGACAGCTGTCACGCAGTGCCAGGAGCCAGTGCAAAGGGACACTTAGAGCCATGTTCCAGAATACTGTAACTGTGAAGATCATTACACTTGCTCCTGCTTTTTTCCACCTTTTTTCCTTTTCTTTTCTTCCTTTCCTCTTTTTTCTTACACCTCCTGCAAGAGGCACCCCAAGAGCAGTGACCGGGAGTCCATTTCCAGGAGACACCACCCGGGGCACTGGGTGCTGTCACGGCCGCGCTCCCTTGCAGCAGGCGGGACGACCATCACCCTCCGACTGTGCAAACGGGATCCCACGTAGCTGGGTGCCCACTGTGCCTTGGGGGCGAGGGCACAGCTGCTGCAGGAGCTGCAGGGGCAGCCTTCAACCGGCCCAAAGTCACTGAGCAAAAGTCCTCCTCGTTGGGCACCTGCGTCTCCCCAGAGGTGCCTGGGAGAGCTGGTGCTGGCAGGGGAAGCTGAGCGCGGACCCCGGCGGCAGCGAGGAGCCCACGCTCACCCGCACCCTCCCAGGGAAGGAGCCAGCGCCGCCCCGGCGCCGCCTCGCGCTCCGGTCCCGGCGTGAGGGGACCCTCCCCACGCACCCAGACGGTGCCTCCAGCACCCAGCCCGGCACACGTCTGACGGGAGCACAGCGCCGGGCCCGGCACCGCGTCCCGACGGTCAGCACGCTCACCGTGTCTGAAGGTTGAACTAAGGCTTTGTGGCAGGTCATCTTCCTGCTTCCCGACGCAGAAACAATTTTATTTAATCCTTCGCTGAAGCAACGGAGCGCTGTGTAAAAGCCGTGACAGGAGTCGTCAGCAGAAAGCTGCCGCCTCAGACAGGTGAGGCCCCGTGACGCCGCCAGCACGGCCGGGACGCGGCAGCCCGGGGAGGTGCCCCTGCGGCACGGAAGCTGCAATAATCCCCACCGTAAGTTAATAAATAAGGAACAAACAGAGCAACCAAGTTTCATTCGAATTTTTTTTCTTGAATTTCACCTCGGAATGGTTTTCAGCTTGAATAAAGCACTCAAGAAGAGCCGAGCGTGTGGCGACTTGAAACATCCAACTCTGAGCTGCTGAAAACCTTGGAAAAATTCCAGTCTGACACGACAGCAGCAGAGGAAGGCTGAGAACAGCTGAATTCGCTGCTGCTGGACGCCAAGCCTTAACGCCAACTGTGTTTCTCTCTAACAGAACCTTGAGGGACTGGATTACAGTACAAATGAAAATGCCAAAAATATGTTGAAAAAAGCAGGTGAGGGGGGAGGAGGGGAGGATTTTTTTCACACACTCACAAAAAAACAGAACAAAACACACTGAACTCAGATTAAAGACGCAACTTCCGTTTTAAAGGTGACTTTGAAGTAAGGCAGATGCTAAAAATCTCTGGATGAGCCCATCACAGAGTGTTTCTCAGAGAACCACCACTTATTTGGATTCTCTGTCTGCTAGATACAGAGGCCAAATCCATCAGCCAGACATGCAGTATGCAATTAACTGAGATTACTCTCAATCACATTTACGCTTTCCTCATCAAATGGAGCCAGAAATTACGTTTTTCCCTAGGTGTACTGAGCTACTACCTTTCCTATTCCAGACCAGCAGAAAGCCTGGGCACATCTGCTTTCATCGGTTTTCACTGACTGCAAAGAGCTAGACTTTGGCAAGCCCCATCCCCTTTGACGGGAAAGCAGAAACGAGAGCCCGACATGAACCGCAGAGCGAGAGCCATGTTTGGAAGGTGGGTGGCCCTCGCTTTCGAGGTGCGGAGGGCAGGCAGCTTGTGGAAGGCGCCCGGGTTCACGTTGGCAGAGGGCACAGCAGCTTTACTGCCCGCAAGTTCGGATACGGATGGAAACGCCTCCGAAGATCGAGCGCTGCCACCCGCAACGGCTTCCAGGGCTGCAGCAGCCTCACCGCGCAGACCGAACTATCTTTTGCTAATCAAAGTGTAACGGCAGCAGCCACCCCCACCGGTCAGCAGGTCCCGTTCGCCCTCGCTAGAAACCGCTGCGACCTTCTAAACGCGGCCCTGCCTCCAGCGCTAGCACCTCTCACGCTTCCCTGTCACAACAAAACCATGCCCGCGTTAGATGAACGCAGGTGCTCGTGGGACCGAGCATTAAGCAGCCTTGCACCAGGTAGCACGGATGCAAACAGATGGCCAGACCCTGCGTTTTAAGCCGTGCTGTTCCACGGGGTTTCCTTTCGCCAACTCAATCACTTCCAAGGAAAGCGAGCTTTACACCTGATGCATCTGCACTGAAAGACCCCCTGCCTTTAAAATGACTTTTCAGAGTGTTATTGGAAACAACAACATTAAGATAATGGCAAGACTGACAGTGAGGAATTCATGGGGGATGCAAAATAAATGAAATGAATTAGGATCATAAATACAGGCCAAGTTTCATGCGTCTCCCATGTTAATTATTCATATTGAACTTCTGAGACTTTATTACTAACAGGCTTGTTCTGGCAAAAACTATCAGAAGTGAACAGAAAAAAAAAATTGCGCTATTTTAAACTTGTGCCATCACACTGTAGTTTACATAGCTGCAAATAAAATAGAAGAATACTTTCATGAGCTATCAAATGGCTCAGCTAATACTAAGAGGCATTTTCTGAAACAAAATTTTTGCACCAGCCTGTTAACAGCAAGCCCAGTGTTTTTTTTTTTTTTTTTTGATTTAATGGAGAAAATTCATACCCATTTGCGAAAGGGGCCGAGCTCTGTTTAAGCATCCGCTCGGACGGAGGGTGCATTAACCGAACGCATCCTTTTCGAGGTCAGCTGTCATTCTTTTTGAATTGGTCCCTGAACAGATCACAGAGCAGATGGAAAAGGGCAGTTTGACATGACTCTTTGGCTTAATTATAGCATTACTAAGACAGCATATGGAGTTGGTACGTTCTGTAGAATTTTATTCAGTACCTTTATTTCTCCAAAATTCAGTGATCTGCTTCATTTGCTTTTACTTGATTTTCGGCACGCAGATTCACTGCAACGGAATGGTTTTGATCTCTGCATTACTAGGTCAAGCTTTCCTACCAAGTACAAGAGATGTCAATCCACATTAATTTTTAAAGAAACGCAAAATTTAAATTCTGCATCAAGATCCTTTCCAGAACATCAGTATTCATCCTGATTCATTGTTTTCAGCATTAATTGTGTCAGATCCCTTGAGATATCCTATGATTGCCCAGGGACGAGCAACGCCAGACTGGTCTAGTGACAAAAAGACTTTGTATTACGTAGACTAAAATAGCCCCCAAAGAGTCATCTCCTGGCATATGCCTACCCATCTGCCTGGTGCACCCACAGGCAGCTCTCTGCAAGACACCCAAAACGGCTCCTGTAGTAGTAGTAGTAGCAGGAGGGAACTCGCTGTACTCCCTAAAACTACCTGAAGCCTTGGGCTGGTTTAGCAGCGATGCACTGCACCTTTTAGATGCACCGTTGCTTTGCAGAAATAATTTTGCAGAATTTTAAAGCAACAAACAGCCTATCAGAAAGAGATTTAAATTCTTGATACTGATTTTTTGGGGGGTCATATGCAATACCATGACACTGACAAATGCACAGAAAGCAAGATGTACAAAAAACCCTCTCCTACATGGACATTTTATTGCCCTCCTCCCATTTTCCTAAAAGGAGGAAATGGGAAAGGGACGGGTGTGTCACACTGTGAGCAGAAGTGGTTTGTTTCCACCACTCTGCTTCAAATCGTTTTAGCTTTTTCCCGCTGGGCAGTAATGGAAGGAGGCAGATGTTTGAAATTAGGAAGGAAAAAAAAAAAAAGAGACGAGGAAGAGAAAACTTGCTTTTCTGTGATTTCAAAATGAAAGTTTTAGAAGAAAGGTTTTATTTTGAAACTTCATCCTAAAATTAAAAAGAAAACAAATGTTTTCTCTTTAAAACATTATCACAGAAAATCAAATTTTCATTTTTCAACAACAAACTTTGTCATTTTTAATCACCTCTCAGTTCTTAACTGTAACACAAAAGACTCCTAACATCCTGACTTGCCCTCTCAAAGCAGATGGTCAAACTTCCCCTTGAAAACCTGTTTCCAAAGCTTGAGTGTAGGGCCCCCATATCATCTCTGACACCTTTTGTTCTTCACTTTATCCTTCTTAAAGACAAATCTAACTTGAACTAAAAAAAGAAGGGTGAGAGACAGCACAGAGATAATAAAGCATAACCTGAAAATGCCTCCTTCTAAAGGAGTCTCGCCTGCCTCAAAACACTGAAATGCCCAATTTAAGAGGCAGGTTCCCCAGACTGCCACGTTAACGAATGCACACCATTAACCTGCAGTTTAACCACTTGCATGTAAAGTCTCAGTGCACGTGGATGGTTGGTGGTTAATGGCTCTTCGTTTGTCTTCCAGGCAAGAAACACCTTTTGCAAGGTGGCAGGAGGTCCAAGCTCTCCGCAGAGGCTGCCTGTGGGTGCTCACCACCTCTTCACAGCCCCGTGTGCTGCAGGCAATGGGAGCTGCATCCACAGCAATCACTGCCCTGCTGCAAAGAGCAGCCAGGATCAAGTAGCACTGACAGGAGAACAGCAAACAGGGAGAGAAAATGAGGAATGAGTGTGAAGGAATAAAAAGGAAGCACAGGAGGGCTTGTGGTTGCTCCTCACAAGGCACTCTCCGTGTGTCACTTGAATCTTGCAGCACTCAGCCTCAAACACACACAAACCTGCAACATACAGATTTCTCCAACCTAGGTAAAACAGGAGTTCTTTCTGTATTGTTGTAACTGAACAACACAGAAATGCCCTCTCCTGATGCTTTTGACAAAGTGTAGGTCAATTTTTGGTTGTTTCATCTGTATTCTACCTGGCCATCTCTGGGGTCTGTGCACGATGCTGGATTTACTCCCAGCACGAAGGAAGCTGTGGTTCTGCCTAAAAACTGACAGTGAAAGCTAAAAATTGATTACAGCAACACTATCAATTCTGAGTCATAACCTGGTAGAGGCTGGAATTTCAGTTCTGAGATTTATGGTTTTGGTAGAGAGGAGATGTGAATTGGAGCTCAGATCGTATCTCCCGGGTCCCAGCAGGAGTAGCCTTTGGTTCCAAGTTCCATCTTAGCTGTTCCCTTTAGCCCTGTTTCTTTTAAGAGCCACAAATTCTTAGACTCGAGCCGCATTTGAACTGGTGTTCAAGTCGATGCAGGAGCTTAACAACTCAAATCTGTATGTACCTCAACCTTTGCAGGCACTACTATTTTAACTTCTAACCACTTCTAGGTTTCTGACTTTGACAGACATAATTGAAGGTTATAGGCAAAAATTGTAGATATTTATGGCTGGAATGTTTAAAAAAATTCGGCTGGTGCTGCACCCACACGACACGGAGGACAGGCTGCACAGCACACGAATGATGAGGTTATCGGCTCTGCCAGGACCAGCAGAAAGACCCGGAGCCCGACGCTACCTGCTTAAGCTTGGCTCAAATTAAGCTGTCCTAGAACTCCGCTATCAATATGAGAGGCAATAACGACTCTTATCTTTTAATAGAAATATTCCCTCAGGAGCAGAGGCCAGGCCCAGCCTCCACGTGGAGGGACATGGAGGGATTCCCCCCACGCGAGGCGGGAGCGGGGCCGGCACGCAACGCGGCAACGCGCGAATCCGCACGGAAGCCAGCGAGCAAAAGCCGGCTTCCTGCAGGCGGGAATAAAAACCCTGCCCGGGCAACTCGGATATCATCTGGGCGAAGGCCATGCAAAAGAGACGGCGGAAAGCTGACAGTGGCGCCGCGTTCCCAGCGCGAGGCCAGCGGAGCCACACCAAGATTTTCCACAGAATCGCGAAACGCAAAATTCCTCAAGGTTGTAACTATCACATTTTCAGTACCGATTTAAAAAGTAAATAAACAAACAAATAAATAAAGCAGCAGGGTGGATTTAATTGAGACGTAACAGAAGAAACGCATTTTCTTCAGGTAATGTTTCCCAAAGAAATACTTCCAACCTACAACTGAAATTATTTTAGAAAACCATGCATAGTTCGATAAAACCCAAGGGTGTATTTTTTTTATAAGAAGAAATGTGCAGTCAATAGCCTCATCCAAAACCAATCTTTTCCAGAGTGGGGAGGAAAGGAGGATAGACAGGAATCTTTGGTTGTCCCTGGCATTTGCACTAGAGTCAGTTTATGCAAAATTAATGATTTTCTTGAGGGCTGATGTTCCTGCAGTTAAATTGTCCACAGAGCAATTTCACCTGTTCCAGACTCATAAGATAACAGAATTTGTAGGAAAAAAATGCAGAAAGAGTAAGAACCCCATAGCTTCAGCATTATCATGCATTGGAGGGAAAAAAAAAAAAAGTACAGAATAAGTGAACTACAGATATTTCTTTCTTACCCTAAATTTTTCGGACGCACAAGCATTAAAAACTCTACAAAGGCATCAAATGCAGCAACTGTGCCAGGCAGACCTGGGGAATTCAGACAGATGGCTTTCTAAAACTACTCCCTCCTTTTCAGGTACGACACGATATTCTTAAAAATTATCCACTTAGCCACTAACATGTGTCATCTGGGAAGGTAGCAAGCAGAGAAGCAGGCTGAATAAATAAAATAACTCTCTCCAACTTCTACAGATATGAAAATCTTACTAGACTGAATTTCCCAGAAAAAAAGAAAGAAAGAAGCAATGAAATCAGAACTCGCAGATATCCACATGAGTGTGAACGGCATCAGCACATTTCTAAATATCACCAAACAGGATTTTGCATCTAATATCATAATATGATATAGATGGTCTAACAAATGATATTATTAGAGCCTCTGGAAGAGCTCCCTGAGTGAGAACTCGGGAGCCAAGGGAGGTATCGTGGGCAGCCCCGGCCCAGCCTGACCCCCTAAAGCAACACAGTGACACAGAGGGCGAAGAGCGACCTTCCTTCTTTCACACATACACAATTCACTTCTGGAACTGAGACTGAAAGCAAGCAAGGATTAAAGAAGCAGTATTTTAAAATTTATTTAAAAACTAATATGAGTTCATTCTTCCAGGACTATTTTGCATCAAAAGGGTGTGTAACAAGAGGCTAACTAGTAGACTTTTCTAATCCTCAGGAAGAGGAGTTTTGAAATTTTAAGTCAGTTTTCTGTCCTCCCAAAAGACAGGCTCAAATTCCAGCAGGAAATGATGCACTGGACCCCCTTAGAGATGAGCTCCTTTGGAAGCGCTGTTAAGATAAGGCTCATTTCTGGACCTTAGCGCGCTCTGCCCCGGGAACAGCGCGAGCTGAGTCAGCTCGGCAGCACTGCTGCTTCCTGAGGCCACAGCCTAAACAAAGGCTGAGCCCCCAAATCAGGGGGACCTTGGCCTGGTTAAGAAATACAGACTTTCAAACATAGAAACAGGGTGAGTTGACCTCATTCTACACCCATCAAACAAACCATAAATAAACGTCAACTGCTCTTTAGAAACAGTCATAGTTACAGCCTCACAGTGAAGAAGAGCGCCAAGATTCTTTGCACATCTCACTTCAGCACCAGGCATCGAGTTTCGCACTTCGTATTCCACGCTGCCCCTGCAAGCCAAGGGGCACCCGATACCGCTCATAGGCTGCAGCAGCTGCCTGCCCACGCTGGTGCTTTCGGCTCCCCGCGCACTTCATACAAGAGACGACCACATTATTGAGGTTATCACAGTATTGGTGAAAAACCTTCACAGATGGAAAGGTTCATTAAGAGAAAATCATCACAAACATTGCATTGCAAGAGTGTTTTGGATTCAGTTTGATTTTCTCTGTTTTTACATTATGCAAATTATAGCCTGTGTAAATTTTAAACCATGATAACCTAGGACGAATAATAACGCAGACACCTATCATAATTAAAATTACATGCCATCCCATTTCCGTCCATACTAGTCTATCCAGCAAAACATCCCTTCTCCATCTCAATCACAAGCTGAGGGATGAAATTCTGCATCTCAGTCCAGTCCAGCAATGAAATTGGCTGGATTATTTTGCACACAGCAGAAGAGCTGAGGATGGCTGAGTCACAGGTCTAAAACTCTCCCAAGTGAACACTTAACAGAAGATCTAAGGTCACAGAATTTCAAACTTTCCTGATTAAGCAAGCAAAAAAATTCTCTTTTTTCAGCTCCCACAGGTCCTTCCTACCATGGAAAAGGCAAATTAACAATAAAATACTGAGACTGAATTCAGTTTGAAAGAGTATAGAATTATGTGCCCAGAAGTCAACAATCTCTCACAGATGCACAGAGCTAATAGGAATACTGCACTGCAAAAATGCTGCATTTTCTGTTTTTGTTTTCTTTATATGGACATCTTCATTTACTGCTGAATCTGTAACACAGTCTTCATATTGCACAGCACAGCCAAATAAAAACCATTAGTATTTTTAACTGGAGGAATTCACTCACTTGGGTTGGATTTTCAACATCAATGTTAGATTAACACTAATTACCTAATTATCATTAAAAGATCACAAGGAAAACAATTATGCAACCAACATCACACATCCGGAGTTCTCGTAGCCAATACTCATAGAAAGACTATTGGAGACAGCACTAATCACCAACAAGATTTAAAGCGATCTGTAATTCTTAAAGATCAGAACGAGAGCTAGGGGGACAATGCACAGCAGATGCACAATCCACCTTGTTTTCTATAGGGTTTTGTACTTCATCCTCCAACGGGTCTAATGCTGCTACTTGGGTCTAAAAAATTCCCAAATGTTTACCCAACGTGCGTGCACTGCGGCGGTGAGCTGCAGGGTATCAGTCCTTCTAGAAACGCGCCAGGTAGGACGAGGGATGGACCCGGCAGGACCAGGGATGGGTTGTACCTCCCAACCATTACTCCTGTGCCACCAGTACGTGCGGGAAAGGGCTCCCTGGGAGCCACTGAGGTGCTTTTCTCCAGCGAGCCCGTTTCCCTCGGAGGAAAGGCAGACTAGGCAAGCGACAAGACCTTCGGTGGGCAGCAAGCCAAAGCCCGGAGGGTGTCAGCACAGTGGGACTGGGAGCAAATTCTCCAGCAGAGACTCACACCAGCATGGGCAATGCCAGGACAGGAGAGCACCGTCCTCCTGGACACTGGGGACTGGAGCTCAGCTCAGGGCATCCCCTTTGCAGCCCAGAATCGGTGTGAGAACCTGAGCTGTTGAGCTCAAAGCGCTCCAGGTTCATCCCCACAAGGGACAACCATGATTCACCGTGAGTAATTGGAACGTTGGGCATGTTATGATGTTTAGGAGCTACCCACCATCCATTACTTTTAGTACTGTATTGGGAACAGTGCCTAGAGCTAAAATAATTTATCTGCACACCAGTGTGAGTTCAGGGCTAACAAGTTAATTATTGATGTGCACTTAAGTCATTCTGATCTATTACAACCTCTCAGATCCCATTCAGATCCCTCTGTTAATCCCCAATTATTGACAGCTGAAGGGTAATTAATCCATCACTGCTCGGAAAAGCTACAATGCTTCCCATATTCTTTTCCAATCACTTAGGCTGGCACATGATAGTATTCTATTAGACAATTTTGCATTTTACACTCTTATTAGGGTCTTTCAGAAGAAACCTTCTGTTTCTTAATTTTAAAATACTAAGCAATTCCTCACTTTAATTCCAAAATAAATGTTGCATTCATTTGAAATGTGACATCTTCTAGCTAGCATCCACCAAATTCAATTTACTTAAAAACATAAACCTATCTAGCTGGGCTGGGCAAGAGGCTTGGCATAAAAGCTGCTTTGCAAATAAACAACATACTTTTCACATAAAAAAAAAAAAAAAAAAAAAAAAGGCAGGGGGAGCTTCCCTAAGGAACCAGAGAGAACCTCTTCTCTAACTCAATCCAACTGGAAGGGAACTTCAGCTGTACCAAAACATTCATCCAAAGGGTTCTGCTAATTAAAACCAAATGACTTCTTGCAAATGGAGCAGCAGATTAGCTTGGTTTGAGTAGGCAGCATGTGACTCTGCTTTCAGTTCTGGAAAAAGTGACAGACATAACAGACAGACGTTAAGTAAGAAGCCACTGCCTCCACAATGCGTTTAGGGCCAAACTTGAATTTCCTTGTGATTGCACTGTGATTATAAAAAAGATGATGAATGAGTTGGAATTCCTCTCCCTGAGCATTTTTCTGGCCAAAGGAGAATCTTCTGATGCACATCAAATGCAGCCCTTTTGGGGAAGAAAATCTCCTAGACCTGACTGGGCTTCCTGTGAAATTTGCATCTGGACCAATCTGAATAAAAAACCCACAAATTTTAAACTTGATGCTGTAAAACTACTTTAACATAAACAGAAAACACTGATTGCGTTTATAGCTCTTAGAAAATGTAACGTATGCAAAAGGATTTCTTTCTGACACTATGAATCACAGGGAAAAAAGATCTCTCTTCCTCTAACATGTATGCAACCATATGAACCACTACAGACAGACAAGCTGGAGGTCATAAGAACCTTAGCTTCTTATTAGGAGCAATTTTTCTTTCCCAGAAATGCTTTTAGTTCCTTTACAATTATGAACTGAGAAGTCCAGCAAACTATTTCAGATCAAAAGTGTTCACAAGTAATTAGAACCCACTGGTGACCACTCCTGGCATAAATTCCAGCTATTGAGCCCTGGTTTGGTACCCGCCCTGAAAACTCTATTGGAAACACATGATCAATGACAAAAATACTATATAAATTCCATCTTCTCCAAGCTTTCAAAAAGCAAAAAAGGAAGAAAGTCAGCTTTAAAGGAAAGTCAACTAAAAAACCCTTGGAAAATGTAGGGGTTAGGAAGGAGAAAAACAAAACTTTTACACATAAAGTAATTGTCATGCCCATCAAGTCTTTAGGACACCACAGCAGAACCGGTTTGCTTCACACCACCATCTTCCTGACCCGACCTCCCCACATCCAACTGCACGTGCCAGGTTACAAAGCTCCTGGTGGCCACCACCAGTTCACTTCAGATCCTCGCGCAGCACTTGGTGTGTAGAGGCCTTTTGTCTTGTCTAGTATCAAGTAAAAATCATAGTTATTCATTATCTTTAGAGATTCCTTTCTGTTGCCAGAAGCCACTTTGCAGGAAACAATGGCAGTCTGTGTCGCCAAAGCTCACTGAGAAAAGCCAGGCTGGCATCTCTCTGGCTACCCGGTGTATTTACAAAACAACTTCATTAGTCTAACCCGTATAATTAGTCTTCTGTGCAACTACGGAAGGGAAACAGGACAGCAAGGATAGGCACGTACGCCAGAAGCTCGAGAATAAACTTCTCGACATAGACAGGAAAGTGGTGCCAGGCACAGAGGACACCCGAGCAGGCTCCTGCGCTGAGCCACGTTCATGTCAACCCTTCTCCCGTGCCAGACCCACACAGGGCACAATTCCTCGTCAGTATGTCCTGGGGGACACCTCAGTTCATCGTGTCACCTTCCTGGGACAAGCGAGACACTGATCTGCTACCTGTCACTTCTTCCTTCTGGTCACAGCCAAGAAAAACAAGCAGCATACCAACAAGAGAGACCAAACTGTAATCAAAAAAATGGCAACTTCCCAAATCAGATGTGACTGTTACCCAAATCAGGAGGGGAGGAAAGAGTAATTCATTCTGGCATCCTAATTAATTATCACACAAATTGCTTATTGATCGTCTTGTGCTCATGCTGACACTTTATGAGGGGCACTCATTTCACACAAGCTTCTCTCAGAAGGGGGGACACGGGCAGATCCAAGCAGGACCACGGCACATCCATCCAAGCATGCCACCGAATCTCAGCAACAAGCAATGAGGCTGTCCAACTCGAAAGGCTCTATTTTGAAGCAGTGATCTCCCAGTGGAGCAACCTAGCTCTTGCTGGCAAAAGTAGCCAAATTCCCAAGGTCAGCCTCGTGCTTCTTTAGCTTCTTGAAAGCCTCCTGCCTAGGGCAACAGGCTGAGTTCCCAGAGAAGCACCTAACAGAACAGTTTCTAATTATAGAATTAATTACTGCTAGAGAATAAACAGCAGAGGCATGTCAGGCTGGAGGTAATGATTTGTACAATTAGCACTCTCTTATACCAAATAACCCTTTACAGCTGTTCTTGAACTGAGAATTCTTAATATCAGGAGGTTCACTGCCACCATCCCTGAAATCTCATGCCACTAGAATAGACAAATTAAAACTGCTTGTATCTCATCTCTAATATAGGACAAGCACATGCCATTTAGGTCATTGATTTTCTTTGGCGCGTTCTGGGTGCAAAGGAAGCATCCTAACCACCAAGTCTGCTCTGCTATGCTGTGAGCGGGTACCAAACTGCTTTGCAGTACATGACCACAGCAAAACTGCCCGCTCTTAGGATGAGCATAGAGCTTCGACACGTCAGGCAGAAACAAATAAGAATCTGACCAAATGACAAACATCTTGAGGCCTCGGAGGCCCCAAAGTCCAGTTTAAATGTGGAAGGAAGCAGTCTTACCTACACAAATTCTTCTAACTTCTAATTTTTTTCAGTAACTTGCTTCCGAACTTACCTTGGCAGTCTCACGGCTGCAGTTACCTCACCGCCCGCTCCGGGAAGGATGTCTCGCCTTTGAACTGTTCAATTAGATGGTCTGCTTTAGGCACACACCACCGTAACGGGCACCATATCGCACATATGAAATGCTGGCTGAAAGCACAGCTTTTTCAACCCTGAACCTCCTCCAAGAATTTTCTACCTTGTAAAAGACCGATGGAGCCCAAGCCCCAAATACTGAGGCACTGGAAAGTCCCCCATGAGCTGAACACCACTCAAAACTGGTGAAGGAACCATGGCAAAAACCCAAGCAAATGCACAGCAAGGGCAGAGGACCTCACTGAGAGCTCAAGGAGAACCTAGGACAGCTTAAACGATAGCTCTGATACCAACTTGAAAACAGCCTATTTCCCCAAATCCCTCCCACAAATGGATTCTCTAGGACAGAAGAATTAAATTAGTTACCCAAAATTAACCTGCAAATCAGCCATAAAGCTGGGAATAACTAAAGAGTTTAAAAAAAAAAAAAAAAAAAAAAAAAAGAAATCAGTATATTTGGCTCAGTGCCCTCTGATGCAGAGCTGCAGCTCCAAGGGAAGCAGGTACATGGCCAGAATGGCTTGCTGCATTCACTGACGGATATCTGGATCACACTAGTAGCTCTAATTCTGAAAAGTGATGACGATTACACTACGCTTTCCTTGTTCCAGAGGAAAACATAAGTAATCTGCTTAAATGAAAATCAATTTTAGATATTCCTTTGTTACACTTTATGGTCTGTGAAGCTCCTTTCCTTTCATACTATTACGTGAATGGTATGTAATTCCTACACTGATGACAGATTTTCCTTTAGAAAAGTAGTGAAGGTCTTAACTTTTTAATACAAATTATTCCTTGGGAATCATTAGCTGCTATTCAAGTTGTTTAATTCAAAGAGTTATATCTCTCATTCAGAAAACTTCAAGTGACACTAATCATACCCAGCTATTTTTATTATTAATGTACAACAATGCTAATCTGGCATGACTAGAGTCTTTAGCCAGAGTATTAAGGGCTTCTTCTCCCTAAAGTGGGATTTAATAATAAAAATTAACATTTTTGCATAATCTGCTAGCATGTGATGCATTTGCAGATGATTAGGCTGAGCATTTCACTCTCTTTTCTGATCCTCTGGGCAGACACGCACACACTAAACAGCAAACAATGTATGTTTGGGAGCTAATGGGCTACTGGACGTCTACTTTGGTGCAGTTCTTCAAAGACACTATACGATAACACCATCTCTGTGATAATCTACACAAGCCTCTCTCGTTACATAATCAGAACGCAGCCGTGGCTTTTCACGTCACTTTACAGCCCGAAAGGGCCTGCAGAGCGCGCGGGTGACGTCTCTCCAAGCGGCTGTTCCGGCACAGGCAGGCAGACCGTGGCCAACACCGGACCTGGCCTCAGTCCGCAGGGGTTTAAGCCCAGGAAGAAGCAAGCCCAGTAGGCAGATACTTGCACGGGAGGCTAACAAATCAATACATTGAATTACCCTGAATATGCACTTATCTGACCAAAGTGTTTCTTTAAATAAACTTTATCAGACACTACATACAAATTGCAACCCAAGCACATCCAAGAGGTTACAGGGGAGCAGTGACACAAGTGCTGAGTTAGGGGGAAATACCTTTACACCTCTTACTTGGGTGTTGTTGCTGAAGTGGAACGAAGCTCCTGCAGTAACGTCCACTCTGATCAGAAACTGTGCAAAGAAACTCAACTCCCCTCACTGTTTGATTCTCACTTGTCACAGGTGAGCAGCAGGCAACAGATTTCTCCCCTTGTAACGTGCAGCAAGGCCCCTTTTTTCCTTCTGACTCCTATTCTTTCTTGTGGAGCCGGGGCTGAGCCTTGCTGGCGCCACGGGAGCGACTGGGCCCCTTCTTCCCCGGCGCTGGCCGGAGTGGCGCAGCCGGCTCCATCACAGCACGTTCAAGCGCCCACACTGAAGGACCTGCAAATGCAGGAGGGCATCGCAGAGCAGCAAGAGATCCAGCTCTCTAAAATCGTCCAAAACAGACCCATCCAAGATCTGTCCTAAAAAACTATTTATAACCAAACCTCGAGGAAAGAGCTGGGGCAGGCTGAGCTCCACGGGGCTGGCGCGGCTCCTCGGCCCCGGCAACCTCCTGGCAGGAGCTCCCGAGCAGGCCCATGCAGAGTTGGCAAATTCTCTTCCACTGCACCCGAGACCAAGTTTTGCCTGTTTTTTTTTTTTTTAATTTAAAATTCATAAAAAACTTTTTTGTGTGTAATTTGTACCATTTTTAATTCTTTTTTTTTTTTTTTTTTTTTTTAAACTTCTTGTGCAATTTTGAGATGCATTTTAACCTCTCATGAACCACGTGAGTGAGTGCCGGATACACCTGAGACTAAACTCGCAAGGCCCATTGCTGGTGTCAGATCAGTAACGGCGCAGCAGGCACAGGCCAGGGCAGCTCCCCATGCACACCATGTCACTACCACATAATCTAATTCGAATTTATCTTACCAAAGCAAACAAACAAAAAACTGATTATAGCCAAAGGGTCAATGAACGTTGACACTTAAATGCTCAGGAACACTGACTGTATCCACAGATCCTTGTCAGCCAGCTGCAGCCGGAGCTGTGGCCGCTTGCTCAGGATGAGGCAATTCCACCTATAGTTGTGTCTCCCTTTTCCAAACAGGTCGTGACACTTTGTTTTTAAGAATTGGGGTGAAAAGTCAGTTCTGTTATG
This sequence comes from Nothocercus julius, assembly GCA_013398735.1. Classification (NCBI taxonomy): domain Eukaryota; kingdom Metazoa; phylum Chordata; class Aves; order Tinamiformes; family Tinamidae; genus Nothocercus; species Nothocercus julius. Next base: position 928,443 of record VZSV01000011.1, on the reverse strand, counting down.
GAACCACAGGCCGTTTTCTGAGGTACCTTGGAGCTCTGGCTTTTATCAGCATGGAATGGACCAAGGGCTTCTCCATTCCCAGCTCTCTGCTGGCTCCAGCTTTGCCACCTGGGTGACACTGCTGAAGGGCTGCAAATTACAGTCTGGCAGAATATGAAAAAAGAACACTATATTGCCGTAAATTAACAAGCCAGGCTATAAACTGACTTGTCAGGAGCTGCTGGTGCTAACGACATCCCTACGAGCTCCAGGAAAAGTGGCAGCCCGGGAACAGGGAGGGAGGCTCCACTGCTCGCACCATGGCAAAAACAGGCTCCCTCTCACCGGCATCAGAGAAACTCTTCAAAAACCGCCATGCGTAGCCACGGGACAGGCAGCCACCAGAGCTCACCCGGCCCGCGACGCTGATGAAGACGACGCACATCAGGAGGCCGCCGCGCTCCGCCAGCCCCAGCACCGCACGTGGTGGTGAGGAGCCGCGTTTGCCTCGGCTCCTCTGCTAAGAGGCTCCTGTGCAAAACCTGACGGGGTTCCAAAGCCACCAACATTCGAGCTCTTCTGCTGAAGTCCTTCCCGCCCAGCACTCTGGTCCTGCAAAACGGCGGCAGAGCATTCCACCTCACGTCAACACACAGTGCTGAGGGAGAAAACGCTCCCGCTTTGGACGGAGAAAACTTCTTGTGTTAACAAGACAGAGCACTTGAAACTGTGATACTTTTTATCATACTCTTTTAGCATTAATTTTGGCTAATACAGTGTGACAGTCTCTAATATGATCAGTTGTTCATACCCTGCTGGTAGCAGCTAACACTAATTCAGTATGATCCTGATGTGATAGGATGGAGGGAAAATCGTTGATGTGGTAAAAGAGGAAAGTCATGTCCCTTTACAGAGACTTTTCACAGATCAGATTCAGGTCTCCCAATAATTTTGAAATAATCAGATATTCTCTCCCCATATAAATGAATACGTAACCGGATTAGGACATATTTTCCCCCTCGTACTAGACACGTACATTGCAATCATTTAATAACTCCTCATATAGTAACTTTTATCCAGTTCATACTGCTACCTCAATTCTTTCCATTTCTGGCCACCGAAGGGAGGTTTGGCAGTAACCTCATCGCTAGCACTGTGAGCCCCCCTCCTGCCACTTGATATTCCAGAGCTTCCACACCCCAGCCCCTCCTCTGCTCTGCAGCATCCCCTCCGGAGAGGGGATTTAATTCACTTTCCAATGTGACCTCTATAACCTTTTCAGATCCGCTGCTCTCCAGACACCGCTCCCCACCAAGTTAAGTGCAAGCTGTAGTTTTTGCTCCTCGCTGTATGTTCTGAGCAATGGATCACTTTAAACTCCACACTGTTCAAGAGAACTCACTTTACTGTGTTGAGTAACTAACCTGCCATCATTACTGACCACTCTGCTTGTTTCTAATTCATCTACAAACTTTATCACAAGAATTTTTCCTTTTACTTTATGCTAGATCACTGAGCAACTGAAGAGCAGCGAGACAGGATGAGATCCCTGTAGAATATTCCAAGTGACTATTACTCCCCATTAACTTTTGGTCCATTTTGAGAAAAGCAAAACATTAGTACGTTTCTCATCTCTAAATCACTTGCTATAGCCTGTGATCTGAAATATATTCCTCCATTAATCTAAAGAATACATCTGAAGGAACTTTTAATTTGAACTTGGCAAATTAACCACAGCATAGAATCCCTCAAGCAGGACATCACATCACCAAAGATGTCACGTTACATTTAATTCAGTGAATACATTAAAGCAAGGCTTGAATATTTCAACAAGGTTTCATCAGAGCAGGATCAACTGTAAAGATAAAGCTGTAACATTAATAACCCTGGGAACAAGCAGTGCAGTAGATTCATAGGCACAAAATGTAGGACTTTGTATTTCTAAAACAATTACCTGGCATTAATACTTATGTACATAAAAAGGTATGATTACCAGAGCAATCTCTCTCCCATTCCTTTTCTATTCTATGCCATAGCAAAAAAAAAAAAAAAAAAAAAAAAAAAAAAAAAAAAAAAAAAGAGAGAGAGAGAGAGAGAGAAAAAATACAGATTTTTCCATACTTTTTTCTCAGCTTGGGAAGATGGCAAAATACTGAGTAGCAATGTGACTAGTGGTACTAAAGAAATGGGACCCTCCATTTCTGCAGGTTACGAAGGGTTTGTTTGCTTGATTTTTTTTCTTAGTAAAGGCCCTTGTTGCAGGTCAAAAATCATCATTCAAAAATCAACTGGACAAAACTTAACACTGCTTGTAATGAGCTTTGGCTCAAATCCTGTACTGACCTGCTTCAACCCACAGAAACACAAAGAGCTTTTACATCACATGTGACATCAAAGTCAGATTCAAAGCCTCAAATTCAACTAGTAAAGCTGATATAAGTCGCAGCCCTGCAACGTTGTAAGGAATGGAGAGATCTGCTCTTTGGTATGAACATCGACTAACCCATCCTTAAAAAGCCCACTACTACTTTCTGCTCTATTTGACTGACACTAGCAATTTCCTGATAAGAAGCTTATTAGGAAACCTGTGAATCACCAAGACACTTGCATTTCTCTGCTGGTTCAAAACCATTCCTATATTCTAGTCACCTGTGAAACATGTAACACCTGAGAGCAGGGAAAGGGCCTTCGTCTTGCTTATCAGGTGCACGCAATTAATTGAGACAGGAAAGGAACACATACAGGCAATCTCACAAGCTCCCAAAGCAGAGCTGTCCCTTCCTATCCCCTGTTACTAGACAAGGAAAATCTCTAAAAAAAGTGCAGATGATGGGTTTTCCTGAACTAACCACAAAAAAGCCAAGATAGATGCTTCCTCAGCAAATGCGTTCAATCCCACACGTGGAACGAAGCAGCCCTGGGCTCTGGCCTTCTGCATCTTTTTGCTCCCTCCTGTAAAGTTAAGAGAAGCAGTGAGAAGGTTTTAGGGAGAAAATCTTTTGTCCGTGTGCCTCTTTGCCCACAGCACAGGAGGCCAGGTAAGAAAACTGCACAAGCATGACTACCCCAATGGCCCAAGGAGGTAAAAAGTCTAAACCAATAAAGAAAAATGCCTTCCAAAAGGGCTTAAAGCAGGAAAGCCTGCATAAGAAAAGAATTGAGGATGTCTGGGCATGTTCTTTCACCATAAATTAGTGTTAGAAATATCGAATGCTCTGAAAAGCAACAAGAAGTTTTCACTCTTGAGTGAATTTAACCAAATGTAACAACACATTAGTCATTCCAACTCCCACTCTCAGAAATGCTTTATTCACCCTCTGAAAAAAAAAGCAAACCATCCATTTTTTGGATTTGGATAATTTCATTTAATTGTTATTTTATTTGTCAACTCTAATTAGTGGGGTTATTTGCTATCCTCTCTTTTGATATTCATGGAACATTTGGTCTCTTTTCAAAACGTATTCTGATGGCAGACCTGGGAGGAAGACGACCTTCCCTGGGTGTCCACCGAGAAGCAAGCCCACCTTCACAAAATGGTTGTTTTTCCCATTTCAGCAGGAAACCTCAGGCACATAATTACCAGAGGAAGGTACCAGGTGATGCTGCATTTGAATTGCACCAAGCCAAGTAGCCTAAAACTAGCCTAAAATCTTTATTTTGTCTGATTGCTTGACAATGGCCTGAGTAATGTCTTTAAATAGTCTATTTTGGACAACCCTACATTGCTGGGTTGAGCAGAGGGTGACATGCCGAGCCCACTTCCCCAGGCCTCCCGGGACTGAAGAGCAATGATCCTGAACAAGGGACAGAACTTCCCAACTCTTGGCAGCTTGGACACAAAAATCATCTAAAAGACCAGGCAAATTGGTGCTATGGTGTCTATGAGGCCTTGACAAGAAGTCCATCAATACTCTAGCATTTACAACAGAGTTAACTGAGTAAAATGTAATAGTCTTCCTATTACGTGTGTATTAGCTAATATTTGTTCCACCATTCCAAAAATAGTGTTTTAAAACATCATTTAAGATCGTAATATCAGCCTTTAAGAAAAATCAATAGCATATTTACTTCCTTAAGTTAATACATTTACCGTGCAGATTGCCAGCACTTCATTTCCAAGAGGTCCATGTGAATACTGATATTTTAACTATACAGACATAACTTTATTTACTGTAGAAAAGTATATTAATAGTGATTTATTTAAACTCCTTACCAAAGTGGCAGTTCAGTTTAATCAAATATTAAAGTAATTGGGTTATGTTTGATTTTAAAGTTTGAAAACTCAGCTCCAGGATTTATCAAAGACTGAATTTATCAAGGTTATTATCATTAAAAATTTACACCACGTAGCACGGCTACGCTGACTCCGCTGGCAACGTGCCCGGCAGCAGACCTTTACCGGCTAATTGCCGCCGGCCGCGACTCCCAAAGCACTCGGCACCTTGGGCCGTAGACTTACCGCGTTGTGCACCAAGGGCACTAGGGAAGAAAAATATATATATATATTGTCTAAGGGGAAAAAACCCCTTATAGTCCTTCCTCCAAACCCTGGAGGGCGAAGGATGGGGCAGGCAAGCGCCTCTGGTTAGATGCCTTCTGAGAAGGCTTCAGGGCAAGCGTAGGGTTTGCAGCAGCCCCCGCGGGCTTCACTGCCGAGCGGGGCAGGACAGCGCTCCCAAATTTGCTTCGGGCAGAACTAGCTCTTCCCACTTCTGGGGAGCGCTGAAGCTAAGCTAAATCCCGCTGCAACTGAGAAAATGGTTACGGTCCTCAGGGTTCCTCCTTGCCTCTGGATATTGCTGCCTCCGCGGCAGCGATCCAGCTTTCCCAAACACTTCCTATTCCACTCGAGTCCAAATTTATGCTCACAGCACCAAAGTGGCAGGCGAGATGGTTGGCACCGCTCCTTTGACACCCCATACGTGACAGTGAAACTCCTCCCTGGCCCGTCACACACCCCCTCTCTAGGACACACTCAGAGGGGTCAATGGCACGTGGGAAGAGCTGCGCCCGTGGCCTGTGGGGCACAAGGCAGCAGGGAGGCGACGCTGTGAAAATGAAGAGCTGCCTATTTTGAATAAACAAACGCTACTGTTAGGAAAAGAAACAGGCTGATAAAGAAGCATTCACAGTGAACTACTTCCAAAACCTGTCCTCAGAAGCACAGGCGCAAGAACGCAGGGGCAGCTGGAGGAAAACCACTGCATCACACTAAGCACTCAGTATTATCCTCTGGACAGAAATCTGTCCCATCAAATTGAATTTGTCTCATTTTAAGAAAAAAGTCTACTTGACAGAAGCAGCCAAAATAGAAAACAGTTAAAAAAAATGAAGCACTTGTGACAGTTTGTCAAACCATTCTGTACCAACTCTTCGTGCTTGCCCAGAGACATGGGTTCCTACACCTTTATTAGATATATGTTTTAAGTGATGTTTTGGCCAAACACTATTTTTTTTTCCCAGATTGACAATATTCTCCTTAAGTGAAAAGTTTTGGTAAAGATTAGGAAGGACATGTGGAAAATAATCGCTACTGTCTCAGTGGAAGCTGAACACGTCATTTCACAGTGTTGGCTCAAACATACCCTCCTCCTCCTCCTCGTTGCCCACGGCCTAGCTCGCTGCTGAGGGACGAGCTGGAGGGCACCTCGGCTCCTTCTCCTTCGCACAGGAGCTGCATTTAAGTGGGGGCTCTTATGCTGGGCCCCTGTCTGACCTAACTGCACCTGCCCTGCGGCCACATCCATGGCCAGGCCCTCACCCCTGCTCTGGAGCCCCTGACTTGACCTTCTCGTTCGATCTGTTTCTGGACGGAGAGCCTCAGCACACTCGTTCCTTCCATGGACCCACAGAAACTGACTTAGTCGCTTAAATTTGATCCCCAAAAAATAAGCCGCCATGTGCCTATATTCTCCATTATTATTTTTATATAAATTATTTCTATAGTAATCAATACTAAATCATGAAAAGAAATTCCCCTGAAAACTTCCAAACTGTCCTGCTACTGCTCATGGCCTACCATGACCACCTCAGCTGCTTTTAGACTTCTTAAGATAGAAAAAAGACCTAGTGAGAGGTCACACAAGTATTCAGAAATATAAGTTATGCAATCCTCAGTCATCCTGCACGATGACAATGCCATCGACACAGAGGTCCATCTTGCTCCGTATCTCCTCTCTGACCACGACCAAGACATGGGATAGAGTGATGCACGTTTCTCAGTTATAGAACTAAGTAGCTGGGGACTCCCTGAAGAGGCAGCTGAATTCGCACTATCACACTCAACAGACTTTGACAGACCTAACTTTTGTTCACTTATCCAAGGAATTTTTAACCCTTCTACACATTTGGCCATCACACAGTCAATTAGCAACGGATTACATAGTTTATCCAATAGCTGATAGTTTATCATATCTTACCTAAAATAGTTTATTTCAACTCTGTTGCCTCATTCCTCATCAGGTGCCTTCTAGCTTTGGCATAATGAAGAATATTACTTATTCTCTAGTCACATTCTCCAGTCAATTATTCCTAGTGTCAAAGTTACTAGATAATAATTTACAGGAAATATTTACAACTTTTAGTGTAAGGACTACCATCTTTTTGTTCAAAACTGTGAAGCTAATGAGAATTTTGCTTTGAAAAATCACAGATAAGACCACCAGATTTCTCAGCAGAATCAGTTTTGCTTTTCTGAACAAAAGCCCACCTGTACTCACCTAGAATTAAACCTAAGTAATTTCCCCATTGCAAAGTGGGTACCATACCCTGTATTCTTAAATGTCGGTGCTTTTACTTTTTCTTTCAAGTATTACAAAGTTCATGAATCACAGATATTACAAAAGACTCTAGTCATTTTCAAATGATTGTAACATGAAAATGTTGCAAAATGCCTACTTAAAAATATGTGGAACTGACTTCCTGAAACGGCTTAGGCCAAAAGTTTAAGGTTACAGAAGAGGTTTTTAAATCTCACAGAAGTTGTAATTAATTTTTTAAAATACGCATTAAATACGCATTAAAGTACGCATTTTACCTTAAATGTAAGTTTTACACTACAGTTTAGGGAACCCACTTCATACTGGCCTATTTATATCAGCAAGCTAAATGCACAGTCTCCAGTTCATAGAGGAGACATATTTAGAACATTATAGGGGAAAAAAACCCTCACCTTTTCATACCTAAAATTCTAGTAAGTGAACCTAAACTTACACAGATTTTCTCCTTCATCTTCCTTACAAACCCACCCCAAAGGTGTTAGATGGCTCTGCGACATCCCATCTGCAGACAGCTTCAAGCACTTCTTTTAGTGACTCTACCTTGCCGGTTGACCAAAGGCTCTTCTGCCTGAGCCCAGGCACAGCCTCCTCAGGCCTCCCCAGCACCGGGGTCCTACCCCGACCAAGGCAAGAACAGCGAGCGAGTCCTTTGCACAGGCCCTCTGCATCAAGGCAAATTTCAGCATCGATGGTTATCTTGATAGTTCACATTCAAGACATACTGATCCCAGCAATGATAATCTCCCTGCAGGAATCATGACCATTTATTTAGCAATGAAAACAAAGAACGAAAAAAAGGCCTCTGAAAAATCACGTCTCACCTTGTAAGCATGAAAAGATTTTGGAAGCTTTTCAAGTGTGTATTTTGAACAAGATCAATTGTAACAGCTTCAAACAAACCACCGTAATGCCTTGCCTAAAACCTTTGAAGACCTTTTCAAAGCTCCTCCTCTGCCATTGTAACAGCCTATCACACTGAGAAAGCCAGAGCTCAGTAGGTGGATTTTTGATATGAGGTCAAAAACTTTTTATGACCAACTACAGAGCTACTTCAAAAGCAAGTGAAACACCATCCTCTGAAAGGAGCCATCAAACGTGCCCCGAGCAGGCAGGCCGGAGCGCCACGTGGTGCTCTGCAGGAGTCTGTCCCGGATCCCTCGTTACTCCCCATTTCATCAACCCTCAAAAGACAAACAGAGAAGAGTAAGGACCATGTAATGTCCTCCTAAACATCTGTGCTCAGTACAGGAAAGTGTCGACTTCACAGCCATAGAGGCAGGAGGCGAGGGACTGCTCACGCAGCATCTCCACACTCTCCGACCACCGTCCCTGCCCCAGCTCCCTCCTGGACTCCCCGGGCAGCATCAGCAGCCAGACCTTGGTCCTAAGCACCGAGCCAGGACAGCTGCGAGGAGGAGGAAGAGGCAGCGATGGACTGAGCCCAGGTAGATGCAGCCCTGCACAGACGTTCATGATCTGGGCTCTAGACCTGGAGCTCTCCCAGGCTCATCGTGTGACTTTGGACAAATGACTTGCTCTCTCCAACATCTGTTTCCCAATATTTCTACTCTCCACAGGACACTAAGCACTGATAACCCGCAGAATAGTGCAATGTATTAACTTCAAGTGTAAAGGCAAGTGTAAAATCCCTGCAAATCAATCCTCTTCCCCTGGTAGCGTTAAATTACAGGAACAGGAAATCCTTTTCCTGAAATATCTCTGCACTCTGTTTGCTTTAACGATTCAATCTTTGGACCACTTTTATAGTCCTCCAAATAAAATAAAAACAAATGGCCTCAAACTAAGTGCTGTAGGTTTTTCTGTGCAAGCTTCAAAATGATGTTAGCTGTTATAAAGCTCCTTAGAAGGGCAATTTAAAAAATGCTGATGGTATATCTGTGATAATGACAAAATAACTGTGCTTTAATTGATAACTCATGAGGATTACAGAAAGATATAGCATCCTCAAACTCTCTTCTGTCTTTAATCCACTTCCTGCTCAAGTAACCTCCCGAGTCCCCTGCCAGGTTGGTTCTTATTATCCTTGGAAAATAAAGAAAATAACAGAATATGAGCAGGCATAAGCCTGGTCATCAGCTCTGTACTAAAACAGCAAGAAGATTTCTCGACATAGTTCTTCAAAGCTTCTTGATTTGGGCACAATCTTGAACTCTAACTCTGCTGGAACAGACACTGCCAGTGGTCAGACTGAATCATATTCAACATGACTAACAGCTGCTGACTTAGGGCAGGATTTTCAAAACAATTTAATGTTCTCTAGAACCAGTGTCCATTGACACCAGGCTCCTGAGCGCTGGCCGGCCGTTCTGCTGGCTGAGGGCTCCTTGTTTCTTCCCTAGGACGAACTTCTTCCATCCTGCAAACCTCCGTAGTGCTTTCAGAAACTGTTTTCAATAACTAAACAATGCTGCAACCACATAAAAACAGACTCAGCCATAAGTGGCTTGCTTACAATTAAACTAAATCCACTTCAGATGCTTGGCACTTAGTCGGAAGACTCTCCAAGTGCTTTACAAACATTTCGGCAGACTGTAATTTCTTTACCCTTCGTGTTATTTTGTTTTCCTGAGGTGTCCATCGCCAGAATATCTAAGCACCCAACGGATAGAGAAAATCCTTAACAAGTCATAAGTGGGAAAATTGGGATAAAGAAAAGACTTAGCAATTTGCCTGAGATTTCATAAAGAGATCAAGGAATTAAATTTAGTAAGGTAATACTACGTGAATTACTGTGCAAAATGTCTCTTGTCACGGTGATGCTAAGCAGCCCAAACCTGCTTTAAGCCTCTGGAAGTCTCTCTTGCAAAACTACACTGCAGCTCTCCAGAGCAGGTATGTGTGGCTCGAAAGTAGATTCTTTTGACTCACTTTTAAAAAATCACTACTCTTGAACCATTTTTAGGTATAAGACTGAACCTGCAGCCTACAGGACTAGGGTTAGGTTGGAAAATCCTGCTTTGCCCAGGGCACCTTTGGGGCTGAGCGGGACCTGAGCAGCCCCTGTCACAGCTCCCTCCCTGCCTGGCTGGGTCCTGCCAGCCTCTCTCGCCAGCCGAACAAGAGTCTTAAGAGCTACGGTGAGACAGCACCGTTTTAAGCAGCTTCAACACAGAGGGGCAATTGCGAGCTCGGCGTTACCTTACGTTCGGGGTCCCATTCCATCGCACAGTTCTCGGTACCTTCTCCTTGAGCGGCTGCCCAGTGCTCCCCGCGGCGCTCCCGATCAGAGGAGGAGACACGAGCGCAGAGCGAGGCTAAGAAACCCGCGCGAGACCCCGCGCCGGCGCTGGGCTTCCCAGCTGAACCCCTGTTAACGGCTACAGGATCCCAGGGAAACCCTTCCGGGGAGGCTCCTTTACTGCAGCAAGGCACCCTCGAGCATTTCCCGAGGTTCGCCTTGACGGGATTTGAACAAATTGCAAGCAGATTCAACGCGAATCTTACATTCTTCAGTTTTGATGAGACTTTTGACTGCTCTCCTAAATAAAATGCTTCAATTTTATATGGGGAGGAGAGGGAGAGAGTGACTGTGGTTCACCATAGGAACATGCAATTAAAACATTCAGAAAAACACTTATTAAAAGTGTCTAGCAAGTGATTCATATTTATTAACTACTCTGATCATTTAGGCTTTGGTCAGTCTTATGAATATGCAGTTGATTTTTACACTGCCATCAGTAGTTGTTAAAACTATAGTTTCCTAAATTGCTAAGAATAAAAGCTTGAAAATGAAAAGCTTGCAGTGAAAAGCTTGTAAATTAAACATACAGGCATCTAACCCCCCAACAAATGTATATAATTTAATATAATAGCACTGAAATAGCATTTCCTTTGCGCAAGTCAGTACTTACAAATCTAAATGGGTACAAAGGTTTCATTATCTAAATGATACGCTAACTCTTTTTTGAATTTCACAAATTATAAGTTAGTGGCAGTTTCTATTGTACCGCAACTCATTGCAGTATCAAACCACCTTGTAGGAAAAACAGCAGTGGGATTTCATTTTTCTCTGGGAAGCATTACATAGTTCCTGGAGTATGATTAAGCTTAATTTGATGCATAAAAAATAATCAATATTTAATTTCTCCCTACCAGTTTACAAGTGTTCTTCCTGGGGGCTTCCCAAAGAACGTTTTTAGCTACCAAGGCATTTGTACCCCCAGAATGTGGTCAGGAGAGCAGTTTAAGTTGTGCAGACCCACGCAGCTCCTGCTGATCTCCAGATGGTCTCTCGCTCCCGCCGGCGCTTCCCTGACTCCGGCGCTGCCGGGACACACGCGACTGCATAGCCCTGGCCACGCCGCACAGAGCGGCGAGCAGGGCAAGGCTCCTACGGACCCCCGGCTCTCACAGCTGCACGAGCCGCCTCCCGCTCACGGCGCAGGTTTCTGTTACGATGCCTCGCAGAACACCCCGAGTGGGAAATAATCTCCTTCTCCTACATCCGTACAAGGAGGTCAGACCGCTCCGGCAGAAGGACACGCGACAGAAGTGACGGACAGTGGGGCATCCACCCGCCTCCGCAGTGGTACCTGCAGGAGGCTAAGGCAGGCAGGACTCTGATTTTCATGCCTGATGCCAACAGCCCTTGCATGCCCTGAGAGCCACATGATGCTGCAGCGGTGCTAGGAAAAACAGAGCAGTGCTTATTAGTTTCCACCAGCTGTAGAAATGCCTTTCAGTCAACTACGCTGAGGAAAACACCGGTTAATTCTGCAGATCCATGTGCTGGCTACTCACCGACCCCTTTTTCATATTCTCACCAACAATTCTCCCTCCGCGACGTCTCCTCCTGAGGTGCTTTGGCACCTGATCCTTGGCATGTCCCTAACTGCAGCGCCCCACCTCACACGAGGCCACCGGTGTAGGACGGAGTCAAATGGAGACTGAGGAGCAGCCCAGGGATAGAACACACCAAAGGAAAATGGGATAAAAGCAACAGGTCCACAGGACCCCCAGCCAGCAGCCACTGGCACTGTGACCAACAAACACGTCACCAGAGGTGTCCCCACAGGGAATTCCGCTGCCAAAGGTGCACGTGGTGACACAGCAGAGCGGATGGGGATTCACCTGCATGGTGTGTGTGCCAGGAGAACACGGTGGAGTCACCGTTAGCACCGTGCCAGATTCGCATTTCTAGGTTGAAAAAATGTGAGGTAATTTTCACAAAGACACATACACTTGCAAGTCATTACTTCTTTGCACAATTCTGGCTGCTTTTCAAAAAGGTTTAAAAACCAGATGTGGAAAATAAGATTGCTAAAATCATTTGGCAACTTAATAAAGGCCTGCTGTATGTTCCCCGGGCAGATCTGCAACAACAGAGCTCAGCAAACCCATGAGAAAATGTGTCAAGGCAAGGGGGAGAGGTTTCGGAAATTTAGCTTATAAGGAGAATGAAATAAAACAATTTATTTGTGTGACACAGTTTCCTGCAAAATAAGTTTGTCTACCTTCGTGCAAACATTTCCAAGGAGTTCAAATACTTATTTCTTGGGGGGAGAGGATTAATCTCAATTGCACATGATTTCAATTATGCATCCCGTTTGTGTTGTTTTCTCTCCTTTCTATAGGATTAGGCACCATAATATACACAGTGGGTAAACATACACAATACTACAAACACTAACAACACAAAAAAACACAATATAACTTATAAACGTTGCACAGAATGAAAACAACAATGCAAAAATCAAAACTGGAAAATAACCTCAGGTAGCGTTTGCTCTCACGCACCATGCAAAATGCTGCCTGGCCGGCTGGTAGCGCTCGCGAGGGGCGCCGCGGCCAGGCGCTCTGCTGACCGTGCCTCAACGCAGCCCCCGTACGCTGCTCTGCTCATCTGGACCACCTCTGCCTTCACTTGCCATCCCAGTTCCTCACTTTTGACCACATTTTTTTTTCCTGAAACACTGACACAGCACAGCGGAAACACTTCCGAAAAAGCAGCCATAAAAATTAAATTGGGTCTTTCCTCCCCGTAGGAATGGACCCATGCGAGTATGAAGAGGCGCTGGTACTGAACGGTGGAGGAAGGGTGCGGTAGACGCCTACTCCGCACCTGGACAAAGAAGAGTCCTAACTATTTGGACTCTGGGCAGGGCTCTCCAGTTTCCTTCCTAAGATGGGAAGAGAATGGGAAGCGGCTTCTCCAAATGGCTCCTAGCCCATGGCTGTCCACGATGACTCCATAAAACAGGAGATATTGTTGAGGGCGGCCTCCTCAATCTCTGTCATCTTCTCTAATTCACCCCCTTCCCTGTCTAAGGGAAACTACTTGGATCCAGAGTCTTCATGTGCTTTCAGGCTCTGTTATTCAGCTCCCTTGTCAACATGCATAAAACCAGAAATCCACAAGCTCAGAAAGACAGGCCCTGAGGTCAACATGAAGCAGCAACCCAAAACCTCACGCCTTCTCAGAGACAGTCGGATTAATCATGGCCAGCAATTACAACACTAAGTGGTGATACTTAGGCCAGCACATCATCACATTAAACTCAGAAGTAGCAGCTTTTAGGAAGGACTGAGGAAGTACTCAGCAGGGAAACTCCTGTGAAGCAAGATGAAAATACCTTTAGTGAGAAAGGCCACAGAACAAGTCCCTTCCAGAGCTAGAGCCCGGCCTCTCCTTCCTGCAAACCTCGAGCAACGTCCGAGAAGCAGAGCGGGATCACCCCCTCTTGCAGAAAGCTGGGGGAAAGAGGCAGCCGTTCTCTAGATACACAGTAAATACTGCACAGGGGCCAGGATAACACAGTCCTCTGTGTGTGATGGAAGCAATGACTGTGGTTTGTTGAAGCAGGACACGGTATTCCCATGGCATCTCCTCACTAAGCCGCAGGGCAAGAACGGGCTTCGCAGGGTCAGTGCACTGCTTCAGGACACCAGGGCTGAACTCTGGCCGTTTCAACTACTTTCAACTAGTCCGTGTGGTTCCTATTTTCATTTGGACTGCATTTGGTTGGACTAGATGATCTCCAAAGGTCCCTTCCAAACTCAGCCATTCGGTGATTCATTCCTGTAATCCAGACTGGGGTTTGTTTGTCCCATCCTCAGAGGGGAAACCAATTGCGGAAGTTTCCAAAGGTCGAGGGGCAGATGTTTAATCTAGGTGGGTTTGTGTCTTCACCCAGACACCAGCCTTTCCTTGCTTAAAAAGCTCTGTGCAGACTAGATCCCAACTCGGCAAAGCAACGGGCTTCATCCTCCATCAGAAGCCCTGTCAGCTTACGCAGAGCTGAAGACATCAGACCATGAAAGCCAAGAGAGACCTGCACAAACGCAGACAACGGAGCAGAGGCTGCAGGAGGGCGCCCGCTGAGGAGCTGCCTTGTGCTGAACTTCCTGAACGAGCCACAAACTCTTGGTATTTTGTGAACAGCCTGAAATGATAATGTTCTCTAAATGTATTTTGTGTGCCAATTAAATATTCCAAATTTATAGCAAGATTATTGTCACCTATTTAATGGCTCATTGATTTTAGAAGCCATACCAATTTTCTATTTCTTTCCATTGAGGTAGTTACAGTAATGACTAACCATAAAAATTGGATAACATGCTGAAATGTGGTTTAAAAACATCTGTGCATGGCATAGCTCTGCTTTTAAGTGAGAAGCAAGTCAATATCCCCTGCCTTCCCTAAAAGGATCACCTTTGGCCTATGTAGCTCCACAGACACAGCAGGGCAAAATAAAACACACTGAGCACAATTAAAAAAAAAAAAAAAAAAGTCTACATATTCTCTCAGCCAAATCTTCTAGGTTCCTCTGAAGCACTGTGTAAATATACAACAAAGTATTCCAGTGCTTTTTCTATGTGAATGGCTAAAGACCCAGTATTCCTGCAGCAGCTCCAGCTTTCTTTGGATAGGTCTTGGGAAGCTGCCATCTTCTTGTCTCTCTCCACACTCTTCTTCTAGAGTGGGTCAAAAATTGCTTCACTGTAACATTTTCTATCAACTAAACATTTGGTTATTGCAGCATCACATCAAATTTCACATTTTTATTTAAAGAAACTGCAGAACATTTGGAAAATGTAAGCAAAGCATCAGCTTGCAGCATTTAATTAATGTCAAGTTCCCAATTTTCCTTTCAAGCAGGCTTAACTCCTAAGTAAAATATTTTAAAGGAGACGAAAGTAAAAAATCAGAAGGATACGTTGGGAGTTTACCCCAAACAAACATTCCATTAGAGGAAAAAGGAGTTTTAAAAATTTTCTTTAACAAGGAAAATCTTCACACTGTTTCTTCATCTAGGAAGGAAAAGATAGAAATCTCAAGGTTTTTTTTTCCCCCATGACAGAAAAATCTTTTCTCTAACCAGAAAAAAATTCACCTACTCCCCTTAGATCTTTCTATTGCTTCTGCCTGCCTCGCCTCTTGCCCCAAGGCAATGCGATTGCCTTGGCGTGTATTTGCAGAGCTTGTTGACTTCAGCTGTTGCGCTACATTTTGGGCCAACAAACCCCCCCCAAAATTCAGCTGCAGCTGCCCAGAAGGGAGATCATGGGCATATCTGAGATGCTGAAGCCCACATTCCCCTTGTCACCTTTTAGGAGGAACTTGCTGTCTTCTGGCAGAGGGCATCGCTGGCAGCTGCAGCGGGCGCACGATGTTGGTTGTTTCTCAAACACTTTGTTCAGGCAGCCCAACCTTTTCCTTAACTAGGGGTAGTTTCACTGCTAGGTACTACAGGTTTCCTTTGGACTCCTCACACATCTCCAAACACACCCATATCACACCTGTGTCCTTGGTGACTCTCTCACTCGACTTCTCACCAAAATCTATTTGTAAAAATGCATTTTTTTCAGCACCCAATAGACCCAAGTAATCAACATGGAAGACTTTGCACACC
Source organism: Nothocercus julius (assembly GCA_013398735.1). Lineage (NCBI taxonomy): Eukaryota > Metazoa > Chordata > Aves > Tinamiformes > Tinamidae > Nothocercus > Nothocercus julius. Next base: position 912,812 of record VZSV01000011.1, on the reverse strand, counting down.
TCCTCTGTGAACACCTCCTACTCTGCATTTTCGTTCAGCAATGCGGCACTAGAAATTATCCGGATATGATTTGAAACAAAACATAAGTAGTTCTATAGAAAATTGCCAGTTCAGAGCACTGCATAACCCATGTTCCAGATCCAACTGTAACATCTTGGCCACAGACAACACAAACTGATCACAACCACAATATGCCCAATCACATACTGGCGCAAAATGCTTCTATAAATGAGCTACAGGCCAAAAACTACTCGTTAAAATAATTTGGTGAATGCTCTTGAATGAAACTTAGAAGAATACAGCTATGCATTGTCAGGCATTTCACATGTCCCCCAACCAGTAAAATTTGCTTGATAAATGGCTAATTATCTGAAGCAGCATTAAAATTCAAACTTGAATGTGATTATTACTGATTAAGTACTACTCCAAGCCTGCCCTTCAGTTCAGTGCAGCACGTGCAACTCGGCAGATGAGCAGAGTGCCCAGCGCGCACGGCAGCGTTCAAACGCGCTCCAGCAAGAAGAGGCCCTCTTGACACCGGCGCTTTTTCAACCAATTGGGATATTTCACTTTTGGAGAATTGTTCTGTAATATTCACAGTTTCAGAATTATTTTTAAGTATTTCCTAGCCTCCTTTTACCATTGTCACTTCCAGACCAGCAGACCAGTTCCTGGACGTCTTTTACATTTCCCATACATGCACCTTACTTCCGTGACAGAGTTGTGCCTAGGAGATGCAACATGAAGCCTTTACACTCTAAGGCTTGGGGCCTATTTTTATTCTTGAAGTTGTGGAGCCACAGAACAGAAACGTACAATTTGCAGCCTCCAAAGTGCCTGGAAGGCCAAGCACGGACCGTGCTGCATGCTGCTCCACAACATTAAGCACACCAAACCAGCAACGCAGTGATTAAACATGAGGATTAAATAATACTAGGCTGAGTAACCGCCTATACTGTATGCGCCTCTTGAAAAAAATGCCTTAAAGAGCTCGTGTATAAGTCAGCTAACTGCTCTTACCAGGGCACTGAACACATTACAGAAGAAGGAGGTCAGATACATTAGGAGATATAAACTGATATTCAAACTACTGAAAAATAATCACTCCCTACAACAGATGCGCTGATTCAGGACGGTTCTTCTTACATCACTTAAACTAGAAATTGTTGAAACACTGTGCCAGGGCAGGAGGGGCTTTTTGGAAAATGGCTTATTTTCAAGTACAACACTAAAAGCTTTGTTTTGCTCTTACTAATCAAATAAAAATTTGCTACCAAAGCATGAAACCTTATTGAGCATCTTCAACAAAAAATAATAACAAAAAAGCAAAGAGTTCGGCAGAAAAAGCAGACCAAAAAAGTGATTATAAAAGCCCATAATTTGAAGTATGAAGTCAAATGTTATGTAAGTGACATAACAGTGTACTATGCTAAACACAGTAGTTCCTGGCTTCAGTACATAGTGAAATACATCAATTTCCTTTATAAAGAATATGCTGGTTTAAAATACTGGTAAACCAGAAACTCCAAGAGTGAAGCCCTGATGCTACTGAAGTCAACAGCAATACTTCAAAAATACAAGCTGGAATTTCAACAAGACAAAGTAATTTCCCTGCAGTGTACGGTACCATCCCGATTACCTTTAACCAGACAACCACAATCAAAGTTCATTTGTTACTTTAATCAATTTAGGTTTCCTAGGAGACAGTGGCTTCAATGTCTGAAGATGTTCCCTGAAGTCATTCTGGCCAGCACAGGATTTTCTACCACCAGTAGAAACCACCTCCTCAGTCATTGCTTTTTTGCGGCAAAAGCAGAGAGGTGATTAAGTCTGAGTAACTCTGTATAGGGCTTTTATATGTCAAAGGGTGCACACTCTATAGACTACCAACAAGTACCAGCAATACAAAAACAAGCACTATTTCCTCATGCTCCCAGGTCCTGACCCGGGTGGTCAGGATAACAGTCTCTTTACTGAATTTCCTGCTACTTTGCAAAGACTAGAAGGGAAAGATGTTAACCACTGTTCTGTCTGCCTTTAATATGCGTATCTGACCAAAAACTTGTTCATATCAAAGAATGACTCCACCTTTTGTGCTAGCTGGATATTGGTGTTTCATTATCTCTTGCATGTCACTTAGATAATTAGGTCCTCCATGAACAAATTCTTTGCAAATGTGAGATCAAAGCAAACAACATGAAGCGCAGCAGAAAATGCAACATTAATCTCACAGCAACAGGGTTGCTTCTCGATATTCACTTCACCCTCTGATTAATAGATAGTACCTATTTACTAGACAGGCAAGTCAATCATTTTTCCAGTTCTCTCCTGGTAAAACGCAGTAGCACAACACAATAACATCATTTTGCTGCACTATTAAAAAGCAGGTCAGTATTTCAGTATCGTTCTTGCTACCACTAAGGTTATTCTGCAGTCATGAAGCATAAGCTGAACATCCTGTGCCTCTGAAACGCTGAAACGTATCATTCCGGCCTTTTTTCCACTCCTTGCTAAGTGCCGCTGCAACTCAGTTTGCAAAGTCAGCTGCCTAGATAAGGATTATATAACTGAGTGAAAAAACAGAGTGAATGTCTAACTGCAAGTCAGCATGAAAATAAATGTCACAAACAAAGAAGAATTCAGATTTATAGACTGACACCAAATATCATGGTTGGGTCCTCCTACGTGCAAAAAAACTACATGTTTAATATCAAACAAACAAAATATTGGCATTGTCTTCCTGCAAAGAACAGATACATTTCATTGAAAACATCAGTTCTCAAATAGATTATAAAGTGTCATCCATGCAACGGCAGGAATGTCATCAACAGAGAATTGAGCTTTTGTAGCTCATAACAAAATTACAGTGCTTATGGTTTATTCAAATACTTCTCAAAAATACAACTGTGTAGAAAGGAAAATAGCCAAGGGACAGTCAACAAAACAAAGCAAAGTTGAGAAATCCTGCAATATTAAGATTTTAAAGATAGGGAAAATCATTTTTGAGAGGAAACTGGTAACTATTATGAGACATAGGGCACAGTATAGAAGGCAAATGTGACTGTATCTTTCCTCTGTCAGAAAAGAGTACAAAATTTTTTCAAATGCACACAAAAAGCAAATTTTAAAACAAGACAAGAAGCTGTTGTAAGCCCCTCCAACCAGTGTGAGTAACCCTTGAAACTCTTTGTTAATACTGTGGAAAAGTCAAGAACAGAACCTAGGGCAAGGTAGGTAGTTACACTGAAAATAAGATCCTGGGCTCCACAGAGCCATTAAGTGCCCATTTCAAGAGTGATTTAAACATTTTGAGTCTTTGATTCAGCAAAAATCAATTCAGTTTTGCCTCCTCGGTGAGCAGGCCACTTTTGAAAATGGAAGGCAAAGTCTCTGTAAATGTTCCTGTATGGCCCCAAACCTGTTATCACTTCAGTACTTGAAATTACTTTCCCATGAAAACCATGCCATAAAGCAGTGCACATATAATTCAAAGTAAAACCGGTATTTACATGTTTCCAGAATTGGAGGTTCTAGAAATGCTGTAAATGACCCTGCCCAGCCTTCCTAATAAGAGCAGCTTAGCCCAGGGCAACAAATGGGCTGGCTAGGGAGACAGGAGCACCTCAAAACACCCTCTGCCAGGAGAAGAGCAAACGCAGGACATAGAAGCTGAGGTTAAGGAACTTAAACAGAGATGCAGATGGACAGAGGGACCGAGACGTGTTCTCTATACACAGCCCTCTTTGTTCAGAGAAACACCCAGTCAGGAAGCCTAGCGGAGGTATTTAGTGTTTGGATTAACCTTGCCCCTTCAAATCAGCTTGACACTATCCTTTGCTCATCTATATTTAGATTCCCCTAAAATATCCCAAGAAGAGCCATTAATTAATAAAAGAGCACAGGTATCACAATAAGGCTTCCTGCTCAAAGGCAAGACAAAAGAGCTGCATCTCCTGGCCGGCCTCCCTGAGAGCAGCTCCCGAGCGAGTTCTCCTTCCAGCCGCCGCTCAGAAGCAACGCAACTCTGCTCCACCAAGCAAAAGGCCTTTACCTGCTTTCACCAACGAAAGAGGAAGGTTGGGCACAATTTTCAACCGATGCCGACTCCGACCTATAAGGAAATGACTATTTCTACTTGGATTAGTTTACAGTCTGAAAGAGAAAATCCAACACTGCTATGTTAATGTTCTATATAAATTTGGCCAAGTTTTGTTTGTGAGTCTATCACAAACTATCAAGGTCGACATGCTCAAGATGTTGAGGAAAAGCAGCATTTCAAACAATTGTAATGCCAACCTATTTCCACCACTGACATACACGCACACATACACGGAGAAAGGAGAAAGAGACGGAAAAGCAATGGGATCATCATCTTAATAAAGGTGAAAGCAGAGGGAAAGGCTTTTCTCTCATTCATGTAAATTGTTTGATTTGCAAAAAACTCTGAGACCCCACCGTGCATATCTGCCAACAGTCCACAAAATTACCTCTGTTATTTTAAACTTAGATCCCTTTGCTAGGTGCTTGCAAACAGAGTTCAGTACACAGCACAAAAGGGCCAAAGCAGATCCCATGTAGTGAACTTGGCCATTTTGCAGTGGTGAAGTTTTGCAGATGGGCACACAGACCATGGAGAAGAAAATGCTTGTGGAGCACCACATTTTACCCCAGTTTTATAATTGAGTTATTACGGAAGTGTGTAAAAAAAATTGAGTTTATAATAGAAATGCTGACACTAGAACAGCATGAACACAGCTGGTATAATATAGTAAATTTGTAAGAAATTGTATAGCTAACAAAGTAGGTCAACAGCTTCAGATGAAAAGCTGCATTTCAGCTGGCGGGTTACGCTGTCTTTGGAGATCTTGATGGCTTTCCAAGATTATAAGCGAGAGGCTTCCCATTCTGTGTTAATTCCTTTTTTTTTTTTTTTTTAAT
>VZSV01000011.1:881832-907804 GCA_013398735.1 Nothocercus julius | reverse complement strand
GAGAGAGAGAGAGAGAGAGAGAGAGAGAGGTGTTGGCAGTGCTAGAGCAGCACTAAAGCAGCTTCCCCCCGAGGCGCGCGATGCTCCCCAGCGCAGAGCCTCAGCGCGTGGCCTCTTGCAGCGGCCGGACAAGGAGGAAGAGGCTTCTGCCCCGGGATTCTTGCCGTGTCCAACATCAGCAGTTGTCAGCAGGGAACCTCGAAGCTGTTACACTCCAGAATTTCACTGAGGTTGATATAACATTTTCCCCTCAATACAACCATACCCATCCCTCTGCTTTCTTTCCTCGGCTGTCATGTACAGAGTAGTTCCTATACAGGAGAGTCTCATGTAGACGCAGGACAGTTAAAAACACTAAAACTTAAGGCTTTTCAGTTCATACTGTATTTTCTCTTTACTGCACTCCATTCTGGAAGGCCCCTGATCAATCACTCGACACCAAACAGCAGCAGCTTTTTCTCAATAAAACCATCATAAAATCTGAGTTCAACACCCAGGCAAAGGCTAAGTAATCAGCTAAGTGTTCAGCTTCCACATAACACATAACAATGATCTTGAAAACTTTTTACGCAAAGACTGAGCTTTGTGCAGAAGTGCTGCCATACTGAAATAAACTGAATAGTCACATCTCCTAAATTTTGAAATAAACGACAATAGTCACGGCTGCAAAATTAGGCATAACTCTGTTTGGCAGGATCTGGCCTCAGAGAGATCCTCTCTGACTTGCAACAGTAAGGAATCTACTATATATTAATGTAGATAATGTACAGAAGTTAGATTAAATGCTATGGTTCATTTTAAAATATCCAGAGAAACCTTTTGCCTGCTCCTACATCCTTTAGATGCAGTGTAGAAGCAGAAGGATTTAACTTTGGTCCATCCACAGATCTTTCAGACCTAAGCAGGTTTCTGACAGCTGCCAATTCAGAAATCGTTTATCACAACTGAAAGATGACAGGAAAATACTGAGTTGATATGACAGCAAGAGCAAAAATTTGTTAAAGCGGGCATCCCTGTAGGAACTGCTTCTGCACCACAACAGATGGTCAGTAGTTAGGGGAAACCACTAAAGCCTGAATTGTGGAAATTGGTTAAATTTTTCACAGCAAAGGATAGCAGGAAAAAACAAACAAACTTGACCAGCCTTCCAGGGAGAGAGCCCTTCCACAGGGAGTCTGTGTGTGGTCAATAGTGCAAGGAGCACGGTATATTTTATAGGACAGACTATGTGACATTTCAAAAGGATTTAATAATCATTACGTCACTGTCCCCTATGCAGACAACGCAGCCAAGCAGGTGCTGTGATGGCTAAACTACTGCATCCCTACATGCAGGCAGTCATGACACAAGAGCCTGGAAAATCCTTCATTTCAGAAACCATAACTGAACAAATGTGGAAGAGATGCAACCTCAGATCTCAGCGATACTGCATTTTTTAGGTATTTTAACAGCAACTGGGGAGATGCTCTACTTTCATCTCTTCTGGAATACACTAGTTGCCTCAGATGGAGGCAAAACCTCCTCTCTGCATTTGGCAGCTCTCACTCTCAGGACCACAGATGGGCAAAGAGTGTCTCCTAAACCAGCCACCCCAAATCTTGTATCCTCTCAGAGGGGTCCTTTAGCCAAACAGCACTGGCCAGGCCTGCTTTTCACCAGTGAAATAATATCCTGGCATGGCAATCTAAAAGAAAAATTTCCAAGAATATCTAACACGAAGGGAATTGAAAGCCCAGGAGCAGAAGTGAGCTGCGTTCCTGAGGAGCAAGGGCTGAGCTGGCAGATTGGGAATTGAAAGAGGACAAAAGTTGGCTGAGTTTCCTATTTCAATATGAAGCCACATGGGGAGCCCCAGAAACGTCAGCGTGGGCTCTTCCCACCACGGGCTTTGCTACCAGCAACAGCCAGCACGTCTTGAGTTGGCACCGCCATTTCTGCCAGAAAATTGCCTCCAAAATCAGCACCAGCTCTTACATTTACCCATGTACATTCATCAGTCTGCTCAAACAAGGTGGATTACTGAGATTTAAAAGCTAAAAAGGTCTTTGGTATAAATTCCTTACACACTGAAACATGCCTTTTCTTTTTTTTTTTTTTTTCAAGCCCTACAACCGTAATAGCTGATTCTAAGAAACACAAGCCATGTAATTGCTTAACTTTGATCATCTTGACTTTCAAAACTTAATTCCATTAACACACAAACATATATGTACTTTTTAGACAGGGCAGTAATTACAGCTGACAGCTGTGAGAGCATTTTGCATGTCTCAGTAACAAACCTATCTACCCCCTATTAAATATTTAATACACCATCTCTCCCTATTACCTGTTATGTCATCAGTCACATCCATGTTCACAGGAAGGTCAGCAAAAACAAGATAACAAGATTTCTGTCATTTTTTTTAATACAGACTGAACAGTTTATAGAAGTTAATAAAATCCGTGACAAGACAAACACCATTTATTAACAGGGCTGGGAGACAAGCAGGGGAAAAAAAAAATATATATATATATATTTTCTTGCCTTAAATTTATCTTCTGTATAAGTATTCCAGATGTCATATTTCAGCTGGGAGAGGAGGGACATGGAAAAGGAGAAGAAATGAAATTTTCCTGGCCTTGCTACCACACTGCTACTTTGAAGCCTCTGCAAAGCAGTGTTCAGGGGTGATGTTTCTCTTAATGTTATTAATTATTTCTATGTTTTCTCAAGTGAGAGGAATGACTCTGGCTAGAGTGTAATTTTCCAACTATCAAGGTATCAATACAAGTTTCAAGAAACTCGAATTGCTGTGGAGACTTTGGGTTCACTTTCACCAACAGTTTTCACTCACATCAAGTTTTATATCAGTCTTTTGAGAAGTCAAAAGAAATTTTTTTGTCAAGTTTCTTTTTTGTGAACATTTTAGGTATTGTCTTTTCACTCCAATTTAGGTGGAAAGCAAGTAGTCTTATTACTGGGATCAGCCCCCTGCTCAGGCACTTAAGAGTGGGAAAAATCCCCAGTCTCTGGGCCCGGGTCTCATGATTGTGACATTTAGCCATGTTTGGTATAATCTGACTTTTCTGTGAAAAAAATAATCACTAAGAAAATCACCATTCATCTTTGGCTGTCAGTCTTTACTGCTGCTCACAATTTTCTGCTCAATTTCAGCCTCTCTTCTGCCTCTCTACCTTCCCCAACACCTTCCAACTAGGGAAAGGGCAGACTGGGTTTTAGGCGCCAGCTAGAAAGGCCAAAATTCTCCAGTCGCCCGTCAGACAGAAGCAGGATTTTCTATCCAAGGAAGAAAAAATAAATACTTTGATACTTCCTGATTAAATAGGAAATCTTACTAATGCAATACACAACCACACTATCTTTTTCATTAGCTGATTAAGCTCAGCCTTAAAACTAGTTGTTCCTGTTGGTAACCTGCCCAGAACCTCCCTCATAGGTAATCATAAATTTTCTTGTGTTTAGAACATAACCGGTTTACACATACTTTTTCTTATTGCAACCCTGCCCTGCACCTAAAATACATTCTTGCTTTTTGCTTTGTTTTTTTTTTCCCCCACTGAAATAATCCCCCTTTGCCTTTCCAGTCTGAAGGGATCTTTCCCATAGCTCCTACCTGGCAACACAGGCCGTGGGCCCTGCGCGCGCTCTGCTCCTTCGCAGAGCCGACGAACTCAAGCACTGGCACTCGTTACCTTTGCTCTCCCATCACTTTCTCCCAGGACTTCTCAGATCACACCGGCGTTTGTCCGTTCTCTCGGCTCGACGCTCTGAAGCTCTCTTAGCCCCTTCAAAAACCTGAGTGATCTTCAGGTTTCTTTCGGATTCCCTTTAAACTCCGTGGGTGAACAAAGAGGAGAGGATTGCCCAGTCTGCCCCCATTTCAGGCACATGGGGTATGCTCGTACATTCCTCTGGCGAGAGCCATTAATAGGTTAGTACTGCATTAATTACTTATTTTGGTGCTTATCGCAAGATCTCTACTTTTTCCCCTTCTGTGATAACTCCTGTGAAGCACAGAAGTATCTTTTACACAAAAGCCAAAGCATAGAAGGGGGCTCCATTTTTGGAAAGTTGTTTTTTTGTTTTGTTTTGGGGTTTGGGTTTTTTGTTTTGTTTTGTTTTTCCCAAAAATATATATATTGCCAGCAGTGCTATTTTTTTCTTGTAATTCAAAACCAGTTTTGGCAAAAGATTTGGAATCAGCCTCAGTGCTTATTACTGGTTTCAATTTACTTTTACTACGGGATATAGTGCCATTAAATCAGTGTCTGCAAGACTGGAGTCCAGGAGAATTCCATCTTATTTCATGCTTCATTATGAAAGATTCATACAGCTCTACTCATCATGTTTCTACAGTCATCTACATCAACTTTAGCGCACTAAACTGTTGTACAGTACAAAATGACACGTTGAAATGATCAGTCAAGTTCACTGGGCTTAACCATTATGACAACGATAAGTAATGTTACTTACGCTAAGGATAAAACAATGTCCTAATCAGCACACAGCAGCAATCTTTACTGTTGCAATTGCATTTACTAAATTGCAATATTAAGCTCAAAACGTTTAAAAGTACCCTGGAGGCAGAAGTACAGGAGGGAGATTACCTACAGGACACGGAAATTGGAAGCTGCTTTTGTGCTGGAAGAAGCCCTGCCGTGATGTGGCCATCACATGCCCGGGCTTGTTTCCTACAGGGAATGCTGGAAATGGGATTAGTTTCTACAACATGACATTTTAATAAACTCTCTCTCACAAGCAAACAGGCACACACCCCGCAAGAAAAAATGAATCACTCCAGTGCAAGGAAGACTGAATTATTTAATGATGAAAAAGGTACCTGCAAAGCAACACCTACGAGCAGAGTTGGGCAACAGCAGAATTTCTTGGCCAAGGCCTCATCTTTTATCTTCCCTTTTTTTTTTTTTCTGTTATATGCAAGATACCAATTGAAAGGCATAAAACCATACTGAGACGAGAAGACAACGAGGTTATTAGCCAAAAATGTGACAAATCAGAGGTATGTCATCAAATTCTGGATCTTAACATGATATATAGAGAGATATGATAAGATATATGTATATATCTGTATGTACACACACACTTTTCCTTTTTAAACCCCGTCTAGGACAGAAATTGTTACACTGAAGGAACTGCAGTCACTATAAAGTCCAACTACTAAAGTCAGGGTAACTTCCTTCAGCCGCTTTCCTTCACAGACAGCAGTTATGGTTCTGGAGAAAACCATCTGCAAACCACCAATTGCCAGAACCAGGCAGGTTTCTACAGTTATCTTTTACTTCCTTTACGTCATTTTTATATTCTTGCCCACCCCAGACTCCAACTGGGGAGAGGAAGACAGAACTGGCTCCTCCAGCAGATAACTTTGCACAGCAATAATATAGTTGCAGTGACACTATTTGAGAAAGCAGATAGTTTGGCTATCACGACTACTACTTTTATCACCCATGCTATCTCCTGTTCATGGTTTTACTACCTTCTAGATTTTGCAACCTGCTAGTGATCCACCTTTTCTTTCACGTATTTTCTCCATTATTTTACTAGAAAATAAAAAGAGCACGCGCCTCTGCCAGGGCAAAGGCATTTGCATTTGACAATTCCCTTTAATACCCTCATGGGCTAAAAGCCAACGGATGAAAATGTCTAATTCATGATGGCAAGGGAGGATATTAACCCCATTAGCATCAAAAAGAAATGACCAAGTGTCAGGACCGTTTTCACAGATCCGTTCCTGCCCTTTCAGGCCGGTCGGGCTCCCCGAACGAGGCTGCCCAGTGGTGCAGACTGCTTAGCATCGCCAGGGCTGCTGTCAGGCACCGCGCAGCGACCGCGTCGCGCGCTTGGCTCCAGTCAGCAGAAATTTAGAGCATGAACAAATGATACATGATGCCTGCTTTACCCTTAAAAACTCTTCAAGAGGGGAAAAAAAAAATCTGTCTTTAAATCTTTCACTTTAAAAGCTACAGCACTGGAATAAAATGCATGAGAGGGGGAGGAGAGGTATTTTTCAGTCCTGTAGCCTCTGTCCTTCTATTATGGTACAGAGAAATAAAAGTGGGTTTCTAGCATAGTTAAGACTAAGTAGGTAAATCCCACGGAGAGCTGGAGTTTCACGATGCTCCTCCGAGACCAGTCCCGTAAGTTTGGCTGATCCCGATCAACTCCTCCGTCTCATTTGGAAAAGCCTCCCCACTCACAAGGCCTGGCTTCAGGCTGGCAGCTTCATGGACCCCACAGTTCCCAAGACTCGACTTTACAGTTCTTTATAAAAATCCGCTCTTCTTCACTTTTATCTAGTAGCCCAAAGAAACCCTCCCAAATAGTAGAGTCAAGCAGCATTCAGCCAAGATCAACCAGGGCACCTGCAAAGAACAAGCACCAACACACAGTGCAAGAAAGTAATTAGTAATGAGGCAAAATTTTGCAAGTTTTGCAGGCTTCTGGTCCACAGCAATGCAACCTGCAGCAGTCAGGACTCAGTCTTTTAGCTCGAGTGGTTCTTGGTTTGGAAAAAGGGAAGTTTTAACCATGTTTGTGGTCAACCATGGTTATGTCAAGGCACAAGAACTAACAGAATTTTACTAATAAATAAATAAATAAACAAACTCAGAAGTTCAGAGCCTAAAACTTTTGTCTTAGGCAATCTTAGACTCTTCAGTCTATTAATAGCTTAATGCATAATAAATAATAAATTATTCAAAAGGAGCTTGTACTTTCACATTTGCTACAATACTTGCAAGCTACTGGCACTGCCTTCCACATGATTGCAAGTGACATGCCCAAAGTCTTTGCAAGGAAGAATAAATCAAACCATTCAAAACAGATACTCTCTGTGCCCAGCTGAATGCACCTTTCTTCCCTGCGACCAGACAAAGGAGAAACGTTACGTTCAAAACGTACTTCAAAGGGGAGGAGAGCACATAAAAAAGGACGAGGTGTCCTGCTCAATTCGGGTCACACCGCTTCCAAAAGGAATCTTATAAAAGATTCAAAGACGGGCAATAAAAATGATTAAAGCCATGCAGAGTCTTCTCTATCTGTAGGGATTGAAGGTGCTAGGACCACTTAGATCAGAGAAGCAAAATCAGAGGAAGAGATGACACGAAAACAAAGGAAAGAATATGCTAAAAGGTCCAGCAAAGGTAAAAGTCTCCTATTGAGGCTCTCTCCTAACGTAAGAGCAGGGTAAGTTCGATGCTGTCAGGAGGCTGCAAAACAGCACAAGGCACGGCCTGCCCGCGGGCACCAGCGCGCTGGGAATCAGCAAAGTCGGGAGAGGAGGCAGAGCGAAAAAGCCAAGTGAGTTATGGATAAGCAGATCCCGGCGCACCTTTGGGTTAATAGGCTGATTTAACTAATGAAATTCTTTTCTCAGCCTTTTGTAAGAGAAATTCCTCTAATTTTCCTAATTGTAAGAATACTTCATTTTCACGTACATCGTTTGGCCAAAACACTTCAAGTTTTATTCACTCATAATTCACAATACAACAAAACATTCCGGCTTTACTGACTTGGGTAACTCAAAGACAAAACACCTGTGTCTCATACTAAACTTTTAAATAAGATCTTTGTGGTCTAATTTGGAAGAAAAACAAATTTATAACTACCAGAATTTCCTTCAGAAGCAGAGCTTACAGTTTCAACTAACATCTTTCTAAAACCACTGGGAATGTCAACACAACTTTATTGTCAAGGCAATAATACGTTGTTAGTAGGAAAGCAGTCCGTAGTGCCAAGAAGAGTCTGAAACAGCACCAAGCACAAATTGCTGCCAGCAGATGGGAGAGCAACAAACTTCAGAGCGCGGGCACCACTCTGGCACCGACCTCTGTGCAAAGCGACGGAGGCACCCGAGACCCGGCCGCTTTTGTGCGAACACCGATCCCAGCACAAGCCCACGGGGGAGAAACCCTTCCCCTGGTCCAGTCCCGCGGGGACGAGAAGAGGATGAGTAAGTTGGTCCCGGGATTCAATAGCAGGAAATCCCCCATGTATCACTCCACATCTGTGGTCCTGCTTTCTCGTTGCTATGGGAATGTACTGGGAAAGGTTACAAGGCAACAAGGAGCCACGGAAAGCCGAGGTGTGAGCAGTATCAGTTGCAGCCTGTAATTTTCTCTTCTAAGTAGAGATAAATGGTATGGGGGGGGCTATTAACAATATTCTCTATTCACACGTTAACATTAGCTAACCTTCTACCTGCTCTGGAGAACATCCAGGAAGATCTAAAGCAACGGCAAGAACTACCTTATCGGGGTTAAACAGATTTTTCCTCTATATAATTAAAATTATTCACTGAAATACTCCTCATAGAGCCGATGTTATCTTGCTTTTTAGCATAAGGTGATGTACAAAATTTATTCCATCATATTTAACTTGAGTGTCAAGAGCTGGGACTTTAAAACATTAGGAGAAAATAGTTTTGAAATATTTAATGAAGACGACAGGGCCAGCTTAAAGAGCTTTCCTGCCTTAACAGGACAACATTGCCTGGATTCCCAGAGATGTGATCGGTGGTGGAAGCAAAGGGAGGTAAACACTGGAATTTGCAGTGGAAAACTGTGTTTTACTCATGTGAGGACTCATCATTTCAAACTGAAAGTAAGTATGATTCTCAGATATAGTCAATCACAGGCAGAAACAAGCAGCAGTTGAGGAATGCGCCTAATTTTTAGATTCCAGAAAATATTTGATTTCATTATCAAATTATTATATTGTATTATTTGATTAACATTCAAGTGTTACCAACACTATTTTTATATTTCAATAAACTGCTTGATGTTTTACCTCATGTCTTAAATCATGCAGAAGTGAACATACCCAGCCAGTGACTGAATTGTTCTTCACAGAGCCGAAAAATTTAAACCCCTTGATAGTCTCAGATCTGAATTCTGTAAGGTTCAATAATTGCACCATCAATCCCTGCTTGGAGTCTGTCTTCTAACAGTTTGTTTACAGCAAATGACATAAGAGACAAAATAAAACATAAAATCAAAAAAATGTTAATCATCAGCCTCTGAACTATTTTCAGTGGACTGTGAATAAACCCATCGGCCAGACAGAGCTTCCTACAGCCGAGGCAGAGCCACCCGCTACGGCCACAACGCTGGCCCAGCTAAGACTTAGCAAGTTTGTTCCTGAAGAGTTACAAATTTTGCATTACTTTCCCCAAACTGCAAGAGCCATTGCAGAGATGCTAAAAGGAAAGGCTGTTTCCCCATGAAGTCAGAAAAAGGCTGATGTTACTAGAAGGAGCTGGAGTGTTTGAAGCAGCACCAAAACGTGCAGCAGCAGCAGTTAGAAAGGGCTGGTTAAAATTCAGATGCTGTAACCAGGGTGTGTGAAATTCATAATTCACACACATAATTCACAAACAGAAAGCTACATTAAATACCATTAACGAACCTGCTTGGGCCAAAGCAAGACATGGTGCAGGGCGCTGGCCCGCTCAGCTCGGCAGCGAGCCCGGCCTTTCCCCTTGGCCGCAGGAACGTAGGGACCGCCACAAACCTTGCTGGACTCCTTCACCATGAATATTTCTGGGTTCAAATTGCTCTCTTTATCTGCACGTAGCTGCTGAACAATCCTGGCCCTTCACCCGCCTCTCCAGGAGCCTGTGAGGTTCCCACTGAGTGACGGAGAATTTCTGAGCAGTCAAGGTCACGGGCACAATCGTGTCTGCCACAAATACATCACCGGGAAAGGGAAAACTCTCTCACAATTATTCTATACCATTTGCTGAACAGTTTGTGCCATCATTAAGAACAGCAGTGAAAAAAAAAGTCTACCAGTGACCCAGCTTACTAGAGTGCTCAGGAAAAAAATGATCTCTACCAATTTCATAACAGAAAGCAAAACAGATCATTTACCACCGCTCCTCCATTGCTCGGACTAACAAAGTAGGTAATGGAAGCAACCCTGTTTGTATTCCCCTCTCTTAAAATACATGTTTGTTTGTTTGTTTTTATGTAAAGGAGTAATTGAATAACTCAGCAATTTATACATATTATAATATTAAATAACGTTCTTCCTCTGTGGTTTTGTTTTTCAATCAAAAGACTCTGTGGAGATCAATGTTCAGTGGACCTCCCCGCCATGGTGAGGCTCATTTTGTGCCCCACATGCCTCCTACCGACCCCTGCCTCCCTTCAGGCCCAGTTTGAAGGGTGCCCTTTCCCTTCTCCCTTTGCCTCCTGTGTGGTCTCCTGTTTGAAATCTGGGGAGGTGATTCTCTTCACTTCCCGGGGCATCTGGATTTGTTCAGTCCCTGATGCTGCTACACATTAGCATTCAACATTTGGATGGAGTTGATGCTTAAAAGCCCAGCCCTTGCTCTGCCAGGTAGTGCGGACTGGGAAGGCCGGCCCGGTCGCAGCCGCACGGACGAGCTCAGGAAACGGCGCCAGACGCGGCTGGGCGAGGAACACGTGGCGGACGGAGCGGGACAGGGCGATCCTCAGCCTCCAAGGTGCCCCTCTTCACACCAGGATTTAACCAAGACACCACTGGAGCCGGGTACCCCTCCTGCAAGCCCCAGCTCCTTGGGAAGGGGCTTCAGATCTTTCTCTATGAAAAGGTGCAAGACAGACATCAGTCGTGGTCACCAGGGGCTGCTGAATCAAGAAGTGAAAAACATCTGGCCATAATTTCTGGCTGCCAGCTATCCACAACAGCACTGCAGGAGCTGGTGCTAAACGCTTCTCGCAGCACTCGTGTCAGCACCAGGAACCTCTCGGAGTCGAGCACACGGTCACAAGCGCGTATGATCTGCCACGCGCTCGTTTTCAAACCACGTTTGTGCTGCACAACACTCCAGACACCTCTGCTTCCTCACGCTGCCCCTTCCGCCCGCGTTACCCTGCGCTCGCTGAGGCCGAAGCACCATGAGCTGCAGGACTTCAGCAAACATTTGCGTTCTAAAAAAAGCACAGCCCTTCTCCCCCTTTCATTATAACAGCATTTTGTTGACTGGAGGAAAACAAAAGGATTAACAGCTCTCATGCTTCCAATTAAACGCTCTGGCCCTCTCTACCTTGCTTTTTAATCAGTGGCCCAGGGGCCTATTCCTTGAACACATTAGCCAATTTAATATTAGCTCTTAATGAACTAGTTACTGACAGCCAGCAATAAAAGCATTATAGAGGAAATTACTACGGAAACATAGTTTGACTTCCAAACTGCATGAAAGAGTAACGACAATAGCACACCAGTTTATTTACGTGTATTTTACCTATTTGCACTAAGTATTACATAACCCAGAGCTATGCGTTACAGGACAGACTGGTTCTGAAGTAGATCAGTCTGGTACCATCACATGTCTCATCTGAAGATGCGGCAGTTGTTGCTCTTAGCTCTGAAGCCCGGCTCCCCACCCCCTGCTTACTGACCCAAGAATTCACCCAGCACGAACGTCATGCCCAACATCAAAAAAAAAAAAACAAAAAAACAAAAACAAAAAAAAAAAAAAAAAAAAAAAAAAAAAAAAAAAAAAAAAAAAAAAAAAAACAACAAAAAAAAAACCACAAGTAAAGGCAAGTACGTGCAGTGACAACTAACAGGTATTTTTCTTTCAGGCCCATGATGGCTTCTTGCTCCCTCACTTCGGAGTTTTGACGGCTGCCGTCGGGATTGACGCAGAACCCAGCGCTCCCCGTCACCTGGCCCAGCAGAGCACCCAGACTCAGGTCTCGTGCTCTTGTGAGCAGGAATTACTTAGGACTAAGGGGCAGATGTCCCAGAATAACCTTCACTGGCAATCAAGGCATTTGCATTGTCCTGGGTACTTACTGAATTAAGGTGTGGAGGAAGACAAAATCATCAAGAACAAATCTGCTTTACCATTTTTTCCTGATTTGATTCAGGCAGACAGGACTCCCAACAATACTGCATCAGACCTATCTTACAATGCTTTCCTCATTGACATTAACGAATATTTCAGGAGGTAACATTTCACTAATTAAAAGAAAATCAGATACAACCTATTATAGTCAGCTTACAGTAATAGTACCCTTCAGATTTTGGCAGTAATGAAGATAAAACAATAATGCACTCACAAATAATTGTTCCCCACAACTCTGAACCGCCTGGATAGCTATTAGCCTTAAGCACAATCAAGGCTCATTAGGACTCTCCAAATAATAAGTTAGAACAAAAGAGATAAAGACTCCTCATACACAAACTCACACGATTTGTTCAAATCGAAGCACTTGAAACAGATTAAAGCTGTGGCAAACATTACAGGTTTAAATTATTTAAGACATTTTCAAGACAGAAGCCAAAAGAAAACTCTCAGATTCGGATCACGCTGCATCCCGCTACACCTCTTCGGCAACCTCTCCTATTTCGCCAGCCTTTGCTCCCAGTTTTGCTCTTTACTTCTCTAACATTGCTATTATTCTTTCAGCACCCTCTCAAGAGAGAAACAACTGAGAAAGGCAGAAATGAAATAGGTCCGGGACAGCTCTAGAGGAAAGGATGAAGGAAACAGGTGATGGAGATATGAACGAGCAGCTCGCTCAGGCTGCATGAGGGTGAGAATCTCTCCCCATTCCTTCCCTTCCTTTCTAAAACACAGCCCATCCAAGGAGGCAGACAAATACCTTCTTAATGGCAGAGCAGCAGCATTAGTGTTGCTAATGGGACAAAACCTTTCAGCACCCCACAGAAGCCCAAAGCAAACCATAGGCTCATTACACTGATTATTCCCTGCAGCACAGCGCTCAAGATGGAGTTCTGCAGGACGCAACCGTTGTTGGAAGCAAATGAAAGAGGTAAAGTGAGTGCCCAGCCTCACCAAGACACGCTACAGCCATTAACCGCCCGGACCCAGCAGGGTCTGCCAGCGGGGAGCTCTCCGTGAGCCTCCTGGACACGGAGAATCATCTTCCCGGAGGAACTGACCATAATCCCAGGAACGAAACCTAAGGGACATTGTCCTGCTATCTGCACATTTTGCCTGCATTCCACCTTAGGAAGTTGCTATCTTTATTCTCTATTTGACAGACAGAACAAACCTCAGAATGACCAACTCCTACTATTTGGGATGTGGAAAATTAAAGACCTTGGCTGTCCCCCAGGGACGGAACAGAAGAGAAGCCAAGTGGACTAAAAGAAAACAGCTTGGGAAAAGTACTCCTAACGGGAAATTGGGGCCAGCTGCTGCACCTAACAACTCACCACAGGTATGTCAAGCCAGGCCCAGCAGAAACAGCAGCAGGAAAGGTTCAGCTCACCTAGGCAGAAAAGTTTACAGCACAGAATTTTTTTTACAACTGTGTAAAAAAAATAATTACCAAAAACAGAATGATGCCTGGGCTGTGTGAAATCAGAAGTGAGCAAAGAACAAAAGCAATAATGCACTCTGAAAGGCAGCAGACCTGGATTCCCCTCCCAGCTCTACTGCCGTCTTCCTAACGTGATCAACGCTTGTTTCTCTACTTGAAATATAAGCACCACAGCAGAGCTTCTCTCTGCACGTCCAGTGGCATCTCAACCTCAGCCTGGGTATTTGTGCTTTAATGTAATAAAAACAATTAATGATGGACTAATGCGCGCATTTTAATAAACTGGTCAACAAGAGTGTAAGGAAAATCAAACCTTCCTTTAGAGAGAGAGAGAGCACAAGTCCTTCAACCAACAGGAACGAGGACTCGTGAAGGGGCTCACACAGGCAGCTCCACAACAAATACTGTGATTAAGACTCTCCAAATCTGAGCTTGCTAAAAATTGATAAAAATGTCAGATACACATGTCAAAACAGATGAAGAATTGCTGCACAAAAATCCACACTAGCTAATCTACCAGAGCAAACAAAACTACCTGGAGTCATATCAGATAAAGACACAGATAAAACAACGTCAACAATAAAAACAGTAATACAAAATGCTTGGTTTGGGAACAAAAAGCCTACCTGGGTTGTGAGCACAGCAGTAGTCAAAACTATACAGCCATACGCTGCACCAGATCTGTTCAGGATCTTGTCCTCCGTCAGGTTTCAGAAGGGCTGCAAAGACTTTTTTCCACTAGAAACTTAACATTTTGATTACTTGACATTAGACTACTGGCACAGAGAAGATAAATTGCGAAAGCGCAGCAATCAGATTGATGCGACTCCAGCTATTCCTGAACCCTCTTTTCTCCTGTGAAGGTAGTAATGAAAAACCAGACTGACTGATGCATCTTTGGGGATCCCTCTTTCACCAAGATGGAGCAGATTGCGCTCAACAGGAGCCCTCAGCAGAAGGCCGAGGTGCCCTGGCCGCCTCCTCCAGCAGCTGCAGGTGAAGCCAATCGCAGCAATTTCAGGGCCACTGCTTTTTTCTCCTCCTTGTCAGGCCAATGGATGTAAGCAATTTTTATTTCTAGTTTACGGGGTGAGACCCAGATGACCTCTCTGTCTGCTATTACACTCAAGTAAAGGAAGACAGTTGGGTGTAAATAATAACAAAACTGACCTTCTGCGTGGCTAAACTTCTGGGGATTACAGACTGACATGAGGCAGGGCCACCGAGCATTTGAAATGAGTACAGTTGAAGACCGTCATTTACCATATGACTCTCAAAATGCAAGCTACGTTTATGAAAATACACCTGACTACATATAGCAATATTTTACAGCAACTACTACTTTTACTGTTGCTTTAAATTCCCATTTCCCCCAAGTTTTGCAGACAATGATCATCAAGGGTTATTACTCAAGCAAAACCAAATGAACAATAAAATGACACACTGCTCTGTCCAGCACAGGGTGGAATCTTACCAACTTCACTGAAGGCCACAGGGCCATCCTAAACTTTGTGTTTTTGTAAAAGAAACAGGAAATTAAAAGTAGGCTTTTACTGGGGACAAACTCTGCAAAACCCCCTCTCCTGTAGAGAAATCTCACTGTGCCTTTCAATGGAGAGGAAAACTAGAAGGTCATATACGCAAAATAAACATGTCCCTATGAGGAGTACAGAAGAGATCATCTTGTTCTTCCTTCTATCTGAGAGAGTAAAATTGTGATAAACTCGAAGAGCCGAATCCGTTGTATTCCTCCTAGCTAAAGGCCATGTTCTGTGCTTATCTTTGATTATCTCTTTTGAGCAAACTTAATGGGCAGAAAAAAAGGCCAAACGATACATCTGCTGCATTTAGTTTAAACCCATTTAGACAGAGCACTTGTGTTTTTAATGAATCCACGAGCTGCACACATTTTGGCATACTGGTTGTCACAGACAGCGCTAGCTGTTATAAAGAGAGTATGGAAGTTTTAGGTTGTTAAGGGTATATACTGCATAGTAATGTGCTAACGTGACATTTGACCACTACCAAAAAGAAGCTTGGAGAACACTACCCAACACACAGATGTTTTCAGTGTAAATGTCCTTACTCTTCACTTGATTGCAACAGGCTCCTCACTACTAATAAAAAAGGAAACAGTAAAGCTCTGTAAATCACACAGATCATTTTGTGCCTGTGCTGATATATCTGTAGTGTAAGCAATTGATACACTAAAAATCAATGGTGTTCCCAGTGCTGAAGCACAGGCTTCAGCTGAAACATTTTAGTCATCATATTATAATTAGCTTCATGCAAACAGTCACTTCCTAACAGCAGGACCCATTTCCCTCAGAAAAGAATAAACTAAATTCCTACAGCAATTTGGACTTTAATTAAAACCAGCTATCAAGATGCATCTTAATTATGATACAGATCTCATATAATACATGATTAGACACCCAGTACTGCATCAAAGGTCAAGCCTAGGATAGTCATCTGAAATGTCCTAGTGCATGGATGCACTTCCAAAAATCACTGGAAACTCGCCTCCAATGCAGCTGCACCACTGGCATAACCATGTTCGGCTCACTCCAGTTTCTGCCAATCTGTGCTTGCGTGAAAAGTAGTTTGGACACTTTGCTCCTGACATGAATCAAATTTGTCCCCAAATCAAGTTTTTCCAGGGCCTTAAAACCAACAAAAGTCTTTTCAATTCCTTAGAAACAAAAAAGGAGCACAAAACCAACTGTCTGAAGCAAGTAAGCCTTGCTCCGGCTCCAGCCCTGCACTGGGAGACAACAGGTCTCCCCAGGGAAGCTGGGCCAGCCTGGAAAACCCAGCACAGAGCCGGCAGCCCGGGGCGGAGAGACGCTTTTAAAGCCAGGCTTGTAAAGCTACAAAGGTGCCTAATCCCCACTGATTTCACTGAGAAATAGGCTCATTGAGAAATCAGTGGAAGTCAGACACCCACATGGCTCTTAAAGACAGATTGAGAACATTTTTCAGCCTACTATGCTGTTAGAAAATTAAGTCAGAAAATTGAGTAATGTTTCTGTTCTTTTAACCTGACATAGTCTGTATCTCTAAATATATTTTCTATCCGACATGCAATAAAAAATTTAGTCTCACGTCTGTGAGAATTAATTATCTGTCTTTCAAGACTTTTCTTGCCACTCAGTTTCCTTATTTTACCAATATAGTACCTTATTTGTATAAGTTCTTCGAAAAAGAAAATATCACCTTAGGTATGAAAAAAGTGCAGTTTTGTGTATGAGAATAGAACTTGACACATTTTTAAAATGGTTATTTCATGAAATAATGTCTCCATCAACTCTGGAGCATGTGTGGCATATACAGGCAAAACAAACTTTAATGAGATACATAAGAAAAAAAAGCAGGGTAGGAGAGAAAGGAACTATTTTACAGCTACTTCTGTCACAAAGAGGAACGTTGATTATCACGCTTTGATAACGAAGAAGAAAGCGGTTTAATACTTCTAAAGCTATGTAGGCATGTAATTTCTCTAAGTTTTTTGACTTTCCCCCAAGGGCCTTCCTTTTGCAAGGTTATATGACTAGACATTGAGCAATTGAGTTTCTGGCTCTTTTCAAAGCGCATATTAGGATATCTAAACTCCCTCAGAAGCCCTAAAAGAAGACATTACTTGACAAATCTTACTAATCATCACTGTTTCCTTGTAAAGAGGAAACAGTCTTTCGGAAAAAAAAAAAAACAAAACAATTTTTTCCCATCTCAGCTCAAGCCCCTACATCACCTGGAGAGTTTAAACTCCAGATGCTACTTCCTCCCAGTCGCTCTGTGCAGAGAATCAACATCGCAGGTCAAAACAGAGGCAAAATGGGGGGTTGCTTTCTATCTGATCAGTCCATTCAGTTTGCTGTGAAGTTAGAGCAGCAGTTCTGCACATGCATCAAATGAAGATTAGCCGGTCCCTATCTTACTGCATATCGATTGTCACAGTAATCACTTTACATTCAAACTAGGCTTCTCTCTCTCCTTTTTTTTTTCCAGTTTTCAGATTTACAGGGGTCTTTATCACAGTATTTATTTCATTTTTTCCTACTGATTCAACAAAAGTCACACTTTCTTTTCTGCAGTTATCAACATGCTCTATTCTCCATTTACAATGTGAAGCTTTATCTTTTTGTTCTTTTTTTTTTAAAACGAGAATATTCACAATGGGATACCTTCTTCAGAATACTTGTAACAGCTCATATGTATACGCACGGCCTATACATACCCCCGTATTACGAGTAACAGTGATCATAGTGTAAGCATACAGAACACAGTAGGACGAGAATCAACCTCAGCCCCCCTCAGCGCGCATGCAGACCTGCCTTTTCTAGGGTTTCCTCCTCCTTTCTGAACAAGAGGATGCCTAGGAAAGCAGGCAGCTCTAGCAGCAGGCTCAGCTTCCTAGGTATTTTCTAATCTGCAAGGCAGGCTGAGAACACGACCACCCTCCGCTTCACCAAGACACCTACAAACACACTGTGCACAGTGAGACTGCCACGGGGCTGCTTACGGGAATGAGATGTATGTGTAAATATCGAAAACAATGTGCCTCGATCAGCACAACAGCAGGACCGGGTTTTTTTCCTTTTTTTTAATTGCAAATCCCCATTCTCTCCTTATTTTAGAGGCAATTAGTAAATATTGTGCAAAACAAATTCCTCTTTTCTCCTGAAACCCAAGCCCTGCACAGTCCAGCTGTGCTTGTGAGTGATCTTTCCCTGAACAATATACCAAAACACTGACAAAAGGGTTCTGTTCCACAGCTCGTGGCTTTTTATTTTCCCAGAAACTCCTCGACGGCTTTCAGTGCTGCAGAACAACTGCTAATCTTCTGTGACCTTCTACCTCAATGGCCCTCTACTCCTGGGATTAGAATCGATTTTTCTGCTTCTTAGCATATAAAACTCTCATGTGCTGTCCTTGCTTTACTATTAGACAATGTAAAGTTGCACTCAGGGCAGAATATGTGAAAATGGGCTTTTGTGTAGCCCTGAACCCAACCGTCTCAGCAGCCAGCAGTGAAGGCAGCAGGCAACAGATCTGCTGCTCTCCAGAACACATGGAAAGAAGGTGCTTTTAAAACACAGCACACAACCCTGAAGCACCAGGGTTGCCCAGTGGGCTGCAGAAACACTGAGCACTGGCTTGTCCCACTGACTGGCTACAAGGAGCAAACACTAAACAACTACTGAGAACAGAGTGAGTTATGACTATCCTATTTAAAGCCTGTTTTTCACACTCAAGTGCCCTGATCCTCAGAAGGGACTAACAGGGGTGCTTTAGACAAGGAAGAAATCACAAGCAAGAACTTTCCAAGGCTTTGGGGACTTTCTACGGCACGTTCTGCGCCCAGCTCAGAGCCCGCAGCCGCAGCCGCAGCGCACGCAGCCGCCTCGCTGCTGCACAGGAGGCCGCGTGGACACGGCCTCGCCGCGTGCGGAGGGGAAGGCGCCGCCACGGAGCCCGGGCTGCAGGCTGCACCCGTCGGCACTGAGGACCCCCCGCTCCGCACGGGTCAGGAACCCTCCCGGCCCCCTCTCACATCCAACCTTCTCCCGTCCCGCAACCAGCCACTGCCCAGGAGTCTTCGCACTTCCCTGCTGATTCTCCAACCATCTGAGCCTCCCCTAGCTCTGCTCTCGGGAAGCCTTCGACGCTTGGACCGGCCGTCTCCTACTGCTGAGCAGAGGCAGAGCATTAAGCCCTACTTTTCAGCATTACGCTCTACTCAGCAACATGGGAGTCCACACTGTCTTATTAAAACAGTGGGGTTTGCTTAGTTTTAAAATAGTTAGCTCTGCAAATCAATAGTCTTCTCCAAGGAGCAATTGCAATTACAATTGCTTCTTGCAACAAGAAAGATGACTACTAGTAATTTGGAAAGCAACTCAAGTAGCAGCTGCTATCCTGAAGACAATTTGTCACGTTTTCAAGCAGAGGTAATGCTGGTTTTGCTTGTTCTGCAGGAATGTCACATCTCCACAGGGTAGGAACACAGCTCATTGCTCTGCTCCACAACGATGGAGGCTTCAGGAGCAGAGGCTTGAACAAGCAGCGCTCGTCACAGAAACACGTAACGGCAACCAGGCAGGCAGATGAAGCTGAACCACAGGGCCTGGTCAGTCTGCAAAGTTACTGTGTTTCCTGTACCAGTGTTAGGAGAGCTGTATATTGGTCTGTATTGGGGAAAAATATTATTTTTAACATGATAATCCATGTTTCACCCACTCAATGAGAAAGGATGTACCCTGGATCTTTTTCTTGGCTCTTAATATCCAGAGATGAACATAGAAGACTCAAAATACAAGCAGCACCCAGAATTTAGTGCTTTTTTTTTTTTTTTTTTTTTTTTTTTTTTTTTTTTTTTTTTTTTTTAAGCCTGACAAATCATCTTTTTTGTTTTAAAACTGTTAATCCATGTCTGGAGGGCTCGTATTTCAGTCACAAGAGAAAAAAAAAAAAGGTGGGAGCTAAGAAATCTTTTCAATTGTTAATGAAAAACAGATTGAAAGCAGAACAAACTCAACAAATTTTAGCACAGTAAAGCACAAGGGATTAATGGGAATCCTATCTGTGACCAAGGTATTCCTAAACATGTGTAAGTCTCAAACAGAGGCAATTTCTCCTCTGTGTTTTCAAATTTCCAATATCATCAACTGCTCTACGGTTCCTGCAACACATCTGCTAATTTTGGCTTGATCATAAACATGTCTTTAAAAGTGACACCTCATCTCAGTTTGGAGATTTTGGCTTTTGGAGCATTGCATCTTTTGACACAGTTTCAACACTACTTACCCCAACAGCTTTCCTCACAGCTGTTGCAGTACACAGAGCTGCCACGCAGGATCCACTCTTGAGTTTTGCTAGCTACCAACAAATTGCATAGGAACTCTGCTGGAGAGCAGGATTCAGGGACAAAATTTGGATCATTTTTCAAATGTTCCAAAAGCTTGCCTTGAACAATCTCTATTGGGGTCACAACCCCTCAACCTCTCACCCCAAATTTACAGACTTCCAACAAGTCCTTTACAAATGACTGAATTATCTCTGTGAAGAAAATAATCAGAAAAGAACAGAATAATACCTGGCACTGCATGTTATGGTCCTCAGTGGTAAGATACAATTTTGTTCCTTTATCAGAACAACTGAAATTAAAGTCTGTTTTAATTAGGATTACCAAACAGGAGCTATCTTTGAAAAAAAAAAAAAAAAAAGCCAATTTGAATATTGTGCTTTTCCTTTTGTCAAAAAGAAATGAGGCGCATTTTTTTTTTCCTTCATTGCTTGTTTTGTTCCAAATTTAATATAAAACATTCCTTGCATTTGGCAAGCAACTTCCACAGTGACTTGCTCTGCTTTTACAGCTCCATTAAGGTCACGACTATCTCTGCCTCGCTTATAAAATGATCTCTCCTCTGCTCCCCTCGGCTAAAATGTCACTCCAGTGGGGCTGACCTTCAAAGCTTTCAGCTTTAAAAGAACTCGCAAAAAGCAGCGGTTTCATTTCCCATTTCATTCCCATTGACTGAGTAAAAGAAGCATCTGGGCACAGGTCTCTCAGATCCATTACGGTCCTTCATAAACACTGAACTCGCACTCGAGAGATCAAAGCCCCGCAGGCCATTACGGTCACGCACGTGTGATCTACACGGGTCCTCCCACTACATCCTATCTTTTCTTTCCTCACCCGCGCCCACAAGAAGCTTAGGGGCTCGTTTTCCTTCAGGCAGATCCACTACAACAAAATAAAGCAAACAGAAGCACGAGGCAACACAGTGCCAGCCCTTTTTAACCTCTTGTCCTGATGCCTCCCAGGTTTTTCCCAAGCTTAGCACTTATGTGAAAATAAAGACAGCTCCAACCGCAACCTACGGCGGCAGGTTACGATTTCAGACACGCCAAGCGTGCCGGTGCTCCCCCGTGGGTCCTGGGTCCGACACGTTTGGAAGACGGGAGCCAGAAGGGTCTGTGCCTGGGGCTGGACCGGACTCCTCCACGGCTGCGCCAGGGCTCGGCTCTAGGCTCAGCCCAACCCTCGCCCAGATGCCTCTGCACTGCTGCAATTAGCACAGCTTTAAGACAACCAGCATATGAGAACAAAGGCTTCATTATTAACTCTAATTAGCTTTAAGCTAAAGGGGATTTAACATAATTTTCTCCTCCAATATGGATGTCAAAGGGGAAAAAAAGCTTTTTGTAACCATTCATCTAATTTCCAGATAAGACAATTACATAAATAGCCACATTTGCAAGAAAGCAGGC
This sequence comes from Nothocercus julius, assembly GCA_013398735.1. Lineage (NCBI taxonomy): Eukaryota > Metazoa > Chordata > Aves > Tinamiformes > Tinamidae > Nothocercus > Nothocercus julius. The sequence continues at coordinate 886,225 of VZSV01000011.1, read as the reverse complement.
CTGTAACATCAGAAGACATCTGAAGCTATTTTTAAGTTTACTGGTAAACACTTGATCAAATAGTTTATATTAGTTTAGATTGCTTTTTGAACAGAGTCTTAGGACAGGCTGTAACATCTGGTGGAGCAGCTCTGAGGAGCCCCAACTATTTCTCCCTAATGAGAGACCCTAGCAGACGCTTGAAAAGAAAAAAAAAAGAAGAAGAAGAAGAAAAGCCCATCACATTCCTTCAGGGTTCCATACTTCATTTCTGTTTTTGTTTTACTTGGTCTACCATTACATGGTCCAAAAACGTGGAGGTGCCCATGTCTGAGCTTACAGAGCGAAGCACTGAGCAGGACCCTGAGGACTCGAAGCAGCCACGTTTAAGCTTCTAACTGCGGCACTTGAAGCAGGTTCTCCACTCCACGCCGCCCAAGACTGGTCATACCACGATTCAACTGAAACACCTACAATCAGACAATGAGGAAAAACAACAGCACACTATGTAAGAAAGAAAATCTAAGGAAAGCTGAGAGCAGTGATCGCACCTCAGTAATTGTTTGGGCCGATACTACAGGCTAACTTATCTTTAAGCTAAATGGACTCAGCTATTAAATTTCAGCTATTGAATTTTTAACTGTGTATTTCCATGATTGATTTTTAGGCCATGTACATCATATGCATGCACATAGTAAGACTGCATCACCCTTGTTTTTCCAGGAAAAAAAGAAGGGAAAAGAACAGTTTTCCTATCAGATATTCAGAATACTAAATATTAAGCATTACTTTTAAATCCATTTTCGTTTCAGAAGATTCTAATATTCCTTCAGGAAAAACAGAACAGACCAATGTGTGGAGTCTACAGATTTTCACTGTTGTTTCATGTGAATGTTTATGTTTGAAATCAACACATGGAAATGTCCAAGAACATAAAACTTTTTCAGTACCAAATATTTCACCCATGAAAATGGTTAAAAATCTATTTCTAGACCAAGGCTTTGAGAAATGATTTGAAGAATATAAGAGCAATTTGACTCTCAGCACCTGGTTGCTCCACAAACTCTGAAAACTGCTTCCTTTGAATATCCTACGCTCAGCACCAACAGAACGAAATATCTTCTATAAATATAGTTACAGATTGCTTCAAAATATATTGTTCTTGCCTGAGATTATGCTTCCATTTGTCATTGTTATTTTATTTACTTTATGCTGTTTGCAACTTGTGAAAAACTGCTGGCTCGAATATTCTCTGTTCCCCAGCATGGCGAATTACACGAAGGCAACATATAATCAAGGGCGACATGATGAGGTTTGCTGAGTTCCATAACATCAATAATCTCTTTTCATAATGTAGAATTCACATCATTATGACACAGAAAAATTCCCCAGCCATGAGCTGCTCAAGATTTCCGACAGTGTTTAAATCACAGATTCCCTCACCGCACACAGCTGCGTAAGAACGGCACAAGGAGCAGGGATCCTTGGATGCTCGCAGAGATGCTCGTTTTCCTTGTCAGCAACTTAAGCAAACAAAGCCGGGAGTTACAAACTAGAACCAGCTTTGCAAAATGGCCCCAGATTTTAAGCGTCCAATTTGAAATCATTTCATTTTCTTGAGTACTGGGTACGCCTTCAACCTAGCACAGTCTAAAGGAGCTTTGAAATTCAGAGCTGCAGCATTTGTGCGAGCTTTCCCTGCCCCTCCATCTCACCTTTATCCGTACGCTTTGTAATGGGACTCCAGCTTTTCTTTTAAGGCACATGAAAGTCTTTGCAAAGTCTCCAGCAAAAGCAGCTTTATCCAAACCAGATCTATTTTGAGCAACTCTGTTTCCCCCCCCCCACCTCCTTCCTCCTCCCAGTGCTTTTCTTGATAAAGAGTCAAATTAAAGTTCATTCAAGCAAAGATGCGGCAGAGATGGCTGCTAGCCTCAGGCCAGCTTCCCCTCCTGAGATTTACAGGGCAGCCACTTGGAGCTGATGACACATTTTCAGCAACACATTTTTGACTTGACATTGGGTCGCACACGAGTTTACGTTTAGGCTGGCTTTACTGCAGCACGAGCGACGGCCGCCTCGCACGGCGCCTTCGCCCCCTTCGCCAGCGTCTCCCCTCCCGTGCTCTGTGCACCTCGTCCCCCGCGCTCGGATCCACGCACACTGCTCTTAGATCCATGCCACGTGTGTAATATTGTAATTAAAATTCTCCTGTTCACACTGTTATAAATACAATATATTAATTAATGCTATCATCTTACTTTTCCTCCCAGCAGACCACACTATTTTTAAACCCTCTGTAGCTACGATTGTCGCTCTAACAGCAGCACATAAATATTAGCACTTCCCCCTACAACAGATTACCGGGTACCCTCTTTGCTAATGCAGGCGCCCATGAGAACCCAGCGTCCGATGCTGAACAACTCTGCGAGCAGAACTCTCGCTCCTTCCCATTCATACAGCTCAAACACCCCTCGGGCCCTATCCGCCCCCGGAGCAGAGCCCGGTTTCCACAGAGCTGCCTCCTCCCTGCCCGGCCGCAGGCGCCACGAGCTCCTGTTTTAGGCTGTAGCAACACCTGCAATTGTATTAATCAACATTCATTATTTCCTATTAAGCTGCAGCGTCATCCGGCCAAGTTCACTCCCGGTACGCGCAGACACCGCTGCGGTGCATTCAATGCTAGCTACATCTGTTGATTGAATTTGGCATAGCATGTCTGATCCTGCTCGAATTACATCAGGCCTCCGTCTTTTTAGAAAGATCTGTCAATATAACTGTTGTACTCTTACTTTTGTTTTTTATATATTTCTTGCTTTATTGCATGCATATAGTCAAGAAAGGTCTGGAAAAAAAAACTGTGCTCAAAACCCATACGGTTGTGGAAGACTGGTCACTGTTTTTGTTTGCATTGCAAAATATCACAAATAGAACATCAGATATATTTTACAAACACGGTGTTTACAAACAAGCCAAGGAAAGCATTACATTTAAGGGTATTTTTGGAAAAGGTTACTCTTCTTGATTTAAACCAACCTGAAATTCAGTAGAAAAATAAGTTCTTTGACACTGTGTTTCCTAAACTGTGCTAAAACTGAAAAATAAACCATTAGAACCACGCTCAGGTTCCTCTTGAATCCAAGTGTGAACATGCTGAGGCCACAGAGCAGATAAAGAAACAAATCACGTATATTTTTACACTCCCAATCCCTAACACTGAAGGGCTGCTAGGGACTGCGGCCCAAGTGTCAAACCTGGCCAAGCTGAACTCAAAGGGAGGGTGCAGGATTTTTCATGATCAACTTCAATTACTGGTCTTTTATCCTGCAAATATTAACCACACATAATCTCCAGTTCACTTGCACAGGAAGCTCTAAGAAATTCAATTCATTTACAGTGACACAGGTTACCCAAACCAACTGAGATTTATTTACTCTGTTCTTTACCAAATAGCAGGACCAAGGGATTTGTCTCACCAAAAGTTGCTAGATTTTTAACATTACTTTTGGTGACTCCATTAAATGTGGTGGCATTTTAATTTCTAAAATTCCAAAGTATTGCAGGCTGCCAGTGTGTTCTTTTCTGGTTACTTTTTTGAAGTCCTGGCCCGCAGCTTCCCTGCTCCGCTTTGCTTCCCGCAGCCGAGGATTTCGCGCAGTTAAGCGCAGAACATCCGCCTCGAGATTCCTCCCCACTGCTACAAAGGCGCTACCTGGAAATTCCCATTTATAGTCACTTGTGTTGAACAACAGGCACCACCTCGGCGCCCGGCAGCAGCGGCCTGTTGGCTTCCCGCGGCACAACGCGAGGCTACGGAGCAAACGACGGAGCAGCACAGCCTCCGAGCAGCAGGGCCCGCACGCCCGGCCGCTTCACAGCCAAAGGCGGCCGGGGAAGGGGCCCCGACGGGCAGCGGCGGCGGCTCCTGCTGCACGGCGGGGCTGGGGCCGAGGCCTCCGCAGCCCGGGACGACCGCAGGCCACGCGCGGCCGCTGTGCCGGGCTGGCCAGCACCAACTGAAACACAAAGATCCGAAGAAAGAAGAGCTGCTGCTCGATGCACCACGGAGACCACACACAGGCAACGCGGTGAACAGGCCAACCCAGGGGCCCCAGCGCTACTGCCAGGGCCGAACTCATTCCGGTGAACCCTGCCCGCGGCAGACGCAGCGCGGCAACAGAGAGGCAAGAGCGGGAAGTCTGCACAGGTTACGGAAAATCCACAGTTGTTTGGTCTGCGTATCCAGAGACAAGCTGGACCTGAATCCTCTGCAACTAACTCTTCTGCATCCCAGCTGGATGCATTAGTGTTACTTCATTTAAATAAAGTTAATTTTATTAATTTATTTATTAAGCAAAGTTCAACCTGAATCTCAGCAAGGCAATCAGCCTGGTTACTTTTTTTTTTTTTTTTT
>VZSV01000011.1:849733-881732 GCA_013398735.1 Nothocercus julius | reverse complement strand
GACACGCAACGACCGCTCTGCAAGTGTGGAGCGGCAGCATCCCGGCCAAGGCAGCTCCTGCAGACTGAGGCGGGGGGACAGCGGGAGCACCGACCCCACGAGCGCGCCGGGGGTCTCGGGGACGGAGGAGCAGCCCGGCCTCGCGGCCGAGGGCTCCTGAGCAGCTCCCGGCCGCGAGTGCCCGCGCGGAGCCCCGTCTTGAGGGGCGGCCGCCACCAGCGCAGAGACCTCGCACCTCCTGAATCCGCCTTTCCAAAGGCGGCCCTTGACGGAGAGGCACAAGACGAATATTCAGCAGCAATAAACTACACGTTAAATAAACACCAGTAAAGCTTATAACAAAATTACAGACAAGCAATTCAAATTCTCTCAAGAGTCTTTCATCCTTCAAGGAAAATATCTCCCAATTATCATAAAAAGCTATCTCCAATTTTCACAGTTCATCTATAATATGCTGATTGAGAATATAAAATGTATGGCTCAGGTATTTTGGTATAATCAGCTGTAACCATATCCTCAAGTGTAATGACAAGCAATTGGAATAGCAAGACTAATACTTTTGCTATTTAAATTCAGATTGCTTGGTATTTATACTAGTATTCCCAACAGGGAACGGAAACAAAATATTTGAAACAAACAAGCATCTTCTCCGTGCTATTAATCTTCTCTCATAAAAGAGTCTTAGTTCAAAAACAGATTAATCAACAGCGGAGAAGAAACCGGCAGCAGTGCCGCTCTCTACATCGCGTTTCCCAGCATAAGCAAAAAGCCAGGGCGTGCAGGAAACAAGTCTCAAGAAAAACCACCCTAACTCCACAGGAAGAGTCAGTGCCGAGCCAAGGGAAGGCGGATTTGGTCAGCGATACGGAGAAGACAACGGCTTGGGAGGAAGCTGCTGCCAGGGCCGAGCGCCTCTCCAAAGCCCAGCCAGAGACAGCATCAGCAACCAGCAAACGGGGAAAGGCCATTCGAACACAAACACTCCTTAGCCATCGCAGTAGTTTTGGTAGCCATCCTCACGTTCACAAAGCCCAGCCCTGGAGAAAAGCAAGGATGTTCCTTGTTTTCAGCTCTCCAATACTCGTCATTTGTAAACCCGGCTGAAGTCAAAAGATGTGCTAAACTGCAAAAAGGTATAATGCAAAAGTGAAAATATGTCAAGGTAAATTAATCATTGATGTGAAGAGGTTTTACAGTTCAGCAGTCCCACAGATGTTACTGTGTCCACACAGCTGCCTTTAATGAGCAAGCCCTGCCAAAAAGAAGAGATGTTAAGGAGGCCTATTTCTAAACACAGCGACTTTCCATGTTGGCATGAATCAGGAGGCAACAAAGTGAATAAGAAAATGTAAAGGAAAGAAGGCCCAAAGTTCTGACATAAGGACAGCCTATTTCTGCAGGCTGGCGAGGCCTGGGCAGCGACCCAGGCCACTTTCCTGGCGCCAGCTTTGATGGACTTTGAGAGGGGCTCAGTCACCCAAGAACAGAGCTGGGCACCTTTCAGGACCAAGGCTCTCATCCTCCTCCAAAAACTCCCCTGCTTCCAGAAAAGTTAAACCTATTGTAAAGGCAGAACATATCATGTGCTTGAGTATTCATTCCCTTGCTTAATTTCTTGCTAGGAAGTCATTTGTAGTTTGATTTTCTGTGTATTTCTAGGTGCTTTTAAACTGAGTAGAATATCTTTCTTTTTTACGAGCCCTTGTTCCTGTCCCTCTGGGCTGCATTCCTTCCCTTCTCAGATTGACACGCTGGACCGAACTCTGGAAAAGGCAATAATTTTGCTTCTAGAGTAATCACAACAATTACTGTAAGTAGCAATACTGTTAAATCCCGTCCAAAAGTCCAAATTCTAAGCAGAGCAATACTGCTTTTAAATGCCTAAAAAGCAACATTCAGGTACAGCCAAAGTTGATACTCTACACCAACATATTCCGAAAGAAACTCATCACTTTTCCAAAAGAAATTTTAGAGAAAAAAGTTGGAGGTTATTTGCACTTGTGAAATGACTTCATTACATCTAGTGCTCTCTCTCAATATGCAAGTCAAGGAAAAGAAAAGAAAAAACTGCATCATTTTTTCATGAAGGGAAAAGTTTTCCCCCTGGAGCTGAAGCTTCTTCCTACTGCTTTGTGTTTTGTCAGCTGGCGTGGGAGGCACATTATCCAGGAGTTAGGCACACGTTTCCAAAAGGGAAAGAAAACAGACAGCATAGACAGCTCATCAAGAAAGGAGGAGATACTTAAACTTTCGAATATCTGAGATGCGAAAGATAGAAGAATTATTTCCTTTAGTCCTGCTGAGTGTTTCTCTCCCCGTGTCCCTCATCACCGCAGTTTCGTATTTGTGTACTCGGAGGGAACGATGGCCTCACAAAGCAGTGGAGGGATCTCTAAGCGCAAGCCTGCGCTTTGTCACCTTCCCTGTCAGCCCTCCGCCGCTAAAGGGGAGGGAAGGAGCGTCTCAGACTTTACAGGAAAGGAGGAATCAACCTGTTTGGGCTGTGACATCCCTGACACTTCCCTTGCTGCAGCTGGAGGCTGCTCCATGCCCAGCACCACGCGCTGCCTGGGTACACGCACGCAACAGGCATCCAGCACCCACCCCAACACCAACGCACGCACCGCGCGCACAACTTCTGCGCGGGAAAAACTCTAACAATCTGAAACACCTCTAGGTGGTCAGTCTGACCCTTACGTACCACCATATTCATGAGAAAAACCTGCAGCACTGTAGCAAACCATGGAATGGCAAAGAAAGAGCTATAGAAATTATTTCTCTGTTCCCTACATGAGGGCATTAATTCACTAACTCTTTAAAATGGAAGATAGCTGGCATAATCAGATAAATTATTAGAAGACATATAAATCATTATCACCTAATATGGCTGCAACAAGATTCAATGCAATTTACAGATAAATATGAGGAATGACTACAGCCTTTTACTGAATTAAAACTGGGAAAAGCTCTAAGAAGACAAATGATGCAAAACGACCTTAAATTCATTTGCGAACTAAAAAGGCAGAAGGAAAGCAGTGGACAGATGAATCTTACTTTTTCAACTATTTTGTAATTTGTCCTGAAAACAAATATCAATTGTAAACTGAATTCTTTCTTTTCATTAGAGGTTGGGTGAGTGGGCCTATGAAGACACCTGAAAGATGCATGGAAATCCTTAATGCTTTTGGAAAGGAGGTGCCTTGTACAGAAAGTCCAAATTCAGATCTCCAAATCCAAAGTCCAAATTGGAAAGTCCAAATCCAAAGTCCAAACCTGGATAGCGCTGATTTGTGTTCTCCTGTGCCACAGTGGCCTTTACAAGGTGATGTTTGCTCATCATTTCTCCTCACTGAAAACCCACCTCCTTCAGAACTCACCTGCTCTGCTCCCAAAACAAGGTGAGATAGCAGAGTTGTTTGCATAAGTCCTGCTTCAACTCCTATGGGAAATAGAAACAAACGTGAACAAAATCTGGTGCAAGAGGAGGGAACTGGAGCTCCCAAATGGCTGAAGCTCTCAGCAACACGGGAAGCTGAGTGTGGCCTGGGAAAACTGGCTTATATCCCTGTCATTGCACCACCGTTTCTTCATGATGCTATTTAAGAGCCTCAAGCCAAGACTTTCACAGTCACCCACTCACCTTCTGGGTGCTCCTAATGTACAAGACCCGTTTGCGACCGTGGGGCCCCATCTGCAATTCCAAGTGCTCCTGCCGGCGCAGGCTGCAGGAAAGCAGCAGAGGATGCCCTGGAATGCAACCCCGTGGCCTCCCTCAGGGACAGCAAGGGGAGGATTTTGGTCTCTTCAAACTACCAGAGAGCTAAGGAGAAGTTCACCATCACTTACAAGGCATTACATCACTTACAGGAATTAACACCTCAGAAAACTATTAAGGAAACTCTTAACTGTGTCTAGGAGCACAGGCTGAACAGCGCACACGGTCCCACGCTGAGCGGCAAGGGCCCATAATACCCCTAAGGTGCTGACCCAACCCGATGCACAACGCGAGCTCCAGGACCTCCAACTCCTTGTTGCTCCCGTCTTTGGCATGCCTGTCAGTAGAGTTCAGATCTCAGCAGATCTTCTGCAGCAATAAGCAGGAATGCTGCAACACGGCAAATCACGAGCTCTTCTGCAAGTCTCCGGCCATTACTTCCTGCTCATCTCACCAAATCACTACTCGTTTGCACTGAATACCTGAATAGCCTGGAGCACCTTCCTCCTTTTGCTTCCACTCCGTAGTCAGGAAGAGTAGGGCAAGAGGAGATGATGCGAGAAGAGGATCCTCAGTATAGTTCTCAGTATGGATCCATTCCTTGGGATGTATTCTTGCTATTTAGTCTGTTCTAGGAGTATCATTTAGCTGCAACCTCAGCATCTAACCCAGGTTCAACAAGAGCTACTCATATGCTTAAAAGTTAAGTACATGATTATCTACCTGGGTAGGCGACAGACCTTCAGCTTATCTGAAGAATGAATTTCCCTAGGAAATGCAGGTTATCACAAGCCCTAACCCCTCATACCTCAGAATTCCTTTGGATGTTGCTTTTTCTAATATAAATGCACAGCAAAGCCTCTACTGGTGCTGCCACACCAAAAGACGGCAACAAATCCCACCAAAACACTTTGCTCATCCTAAATACTGCTGAAGATATCAAAAGAAAATGGAATAACGTGAAATAGGCCAGGGCCATAGTGTTTGCAACAGAAATAAAAGGCACTCCTACAGCATGTAATGAGTGTTGTACAAAAAACTCCTCCAGAGACCGGGAATTTCAGTAGTTGTCTTAGATGCTATGGACTTGCATATTTATGTATGCATTGCATATTTGTTTTAAGGAGACATATACCAATATACCCACATGTAACATCTTGTCCAACAAGTTAGAAGATACATACTTTAACCTAAATGGAAAGAAAAAAAAAAAAAAAAAAGAAGACATACAAACCCATCAATATGGCTCTCTGCCTATACTGCGTGTATTGAATTGTGATTATGCACATCTCATTTACTAGAGCCCGGCCTTTGAATGCAAACAGTGCTGGAGGAGTTTGGGAGGAGCCTCAGACTCCTCCAGCCAGGTTTACATTCAAAGGCTGTAGAAGTTTTATACTTTTTTTTTTTTTTTTTTTCTCCCCACGATTTAATCATGAATTTGCAAACACTTCCAAAACCTGGCAGTTATCATCAGCACCCAGAACGGAAGGGCCTTCCTTTGATTCCATTGTTTTAGTTTTATGGGATAGCTCCAGCTCTTTGACCTTATGCCTTTCCTGCCATGCCTAGTTAAAATACAAGGAAAAACTACGAAAAAACAAGCACATAATTTCAGACAGAGCTGAAAGCTAAGAGCTGGCAGGGGCTGGAGGAAGGGGACTGGGAGAGGCAAAGAGAAGAGATAATTGTTTCTTTTCCCCTGGTTGCAGCCCCCCTTTTCCAAAGCCCGTCTGTCTCAAAGCCAGAATGCAATCTTTTAAGTTCCTGTGCTGCTGCTCTATCATCCTCTCTCTGTGACTTGGGAAGTTACAGTAATTTTAATGGAGCCCAAAGCCGGTATTTTAATACAAACACTTGTGCTGGGGTCTGGATTTCTGCAGGTGACATGATTCTAGGGAGCTGCTTTCATTTGAAATAAAAGCCAGAAAAACCTTTCCTTCCTGCCAAAGATTTAAAGCAAGCAGGATCCATACTACTGGAGCATTGCAAATGCAAATATCGAAGATGCAGCTATGAACTAGAATTCATAACAGGTGGATAACAAATAGAAGCAATGTGTGGACAGCTGCCGAAGGCACTCTCTGCTGCTACTGCTTCACAGATTACAACATTTATTGGTAGTGGAATTAACTTCAACTTGACAGCTCTTTGGGGAGGAAAGGGTTTATGCACATCTGTAACCAGAGCCCCTAAATAATCGAGCTACCTGACTGTGCAGCTTGGCATTATCCTCTGCCTCGCTGAAGGCGTGGCCTCCGCACTTCCGAAAGCGGAATTCACATCACTGTCAATCTCCTGCCATCCCACAAGAACGACACTGACACGGAGAGGACAAGGCACCGGAACAAACATCCGGGAGCGCCGCGCATCCCGTGCGCCTTCCCTGCCCAAGCAGCAGTGGGGAACACTGCGGACATGCGGATAACACCCAAGGACCAGACCTTTCCCATCTCATGATCTCACTGATTAGGAGAAGGACCATACACGAGAAGCAAATATTTCCCATTCCTGTCCATCGCCATTTGCTCACCCAACGTTTCCTTCGGGGTCTGTCTGCGCGGACTTTGCTTGCCCGCTGTACGTCCTGCATCCAGCACTGCCCTGCTCCAGCCGCACCGCGCTCCGGAGATGGGCACAGGCAGCACTGCTACCACACAGGGAAGAGCAGAGGGCATGGCCTGGGTAGAAGCGTCTGCCTCAACCCAGGCTAGATTGCTGTGGAGAACTTCCAGCTTGACATGGAAAGCAGCGGGAACAGGAAAAAAAAAAATGTGTCACCCCCATCACGGACACAGCAGTGCGGCAGACAAGCGTTAGCAAGGCAGGCAACCCCTCGCACACAACGTGCCTTGCTAACTTCTGGCTCTACTTGAATGTCCTGCCTTTTCAAGTGCCACGTAAAGAGCAGCTAGTCGGCTGTCTGAATTTCTATGCATGAAACGTCATTGCTGAGCAGCATCCTGAAGATTTAATTGAGAAATCAGATGTTCAGTGAGGTTGTGTCTCATCCTGCCTTCCCATATTGTCCCATGGAGGTGGAGGATCCTGTCTAGATGAGGGACAGGAGGCAAGAATGAATGACAGTGAGCTAGAAAAGGCACAAATCCACTACGTTAACAGACCCAGTAGCAGTCATGCAGTCGGACAGCTTGGAAACAAACTTCAAATGCATCTTTCCTACAGCTCTGTGCTTGAATGGGGACCAAAAAGGGCAGTTCAGACCTGACTCCATGCCGTAAACATTCCCAGTACAATTTGCCTCGTTCTGCTTCTGGAAATTCAACATAACATCTCAACAAATAATTCACAAACAGAATGCTTTTAAAACGTGGGTGATTTTCAAGTGTGTGGAATCTTCGCAGAACTTCACAACATCCATATGTCAGATTTTTATATATAGGTGCTCCATACGGCATATGGATTGCATCATTCTTCACAGCTGCTGATAAGAGTATAAGGAAAAAAAAATAAAAGGAAGACATTTAAAACCATGCAGCAAAAGCCTATAGCCCAGTTTCATAAACAAGTTATGCTCTTAGGAGCCCGACTCAAACAAATCACATTATGACTTAAGTGCTTCAATCACTTGGGAAGATTTTTAAATTTCATCCCAAGTCCCCACAACAAAACCCTGTCCTACATCAGGGGCAGAGATTTGCAGCACCTCACTGAAGAGCAAGGGGAGGCAGCCCAGGAGCTCCTTGTTTGCTTCAGACAAGCAGCAATTTACCACCAGGAGCAAGTCTCATTTGATCTACTTCTATCACTGCTGTAAACCAGCACTTCAGTGGGCCAAAATCAGCACTTGTGCTCCCCAGCTCCTCTGTCAGGTCTGGGCAGCCTCAAGGAAAGGTAAAGCTGCTTCTTACCCCTCACTCCATTTTCTCACCTTGAGGGGTTGGATTTTCTTTTAGAACCAAGACGAAGGTCCCCAACTCTCCTGTGTGCTCAGGCACATTTTTCTAGCTCTATCTTCTTCCATGTTTCTCCTGACAAATCAGAAACCTGGCACCAGCATCCCTGGCTCACTTCACTGCTGTAAACTCAGGATTACTTTACCGACAAGAATTGAACATGCATCAGGCTTTATGCCTGGACAGCGTTTTATTTTTATTACCACCAAAAACACATGTTTCTGGTTTGTCAAGCAAGTTCCATTCACACAGGCTCGCAGCACTTGCATACAGCTCATTTTATTCCCAGCTTGCCTCCGGAGCGGCTGTAGGAGTACGTCCATATGGCCAGACCTTTTCAGCTAAACTGGAAGCACCAAAAGAGAGATGCGATTTTCAGGCAGGTACACGAACTGCTCCGTTTTCTACCCGGGGGACGCCCAGCATCTCGCTGCCTCCTCGCCTGCAGAAACACGCAACAGCAGCCAGGTCCAGGGCAAGGAGCCCTGGGGGCCCCGGGGAGCTGCTGCCGCCCAGCACCAGCCCTGCAGGGCACTTCCCTTGGGAGCCTCCACGGAGCCACCGAACTGCCAGGGAGAGCTGCCACCTGCCAGCACCCTCACATACACACGGGCAAATCAGAAATACGGAAGCCCTGTGACGGTCTGGATTGCGCTGCCTGTCCTGCCCAAACGCTGGGTGCTGGGCAGCAGAGGAGGAGGCTGCTCAGGGCTGCTGCTTAAGCCCCAGCAGGGCTTTTAGTGCAGACAACGGGTGCTCCGGGTGACCAGAGCACTGGGAAGAGCCCAGGGCAGAGGTGGGTGCTGCACCCACCCGCAGAGCTCTGCTCTGTTCCTCTGAGCACTCTGTTTGCAGTAAAAGCTTCCCTTTTTTTTTTCCTCTAATTTTAAGTTTGCATTTTAAATAACTTCTATATATATACATATTATATATATGCACATATGCATATAACAGAAGTTGGCTGAATTTCTTAGCAAAGATTAAAACAAATGGAGATACCTGAGACTATATATGCATAACACAAGTAAGTTCATCTCCTTAGAACCTGAAGTTGAGATATTCACAGGAAGGGGGTTGATAAGCAAGTTTAATGACTCTGCAGACAAACCCGCCTCCTTTTATACCATTTGTGATTAGATGACAGGCACTCATTGCTAGACTTTTCATGTACTTGCTCATCTGCATGCACTAGAGAATTACCCATTAAAGACAGCCTTCTCTTCTTGAATTTCTGCCTCTGATAAATAGCCAGCTCCACTGGCTTGACTTAGTGACAGTCCTTGGTCCTGACAGCTCAACTTAATTAGTCTATTTAATTTATTGATCAAGCCCATAGCAAAGGAGCATTCCCCATTAAATAGGATTTTTATCATCCTGAGTTATATGACTAAATGCCTTCTTAAAATCTGAAACTTAGTTAGTAGCTGACATGCTGTCCATCCAAAAAGACACTCATGAAGAGGGAGAGTTGGAGATTAAACCATCGAGTCATTTTTAAAATAACGATGGGGTCAAGTTCGAATCTGAACTATAGCCTCGTTGCCTCTTTCACAAAAACTGTATTATAAAACAATAATAAATCCTTGAAAAATTATTCTGAAGCCTGCCTCTACTGTGGGTTATCTCCATTACACCTGTGTTCCTCACCACAAACGAGCCAGCCCGGTCTGTGCAAACTGTGACAATTATTTCTGCTGGGAAAATGCAGGTTACTTAGATCTCCCAGTTGAATTATTCATATGCATGTAAAACTTTGTAGTTAAAAAACATACAACGCAAGCTATAGGCATAAGCAGATAAATAAAAGAACAGACTCATCTTTAAAATTAAGAAATCATGTTCAATTCAAGGACAGGAGATAGTTATTTTAAGGAATCCAAATAAAGTCATTCTGCCTGCTGCCTAGAGCCCCAAAGTGTTTGCCCTTCCCTTTATAATCAAATAACCACAAGCCATTAAAAACTGGCAGGAAGTTATAAGCCTAAAGAGCCAGTCCAGAAAGCTGATTTCTCAATGTTAGCCTTAATGTCTCTAACACTACAACTCTCTGTACTTCCACATGTGTTATAAGAAGCAGCAGCAAACAACACTTAACTCCTGCAGCAGTCTGCCCACTGAAAGGTAATTAATACTGTTTCCATGCTAATTACTTGTGTCCTCTATTATAAAACTAGTTCATGCAGGGAAGCACGACTGAGGAAGTAAGGACAGCCAGACTGGACAACAGATAAACGGTCTCCTCCTAATCACCTGTAGTTTAATTTCTAGATATTAAATAGAAACCTACTTTTAATGGGATGCCAGGGATACCATTTGGGCATTAATATACTGCACATTTTAAATCCATTACTTCATTTGCCTGCTATTGTATTTTTATACTGGTGGCTAGTAGGACGGGAATTCTTTATACACATCTTTCCAGGATCTGAAATCGCTCGGTTCAGCTGCGTTCCAGGCACAGCAGCGGAGGGAGAGGCGCCGAGTGGTGAACGCGCGCGGCGGGAAGCCGCATCCCAGCGGCACCTCGGCACGGACGCCTCGGTTCGCCACCGACGGTGTCTCTGCTCCCCCGCGCTCCTTCCCGGCCCGGCCGAGCTCCTCCCGCGCGCGGGCAGAGCGGCGGCAGCGGCAGCCGTTCCCCTCCGGGCCCCGGAGGCAGAGTCTGCAGTCGAACTGAGCAGTCTCATCCAGATGGAAAAATCAGATGACGATCTTTTTTTATCCCAGCCTCGAGTCTGTCTAACTCTGGCAGGTAGCAGGCTAGGCTAACACATTATTATGCTTAATTCCTTGAGCGGAAAGCCAACTGTTACTACGTACCCACACTGCTGAAGGGGCCAAGGTGACTTGGCATTTCCTCCCGTTTCCTGGGGCTCGGCTACCCCCATCTCCGGTACGGGCGATGCAGCGCGGCTCAGCACGAGCATTAACCCCCTCCAGCACCGCGCTCTCTCCGTAAGACCCTGCTGCTACCGCGGCCCTCGGCGCAGCCCTTCGCGCTACGGAGCGCAGAGAAGCTGCTGCCTCACCCGGCTGCATCGTCCCTGCCCACGAAGCACAAGGGGCACCAGGTAAGAGAAGGAGAAGGATCCGTCGCCTTCAGCCACCTCTCTGATCCTAACGGACGGCCCGAGCTCCCGCTGGAAGCCCTGCCTGGGCAAGCTGCGACCCGCTGCTCCTGCACTCTCCGACGGCAAGGTAAAAATAAAGAAACTAGTAATAATATACAAGCATATTTAAAGCAAGTACTCTTTACAATTTTTCACCTCTGAAGAGCTTCTCCTTCATCTCCTAATTAAAATTCACAATGTTTTCTCATCTACAGATCCAGAAAAACAGAGCAAGGTCCGAGAACTGTCTCGTGCTTTGCAATAGGATTTTAACACATCACAAATCATAAACACCCAAAAGTGTATTTGATTGTCTGGGGGGAGTTTCAGCCCTTCAAGGGCACCAAATTATTCCTCACAACAAAGAATAATCTGAAACAAACTTTGGAAGGCTCCCTCTGATCTCCCTCCCTCTGCCTTGTGCCGGAGTTTGCAGCTTTTCTTTGCCAGCGAGATTGTTTCCACGCAGCAGATGGATTCCCAAAGGGCTTCTGAACAGATCTGACACTGTCCAGGAGTCTGGAAGCTGAAACTGCCCATTTTCAAGTAATTACTCGTTAAGGTAACAAAGACGAACACACAAATTGGACATAACCTATTCGAATCCATGGGATGCTGCTCCTCTGAGGATGACCCTGTTCCTTGGTAGGAGCTTCAGCCCGGCCACGCTGGCGTTGCTGAGAAAAGGGCTGGGCAGGATTTTCTTTTGCAAGATGCTCCCTCCAAAAACAAACTCATCCAAAATTTTGGGTTTAAATCACATGCATGTCCAATAAATTAAAAAAGTAAAGAATCATAGTGCCAATTCTGCCTCACTGTGCCAAGGGACAAAATTTCATATGCAGATCACATATCATTACTACCTACAGCCATATATCAAAGTGAGACTCTTCTACGAAAATTGGTGCCATCTTCATAGTATTATTTCAAAATCTCCTCATTCGTAGTCCCAAGTATTTGCGTTAAGCAATTCCAGATTTCATCCATCTCCACTTGTCACAATAAAATCTGCTTCCTACTCACAAGCAGCATAAGCAATACTTCGTAACAAAAAAAGTATTTAAAAGCAACCAAGATCACTGTATAATTTAAGTACATGCTGCAGTAAAAGTCAAGGACACTTCGACTCTCAGAAATATAGTCAGAGTATTTCATTTACTCAAGATACTTTTACAAGTTATGAACTTCCCAAGCTTTTGTTATCCTGAATTCACAGCACAGTGTACATAAAATTATTATTTTTAATTAAGATAGTAAAACACTGAAGCAAGAGAAGCTTCCAATTTTTCTAATTAAGTGATTCAAAAAAAAAAAAAATAATGCTTAAACGATTCCAGAACTAAATTTCACAATGGTTATGCCATTTAAAAGTTAGGGAGCTTGGAAACTAGGCTGCACTCCTTAAGAGGCACTTTAATAATTCAAGACCTTTCAAGGTCACTAAGAAAGCAGTGATACAGTGATTTCTCTTCTTAAAATTTAAGAGCTCGGCTCAGTCCCCTCATATGCATTTATTCCAAGGGTTACCATGGGATCTGCAATGCTCAGGGTCAACATGGCAAGCCGGTGTGTTCAGCCTGCTGCTGGGCACCAGCAGTTTGGCTTCAAAGCGTCTCTTCTTTTACGAAGGACTGTGGTGTCCCCTTGACGGTAGGGCCAGGTAAGCTCTTCTTTCTCCAGGAGCGCTTACATTAGCTCCACCACAAATTCAAGTAACGCCTTACACAGGAGTAGGCAGGATGACCAAGTAATTTTCTGCTGGGCTCTTCCCAAATGGGTATTTAGCACTGCCCTTCTCAAGCCTTCCCGAGATTTCCTTTTTACTGTGGAAGCGTAACTTCAGCTCGGAAGTCTAAGGAACAGGAACCATCTTTTTCAATCTATCTCACTGTCATTTAATAGAGGAGCAACCTGACCTCTAACTGAAGCCTGTTCAGAGCTACTCCAAGAAAAAATACTATTAGTATTTATGGACTGTAGTAAACAGAAATAGCTCCCAATTAACTGACGCTCAGGGCCAGCTTCAGATAGAGATTTAGCAGACTGAGCCCTTGCACGGGAGTGTTCAATTCATAAGCACTCAGATCACTACCAAAGTCATTTTGAACAAGCACGAAAACTTCAGCTATCACAGCACAGACAGCGGCACCACTAAGCGGGAGCATGAAAAGAAGTTCCTAGAACTTAATGGAGAGATTCAAAACAAAGCATTGCCCCTTGCAACACTATAATACTAGGCTAGATGCTCAGGTGGGCCACAGAGTTTAAGCTTAACTTTTGACACTTCCACAGATGCGTTCGGCCAGGAAGGGGAGAGGAGAAATCCCCACCCGCTGCCACGCGGCGCTTCGCCTGCCCGGGCGAAGCCTCCCTGCCGCGTGCTGGCTGAGCCCCTTCGGAAAGGCGCCCCCAGAAGAGCCCAGCGCTCGCGCTGACGTCCACGCAGCCAAGCCCTCCGCTCACCAGTGGGCAGGACACATGCCGGCATGCCCAAATGCAAGTTCATATTCAAATTTAGACACGTACTGATGACAAATTACAGACATCTGCGTCAAGAACTGGAGCTCACTCTAGTGCTTCTCTACATAGCTGGATGCTCCGTTTTGCCTCCTTCGGGGTCAAAAACCAGGCCCCCCCTCTACCTAAGAGTACGGAAAGCCCGCTCCTCCTTTACACAGAGGACAACTAGGAAGCAATAGCACAAATAAAAAAAAAAAGAAAAAAAACAATGAAAATACAACAGGGCCAAATCCAGCCACTCACTCTGCCCTGTGTTTCATCATTCAGCTAGTTAAACTGGTGTCTTTTTACATTTTAAATGCAATTTTGGGTAGGTTTGTTTTTGCATGGATCTGTCAGCGTGTTGTGCATAAAATGACAATTCAAATCTCAAACTATCAGCCTCTTTCTGCCAAGTAACGAAGAGCGGATGCCTAAAAAAGTCTAGTGGCGTTCCAGTGACTGCGGGATAATGAATCACAAGCTGGGCAAACTGCAGCTCTCGCTCGTCTTCCCCCACTTCCCTCCTTGCTTCTGCCAGCCTCCCTCGCTTGCTCCGAGGGGGAGGTAAGGTGACGGGTTCAAGAAAATACGGTTTTCATTTCTGAGCTCTAGCAAAGCGTTCTCGAGCTCAAGCACAATCTCATTTTCACATTACATGGTGCTTTGTCATTAATTTGGACGAGATGTCAGAAGAACAGAAAACAAACCGTACCACCCTCCTCGAGCTCCCTCCTGCTGCTGGATTGAAAAGGATGGGTTAAGAAAGAGGCTAATAAAATGTTTGTTGTATTCTTCACTGTGTAAGGCAAGCTTTCTGGTGTTCAAGGAAAAGTGCTACAGTTTTAAAGAGTTAAATCATACCAGGTATTTTAGCGCTATTCTCTCTCAATTACTTCATCACATTCATTTTTGAAATGGTCTTTTTCATTTGGGAGTCTTCCCCAGCGCTTGGGAGCCAATGCTGGGAGGCAAACGCGGCAACACAAACCGACCACAGCTCGAGGACAAGGCTCCTCCTGGGCTCACCCTGGGCCCAGCGCGCATGGGGTGCGGGTTGGCCGCCCTGTATGGGAACAGGAAGGTCCCTTCCCTACAGGGCTGCGTCCCCCGGGGCGTCCAGCCGCTCGTGTGGGTGAGGGGCAAAGCCAGCACCGTGTTCCTGTCATTCCAACCCTGCCAGCGCAAATCAGTAACTTGTGCAGACCCTGAGACGGGGACATCGTTGTCGTTTGAGGTCTGGGCACAGCTGCGTGCAGCTCCCAGGGCCCAGTTACAAAGAAAATCCTTAATTAGGGCTGAACATAATCATCACCCTGGCAGTCAAACACTGTCCTAAAAGGGGTGCGCACGAGCAGCTGCCTACGTGGCCCTTCATCACAGTCTCACGAGGCAGGGGCAAGACACGATCGGGAGTGACAGCAGACACAGGAGTGAAGGGTCCCAAGCACCGGGTGACAGCCGTCCCCGTGCCATGGAGGCCACCACGGTCACCCCACCCACCCTGCTGGAGAGGGGATCTTGAGGCAGCTCACTGGGGCACGAGGCCCTTGGGCCGGGCACCACGTCAAGCAGGGCGCCAAACCCGCAGGCACTTCTAGGAGAGCAACAAATTCTGGCACATGGAGAAGAGCCTTTCATCACACGACGGCCACCTGCAAGCACACTGATAATTAATCACGATCTGGCCAGCCCAGCTTGACTAGCACTAAGAACGCTCCCCTTTCCCACGCGACACAAGCGGAGTCCCCACGCCGAGTCCTGCTCTCCTGCTGCCTGAGCTGCTCTTGATGCTGCTCAGGCTCCTGATGCTAATGAAAGCAATTCGTATATTAATTAAAGCTACCTTACAATAGCCAGGCTCCTGACGCACGCGCTTTCAAGTTAGAGGAGCTGCCGAGGGCATAAAAATCACTGGGCATTTTGCAATTATCCAATGACCAAACTGCAACAAGTGGCCAGCAAAGTGTTCCCCCGCCGGCAACTAAGGCAACATTTGCGAATCCCAAGGTTTGGCAGAACAGAAAAGCAGCCTGGTCATCGTGCACAGAGTTCACTACAGCCTTTCATTCCCCGCATTACAACAGTGTGAAACGGAGCATCCACTAAATAAATAAATGCATAAACAAACCCACCAAAATACACCGAAAATCGTTCCTCTCCTCCCCTTGGGTGCCCCCAGACCACCAGCCCAGGAGCAAAGCTCGCCCGTGGATCTGACCGTCTCCTGCCAGAGAAAGGAGACGCAGCTCCCGACCGCTGCTAGTATGAAGCAGAGACATCTCCTCCTCGCCTGAGCTGAGGTTTGTGTTTTGTTTCGTAATTAATAATTTACACGACCACAAGCTCTGACTCGAGACTGCTTCTCAGCAACCATTAGGGGCCACAGCATGCTTGGGAAGACCCAGGCCTGGAGCAGTTTGCACCATCGCAGACCGTGGCCACGGATGCCGCGTTTGTTTCGGCAGATGGGAATTCACAGCCTGCCAGGACTGAGCCCGCCGGCCCAAGCCGCTGGGAGACTCCAGCGTCACATTCAAGCGCGGATTTGGGTCCTCCAAACCTCAGCTTGGTAAGAAAAGAAGAATTGAGACGCCAAAGTGCCAGGACACAAGAAAGAGTGCTGAGGGAATTAGAGGGGGAAAATAAATTCTATTAGAAATTAGATAGGACGAAGAGGAGGAGGTTAATTCTGGCAATTTTATTTCAAATGTGGAGGTCAAAAATATTTTCTTCACCATTTCAAAAAACATTAATTGCTGTTGTACTTGAATTTTATGATGAATAAAATATAAGCAGTTAACAACGGATGAATCAGATCGGGAGGGAAACGTAACTAACCTAAGCATTCTTGTCTGAATAAATTACTGTAAAAGGTTCAAGTTTTCTGTCAGCTGGTTCCTTAAATGAATATATTGCACGCACAGATACTCAGCAGGAAAGTGAATTTTTAACCTTTTGAAAATTGAAGTTTCTAAATGGAAATTGTTTTTACTACTTATATAGACACAAAAAAAGGGAGATGACAAAAATGTCAATGGAGTCAAATTAACCTTTTTTGATCAATGACTACTTTATAGGGATGGGCACATTTTTGCTGTTGTGAAGTCTCTGATGTACACAAGCCACCAAGGCTGGAATCAATAAAAAGTGAAAATGAAGTGTTTGTGTAGATTGAAATTTGTCAGCAAAACTATGCATTATTCATAGAAAAAAATCTGTCTATAATGATGAGAAGGCAGATTGAAAAGTCTGAAGGTTTAGACCCGTTTGAAAATTTAAGACAAATCACATTATTAAAATGAGCTTTGATTTCGTTTTGCAGAATACAGAAATTCAGCCTCTCTCATCCACAGATGAATTTCTAATATGCACATTGCTATATTCCAGTGAATATACAAATGGAAAAAAGTTATTAGTAGAATAAGACAGACAAAGGTTCTTGAGAAAGGAGAAGAAAAAAAAAAAAAAAAAACAGACTTCAGAGGAAAAACAATGAATTAGAGTCCACAAACAGTTAAGATGGTAAATATTTACAGCATCCACCTTTTATACAGGGTTTCTTCTTAGATTTTCATAAACAGCTGTTTTGAACAGACTCCTTCTTGACAAAGTATCTACAATGCCACCATTTTTTAAAGATTTCTTCACTATAAGTACTGGACCACTTACAGTGGCTCCCCATAAACTTAACAAGTGTCAAGGACCCATCACTGCTTCCTCTTGGACCACACCTTGGCAGAAGGCCAGCTGATCCCTTGCGTGAGATCAGGACAACTCTTGTTTCCACTCTTACATTAGTTGGTTGGCCTTGAAATTTTCTCTATCTTTAAGAATCAAAACAAACAAAATTCACCCAGGATTGCAAAAAAGGAAGTCTTCAAAACCTGCATATAAGACAAGATATCATTGGGAAGAGGAAAAGAGCAAGAGGAAGCTAGATTATAAACAAGTTGAGAAGCGTTTGTACAATCTCAATAACACCCAGCTGCAATGCAACTCCTGCTCCTCTCTAATCTCCAAATTGGTCCAGATCTGCCTAGAAATGCTTTCTTAGATAGACTGGCCTACGGATATAAATGAGAAGTACATAAAATAGCAGATCACTTTATGATTGCTGTCATTCAATGTTAAAACTCATTTACCTTGAAAGTACTTCGAGATTGCAGCTTTCATTATTTTTAAAGGACACTCAATGCAATTGGTGACCAGAATTGATGAGTATATAAAAAATAATAAAGAAAGAGAATTAATTGGGGATCTTGGGACCTTATTAAAATCTATTCTTGCTTGAAACTTCCTTGGCTTTCTACCATTAAAATTCTCCTGATGAACTAACTGCATTTACACTTTAAGCATGCCATTTGGAAAAGAACCACCAAACTTTACAGCAGTATACAAACATATATGCAATAAAAAATGGTATTTTTCCAAGGGGAAAAGATTAGTAAGATTAAAGTATTTACATTGAATATTGAAACAGGATCTGGTTCTTGCATTCCAAAGAAATACCAAGGAACGGCAAAGAATAAGTTCACAAGGCTACATTCCCTATGGAGGTGGAAAAGCTGCGAGATGATGACAGCAGGTGCCTTCACGGGTAGCCCTGCGGTGCTACCAATCCCTCAGGTCACATTTACAGCGGTCTGGGGAACCTCCCGGCCACTCAAGACACACAGAAAAGCAGAAACCCTGATGAGTCCAGACAGACACGTGCGGGTTCCCAACAAGGTTCTTATCCGTGGGGTGAAAGGACGGCTCGCAGCCTGGGAGCCCAGCGAAGCTGAACGTGCCACCAAAGCCTTGTCCCTTCAGCAGGACGAGCGGCGCTGGGGGCAGCAGGGCCCGGACAGGCCGTCCCTTCTGGCGGCACGGAAGGCCACGCTTGGCTCCCTGCAGCCCGCGCAGGCCCAGGGTGCTCCACGCAGCCGGCTGCTTCGCCGTACACCACAGGTCTCGGCAAACCACGGAGAAGGGCGAGCCCATCCAGTGCCTTCACACCGCACACCCTAACGGGCAAAAGACACGGGCAAATCTTCCATAACGTTACGGAAAACAGCTTTGGTTACAAACACTGGCAAGAGCTTCTCTTTTGTCTTATCACCAACCAACTCCAACAGTTGCTTGGCCACAAACCTCTCAAAGCCCCCAGTGCCGCCTCAGTTTCTCAATACCAAAACCCTCATCCGTCTTTTATTCAGCATTCAGGGTTCTGTTTTGCTCCATTGGCATATTCTGCACGGCAGAGCAAAACGTTCATCAAAACTATCACTACTGCGTCTCCCATACTCCATTTAATTGAAACCCTCTGTCTCTGCCTATGCAAAATCACCTCATTCCTTTGTGGAAAGCTTAACTAAGCTTCATGCACCAAGAGAAATAACGGAGGAAAGAAGACTCAGTGCAAACACCCAAGCACGGCCGTTCGGAGGGAGGCCCATTCTGCAGACCTTGAGCGTCTGCCCACGTGACACAGGGCTCTACGTCTGGGGACACCCAGCCCTCAACTTGCCTGGGAAAGAGACCAGAGCAGTGAGCAAAATCCCCCATGGCACCTGAGGCAAGTCCCCTGCAGACCCGTATCTGGATTTGCAGCTCGTTCATCCTGGCCACAAGTGTTCTGCGCTCTCCAGCGAAGCAGGCGAGCGGTGCTTCAGCCCAGAGCGTGCAGGCAACAGGATGGCGTGTGGTGTCCACCAGCTCTGCCCAGGGTATCACCACACTAAATTAAAGCCACCTGACCTAAGAAAAGAGCCCCCCACCTCCAGCACACGAGCACCAAAGCAGCACGGGAAGGCCAGTGGCCCAGGCACGGCGGTGCCCAGCAAAGCCAACTCGCAGAGCGCTCGTGCAGCTGTGCCCCACGCAGCAGCCCTCGCCAGCGCTCAGCAGAGTCCTTGGCCGCCTAAGAATATCACAGCAGTAACTAAAACGCGAACAAGCAGAGGGGTTCGTCTTGCTTTAACTTCAGCTCCTCGTTTTAACTTGAGAAAATTCAATTAGTTTCTACCCAGCAGCAGTTTAGCTGCCATTGTTGGCAATCAATGGTCCCTAAATGCTGAGAAACTGGCAACTGTTCAATGTGCTGGCAGAGAGGCTTTCCTAATTAAAGATGTCACTTTTCCAGCTAATTTAAGTCTGCCATCTCTTTAAAGTACCAATTGCCACAACAAAATATGAATAGGAAATTGACTTTCTGTGCATCTGTTTTTGCAAAATACTTCCTCCGAGTCATATGTTTCAGCTTAAATGGCTTAGGTCACTTACTAGGAGGCGATAGCAGAGCTTTGTTCTACCTTGCAAGCATCTTTAAATAAAGAGGGAAAAGGAGGATTCAGTAAACTAAGGGTACGCAAAGGTATTTCTTGTCTTCCCTAGCTTCAGTGAATTGCACTGTATTCTGTCTGCTACTGATTTTATTAGGATAAAAGAACAAAGGGATCCCCTCTGAATCAACCTGCTTATCTAAACACCTTCCACTGCACTGTGTATTTATGCTTCTAACATCCCTGGGGACACGGAAGGGTTGTTATTCCTACTGGAAGGAAATGCAGAGGAATAAGGCTGAGGCAAATGATATTTAGATGTCTAGCTTCTACTTAATTCACAGTTCTGACTCATGCTATTTAGCTCTTTTCTGTAATAGCTAAAAAAAAAAAAAATAATAAATATATCTTAAATAAGGATTCCAATAAAGAAAAATCTTTAAAAAAGATTCCAATAAAAAATTCCAATAAAGAATGGAAAGTTTGATGCAGCATGGTTGATATCACAAGCTAAAAACTACCTTCTGTTTAGTGCCATGAACTGTAAAACCCTGATCTTTGGGGCTTCAGGTCTTATCATACCTTCAAGCTAAATTTGACATGGATATGAAATATTCACAATAAAATGCATACATTCAGCAGCCACCAGTCACTCACAACAGTTTTACTGACCTGACGCTGTTTCACAAGCTTGGGAATCCTGCCTGGCCACCTAGAAATGGTTAAACAGAAGCAACTCATACATTATTTATAATTTATTAAAATATATTTTACACAACTCTGCACCCACGCCATCATTTGATCAGCTCTGTTTACAGCCTCCCAGCATGGAGCGGAGCGTTAGCTGCGCCACGGGGCTCTCCCACCGCCACGCAGGATGCACAGACCCACGTTTCCTTCCCGAAATGGAAACCCTGCAACATTTGTTAGGAAGGAGGGAACATTTTATACTTGGATGCTTTTCTCTGCCGAGGCCAGCCCAGCTATTCCCACTGCAATATGCCCCTCGGTCTCCTCCCAGAGCTCAGGGAGGACTTCTGGCAGAGCAAAGCAGCAGCCAGAATTTGAAATAAGGGACTCCATGCCAGAATAAGAGAACAGCACAGACATATCCCATCCTCTCAACCACATTCCAGAATCAGAGCATAGGAAAACTCATGTGGGCACTCTGGACATTTTCTCTATTTCCTTGCCAGCGATTGGCATTTATTTAAAAAGTTACTCTTGACAGGATTGGACATAGAAAAGAGAAGGTTTTCTTGAGGAAGGGTTTCCAATACCAGGTCAGAGCCAAGACAAAACTTCAGGGACTTGCGGACACGCTAGAGCATTTCAGCTCATCCCGAGTGGCAGCCAAGAGCCCTCCTGTGCCTCTTCTCTGCAGCAGGAAGCCCTGGAAGGGGATTTCCTTGGACTCGACCTCCCCTTCAGACCTCAACATACGTTGCTTAGTGCAGTAGCGCCAGGAGGGGGAGTACCACGATCCCGAGCCGCGTGCACAGCGACGCCCTGGGCTGCCACAATGGCAGGTTTTTGTGAGCGGGCGCAGCAATGTCCCCATTGAGGCCGCCCGGCCCCGGGGCGGCGGGTGACCTCAGCACCCCCTCGCCAAGGTCAATGCGGCTTTTTTCTTCAAAATACAAGTTGCACAGCCCTGGAATGAGCGCTATGCAGAACTAATTTGTCAGCCCAGCGTCAGGGTCTTTCTGTCTGCGTATTTGCCGGGGTGTTCCCTCCTCCTCCCCGCCGGGGCGTCCTGCCACCCCACACAGGCGTCTCATGGCTGGGGTCAATGCTCGGACTGTGTCCCCCTGCCCTCCCCTCTCAGAAGAGCTTTCCACCCTGAGCTCTCCCTCCATAAACACAATGTCATCCTCATGAGCCACTGACCCATCACTAAATCCAGACAAGAGAGGGACGAGCAGAGTTGCTGTCACCCTGGGACACCTCAAGCCCCAATCCACAGTACCTAGATGTGATGCTTGTCCAGGGAGAGCGAAGGGCAGAGCTCACCCGCACCCCTGCAGGCTGCACGGACCCCCCAAGGAGGGCAGGAGCCCAAGGACGCCCCGTGCTCCCGTCGGAGGCTGCCGCACTGGAGCCTGGCCCATGGCTGCTCTCCAGGGGCACCTTTTGCCAGCCCAGGCGCGCACACTGGGACGTGACACTGCCATCTGCAGGCATCCAAGCAAAACAGCCAGGAAAGACGCCAGGGGCAGCTTCCTCCCAAAGGATATCCAAACGGGAAGCCCTTCTCCACAGCTCCAAGAGGAGATCACTGCCCCGAGGAGGAACGGAAGCCCAACTGGGCACCCCTGTTCAGGAGGTTGGATACTGATGGGGGAAAAGGAGTGCTGGAAATCACCAACACAGCTACAGAACGAAAACGAGGAGTCACGGCTCCAGAACAGGCATCTCTTTGGGCAGCTGCATCGAGCGAGTGAAAACTGGAAAACCTGAACCCCACCCCCTCCCACCCAAATTAAGAAGAATTACTCCATTTTGGGCAGACACTCACACACACACACACACACACACACACACACACACACACACACATATACATCTTGTTTTACAAAACCAACATATCTAACTGTACATCCTCTTTTAACTCAAGGGTAAGTCGTACCTCTTCCAAGGTAATTTATGTACCTAGCTCTGCACCATGAGGAAACACAGGCACTGCTGTCTGCAGTTACCTAAGTGCTAGTGGAAAAACAACTTGCACCAACACTTCTGTCAAAGAAGAGGGAAAAAAATATCCCTTGAGGCAAGAGCCACGTTCCACTCTGCACTCCATGAAGACCTGACCATGAAGACAACCCTTTACTGCCAGGAAGCCTCTCTCCGCACAGGTCCGCGTTCAAGACAGCGACGCATCCATGAGCATCCCAAACCCATGAGCACCCACGTTCCTCCCTTCACCAGCATGGGGAGGTCCAGTCAGTGTCCCATTCCCGGGGTCGCCCTGTCCTGCACCCGCCGGGGCACTTCGGGCCAAGGGGACATAGGACGAGCAGGAGGCAAAGCCGAGAGCAGCGGCCGTGGGCGCGGAGCCAGGGAAGCGGAGTGCACAAGTGCTCGCAGCACCACAGCCCATTTGTCTCTTATTTAACAGACTGCAGAGAGCTGCATTACACGGCCACACGGCAGAGAGAACTGAAAGAAAACCCCACATCATCCCACTCTCGGCATAGATGTCTTAGCAAGCAAGAGGGGACCCGGCCCTGATGTTTCCAGCAGTTCCAAATGCTGTTTTTGCCTCTCCACATGGACACAGAAGTTTGGGGCTTTTATTTTCTTATTCTTCAAATAAGGAGAAAAGCCGAGGCTCTCCTTTGACACAGCATAATTTGGCTTTGCTGCTGTCACACTGCATGTCTCAGGGCTACACTTAAATGCAGACCACTGGAAAGACTAGGAGGGATCAGATTATTTCTGTTTAAAGTATTCCCATATTAAGGTTGTGGTCTGAAAGCAAAAAAAATCCACAAAAACCCCAGCGTGGCTGCTGAGGGTGGCTTGTTCTGCTACCATCTGTGCTCCTGGCAGGAGCCGTCCTGCTCCTACACTCCCTTCAGCGCCTTCTGCTCCCTGAAGTGTTACACAACTGTACAGCTAAGGAAAATCAACAGAATTAACAAGTGGCCAAACACAGACTTATCAGCTGTAATAGAGGAGCCGAGAAGGCCAACTGCCTGCCAGTCGCCCCCGCCGCGCGGAGCTTCTGCCTGTGCTCCCCAGGCCTGCACTCCCCTTCTCCCTCCTTTCCATCCACCCCATCCAGACTGTCATTTGCCCCCAAGAGCTACAGGCAACTCATTCCAGGAGCTGCAACTCGGGAGACTGAAGCCGCAGCAGCAGCACACTCACCGTCCCACGCCCAGCTCCGCCACGGCCCGGGCGCTGCTCCCTGCTGCCGTCCACCCGTCCGGGCCGGAGCCAGGGATGGTCCCTCGTCTGCTGCGGGGCCTCAGGTCAAGGACTGCACTTGGCCATCTCCCTGCTGCTCCTTCTCCCGTTCATCATCTGTGTTAATACTGCAAACTCTGGGAAGCGAGAGCTGATTTCACTCGTAGCCCCTGGCTACTAATCTAATAAATAATTAGTAATTGCTTAGGAGAGCAGGGTAGAACAGCATAAATTTAAGCGATACTATCGCTCCTGGCTCCCTCCCCTTTCCCCAGCGTGTGCTCTGCAGCGACCCATAGGCCACCCCCTTGGCCGCCCTCTGCTCTCGTGGAGGAACTCTAAATCTCTGCTTTTGGGGGTTGGTTTTTTTACTATTTTGTGGTGCAAAGCTCATTGCAAGCCCTTGTCTGATCCATAATTTCCATATGTTCCAGCATTTTGACACAGAATGCAAAAATACCCTAGTTGTCACAAAAAGAGGACAACGATTACAAGTCCCCTACAACTGCCCTTTGCTTTGCAATTACATCTCAATCACCTACTTGTGGGAGTCAACTTTTCTAGTGCAGCTCGCTCACAGAGTGAGCCAGCTGCGAAATATTTATCACTGCCCAACTTCTTTCAAAATCTGAAGTTTTGATCACTGGATCTTGTTCTGATTCAGTTCTAGCAGTGACTGAGAAATCACAGGATTGTGATTTGCCCCTCTCCATCAAGGGGCACCTTCAAGAAGGGTTATACTTGGTCAGTCCTTGCGCTGAAAGCATAATTTAATCTTTTAAACCTCTTCACTCTTCTGCAAATTTTAAAGATTGTTATTTAAAGATGATGAACAATTACTCTTACAATGAATTACACTTTCTTTTTCTTGCTAATTAGCTAGATGTAGATTTCATTAGCAAAAATTTAATCAGCCTGATCATATAAGAACTTTCTTTAGAAGTAGAAAATTAGGAGCACCTTCTGCAGAGAGAAAATTTCTCTATACAATAATTTTATCCATTTATCTCTCTCTCTCTCTCTCTCTCTATATATATACACACACACACACACACACACAAACATAGAATAGAATAGGCTAGAATACTGCAGAACACCCAATTTCTGACGTAAACTATTCCCACCCCCCCCCATATTCAGCAATCAAAATAATAACTCACAATAATTAAGTTTGCAAGCGAAGGCAAACAGCAGCAGCCATCAGAGTGTCTTGCCACAAGCAGGGAAGCCCTCAAGATATGGTACTCAACAGGTACCAAAACCACACGACGCTCAACAGGCACTAAAACAAACAGTTCTATATTCCCACCAAGGACTTCCTACTGAGTGTCAACAGCGGTCTGAAATAAACATTGTTACTCAATCATCTAATAAAAATGCATTTATTTTTAAACTGGATCTGATTACCAGTTTTAGAAACTAGTTGACAAGATATGACAATGCAAGGGATTTTTAGGATCAGGTCCTAGTCGGCAGTATCAACTTTGCCTTTGTCAATGCGCACCAGGGCCTAACTACCACTTAAATACCATTTCTCTGCATTTATGACTGAATCACAGGTCAGCTCTGTGGCCCACTGAATCACTGCCCTTCCTCAGCATGGAAGCTGTGCAGGTTAACAGCATCTCCATCCCCAAATGTCCTTCAGGTAGCAAAGAGAAATGAAGCAGGAGGCAGAGTGCTTATCCTGGTGACATGAATCACCTCACCGAGCAGCTCAGTGCAATGTAGGATGGCCATGAGAGTCTTACAGAAAAAAAGGGGAATTTTTTCAATACATTTATAATGCACAGCAATGGCTTGCTTAGTCATGTCAAAGAAATTATCCAAGCTTCCAAGTATCAAGTATCAATATGCCTAGTAACATAAAATAGTAACTTGAGACTACAAAGGAAACCTTGATTCACCAAACAGCACTGGGAGGCTTCCGAAAGATTTCTCTGTATGTGTATGTAACCAAACGTTTGCTTTAAATTAACAATCTTTTGTCAATTATACAGCAGATTGAATTATGGCAACAAAACACAGCACTCTAAAATGTCTGACTATTGTAGTAAAACACCAAGAAATGACTACACTAACTGGTATTAGGAATCACAGTAACAATATTTATGTCTATTGAACACCGATCCAGGTGCTTAGCAAACAGAATGCAGCTTAAGTGATTTCATCTAAGGAACTCGGGTTCTGTAATAAGCATTTTACATATCACCCAGTATTTTTTTTAGTCCATTATTATTATCAATAGAATGGGTGTTACTTGAATAGCAATTTCACTTTCCAGTCAAAAGGACTTTAAATATATATTTATATTTAAATGATATCTCTACATGGACCAGAGTAATCTGGAAAGCAGGTTGTGCCTCTTAAACTGGTGCTCACAGAATCAGAAACTGGTTTCTTATTGTGGATAGCACTGCTGTTTCTGACACTTGTTGCAAATAAAACCAGTAGGAATAACAACAAACTGCCATCAGAACTAGCCAAATGTACAGGCAAGAGCTGGAATTTAAGTACATTTGTCTCATTAATAGGTTTGTCGAAATAGATTCTCACTTATGTACACTGAAGAACCAAAGTGTGCATGTTTAACAGTAGAAATGGCACATTCAGAGTACCCTAAAGCCAAACCTTGCATTGCAGGTTGCAAATGTTGGGTATCACAGCGGTAGCAAAGCCAGGCCAGTACTGGTGTCAGCACTAGCTCTTCCCTGCACATGACTTCCATGCACCGGTATGCGACCACCTACCAAAACAAGCCAGGCCAGGACTGCTGCTTCATTCAGAGTAAAAACTGAGGCACCTGGGACCTGTGCTGGGAACTCAAGCTCAGGAAGGAAGTTTCAGGCAAGGGCAGAGAGGGGCACAGCCTCTACCCAATCCCACTGCTGGCTGACAAACTCCAGAGGCAGCTGGAGAAGGACCGTTTGCATTCACAAATCCACCAGTGGAGTTGGGAAGTAAGATGGGAACTGCTTTGGGGTCAAGGTGTCTGCAGACAAGGATCCAGCAGCGCTGGATTCTCTGCATTGGGAATTTTTTTTGTGCCTTCTGCACACAGCTCCCTAAGCAGCTTCTCACAGGTATTTTCAAACTGCAAAGCTCCGGGGCAGAATCCCTTGGGCTAACACATCAGTCAGCTGGGGAAAAAAAAAACCACCCTGTCTCATCCTTAGAGTGTTGAAGTAGCAAACGCTCTGGGAGCTTGATTTGCAGAAGTGGGACAATCACGGCAGTTCTCCTAGTTTTAGAATAAAATTTCCACCTAAAAATAGCATGGCAAATCACTGCTGTAATAGCCCTTCCTTCCTGGACACGCAGGGTGTGCTCTTTCTGCCTGGGAAAGAGCACACCTCTAGCTGGAGAGCTACCGCAGCACTTGCCAGTGCTTAGCCCGTGGTCTGCAAGTGAAAATTACTTTTGCCTGTCAAACGTATACATTGTGTACTCAATGTATGTGTGCATGCATATGTCTGTGTGTGCTTTCATACCGATACAGATGTATAATCCATCCTTTCTACATGAATTACACCAAGCAGTGATCACAATGTGTTATTTAAATATCGCCAGGGATTAGAAGGTTCAGAAAGACTCCAAACCCCACAAAGTGATGCTAAGCAGGATTACTTCCAGGCAGCGTGTGGATACAAGTGTAAGCTGATTATACATTTTCATGACCTACATCTGCACACAGGGAAGAGCCCACTGCCCTCCCCCTCTTCAAACAGCATCAAATCAATTTGTGTACGTCCCAGTGATGGACTCCAACTCACCTTCTTCCTTCCTCTCTCTTTAATGAGCAAAATGGAGAGAAAGACAAGAGAGAGACTTCAGCAGCTGAAACAAGGTGGAACTGCTGAGCTATAGGAATAACCACAGCGAAGAGTCCATGGCATTCAAAGTACTAACAGCAGGGATCAACTGAAGAAAAAGGCAGTAAGAAGTGTGAATCTGAAGGCAGACAGAAGGTCAAAACAGCTGGTGGGGGAAAAGCAGTGATAGAGGAGGGAAAAAATAATAAAATAAAATACACCCACTAGAGACTTATTCACATTCATAGCACAACATTCTTACAGCAGTTGGCATCTTCCTACCGTCTTTCTGCTAATTTATATTATACTGCTTACAACTCAAAAAGGAAAAAAAAACACTGCTAATTATAACAAGGTGCTACGTACACAGAGTAGAGCCACTGTTGTTGCTCGCAGGTCAAGGGCAGGCGTCCTGCTCTATCCTGCTCGAGAAAGGCTAAATAATGCAGCGATTCTGTTTGCAAAATCATACAAGCAAAACAAATGTCATTTTTCATGCACAGAACAGGTACATTTCTTCACGCATATAATCTTCAATTATTAAAGAAACAGTGATGTCAAAATAAAGTTGCCAAAACAATAAGCGGCGGACGACAGCCTCTATATTCAGCCTCACAACTCCTCCGTTTTACACGATGGTTGTGATACATGAAGGCAGCACAAGCATAGACATGGTTATGTGATTGTGCACTATAACCATATTACAGAGCTGAAGATCTTTAATACCATTGCTAGTTTTCATTCAGATACAGGGATGGTTGGGAGCAAGAGAAATCGCCACCTCCAGCATTTACAAGATTATATTTTTTAGTATTAGAAACTGAGCTGGTCTTGGACTATTTGTAATGAAGCAGTCCAACTCTGCCCAAAATGGCTCTAACAGTAAAGGCAAGGGATAAAATGTGCTGCTTGTAGCATGTTTTCCTCTGCCAGATTAAGAACTGTTCAATATAAGTATAATAGAATCTGTAAATCTGCTCTGACTCAAGAGCAGTGTATCTGACACCAAAGATACAGAGCTGTCATACTGGAGGTAACCTGTACATCCAACTGTAGGCATCAAGGTATGGATAATATATCATTTGACAGCCCTGAGGTAATAAAAACAAATTTAAACCCAAATCAAGTAAAATCTGGCCATATCCTAGAAGCTACCTTAAGCTTTCCATTCACTGTGCATTGAAATGTATTACCTGCTCCTCCTTTAAAAGCAAGAGACCCCGTGCTGCGGGGATGGTCTTTTCTTTTGCAGTGCCCAGCATCCGACAAGGTTGAATCCTACATTTTTTCCAATGCTTCCTTCTTATTTCTGAGTTATGCAAATAGGTCCGGGAGCAGGATTATATCTCCTTTGTCTGGAAAAGCCTCAGGCTGCTCTGTACAGCCCCTCTCCTTTAGCTCTCTTGACCCTGGCACTTTTCAGGGAAACTCAGTCCCTTGCACGGGGGTCCCTGTGCGTGGATGGAGGTCCCACACTCGCTTTTCGCTGCAGAAAGGCCCTCTCCCCTGAGCCGGAGCCCCCACACAGCAGGAGGTCTGAGGGCACACTCTCTATTTCTCCCTCTGTCTCCCCTTCCACACCTTGTTGGGCAAATCACTCAGATGACCCTAGATGTTTTGGGGTCAGATCTGCAACCTGAAATGCAGACAGGGCTTCTGCTACCCTTGGCAGGTTTTACAGAGGCAAGAAATGAGCCCCATGAATTTCGGCAACACCGATGAACTCCCTTCACTTCGCTGTGCGCAGCGACCCAGATCTCTTCCCTTGCTCACCTCATGGAGGTGCTCGTCATTTCCAGGCTCAGACAAACCCAGAGAAACAGAAACGAAGAGGTGGACTCTAGTATATAAAACATGGTAATGAAGAACCAGTCCCACAGATCCTTCCAAATCTGGGCGAGGAACGTATGGCATGAGCAAAATCTAAGCGAGAAAATTAACAAAAGAAACCAGGCAGAAAATGCAAAGCACCAGATATAGGTAGAGGCTAAAAATTAAGAGGAGCAGCAGTCTAAACCTGGTAAGTCTTCCGTGTGCAAACTCCTACAGCCAGCCTTCATCACCAAACACAATGCGGCTGCGGGTAATCACTACCGCAGTTTTTCATAGCTCTTCCAGCAGTTCTGCCCAATTCAGCACTAGCTACAGCTTTTTTTTTTTTTATAAACAGACAAATTCTACAGGTCTAACGTTTGCAGAGCCTTGCAAAAGGAAAAGGTAGAGATTTGAGCTGTTTAATACATCTAATACAGTAATTGGGTGTAAAAAAGGACCGAGGTTTTGATCAGCTGAATTAAAATCTCACTCTTAATCTAGCTTTTCTGATCCACAAAGAACAGATGCAGATTTTGCTCAGCCCCTTGACATTTAGAATCTGCCCTGCAATGTTGGCTCTTCCTAGATAGGCTGGAAATGAACCACAAAACCTACAACACCTTTGGAGACTCCTCTGAAGAGCAGCAGCGCTTCCTCCCTACCTCTTTTACAGGGAAAGAGGGTTCCTGCTGATTCTGCAGATCAGAACAAATCAGTAAGGTATTGACCTGTTTGGATGCCAAGTCATTAGTACAAACAGAAAACTGTGGAAACAGTGGAAAGAAAAAAAATGCTGCTTTGCAATAAAGGCATAAACGATCTGTATCAAAAAAGCACAACAAGACTCTTGGGAGAACAAGAAAATTTACAGAATAGATGTAGATGGTAGCATGCTCGTATTAAACTAAGGGACACATGGTCCTTTCAGCTCACTGCCGGTGATGTGGATCTTAAGCATAAACAGAGGAAAATGATTTTAAACAAGTGCTGGAAGCAGCGCAAGAGAAGGCCAAGCATTTCACCACGAGCAGGGATCAGTAAGGAAGTGCTGGGGATCTAAAGGAGACTTACAGGAACACAAGCAGAAGTTGCCTCGCACACTTCCAGAGCTTGCAAAAGGCTTGGACAACCCCTGGCTTGCAGGCGTCGTTGCCGGCATGCCTGGAATCCAAGTGTGAAAGTCCGGAGGAAGGACGATCGCTGGGGCGTGAGCCAGAGCACGGCCCTGCCAGC
Organism: Nothocercus julius; assembly: GCA_013398735.1. Lineage (NCBI taxonomy): Eukaryota > Metazoa > Chordata > Aves > Tinamiformes > Tinamidae > Nothocercus > Nothocercus julius. The sequence goes on along the minus strand of VZSV01000011.1, from coordinate 851,453 downwards.
TGCGCCGGGGACCCGACAGCGGCCGCGCAGGCACCAACTGGCGGCGGCGGGCGGCTGCGTGCACCGACAGACCACGCTGGCAAGAGAAGCCCCCGTTAGCTAATTTAGAAGATGGGCAGGTGTACGCTGACAAATACCTCCCCCACCACGAGCACGAGCGCTCACACGCCTCGAGACGTGCATGCAAAACACTGCTTTTCCTAGAACTTCTACTATTTTAGCTTTATAAAATTATTGCTTTAAGTTGGTTTATGGCCTGTCAGTTGGCTGCATTTCAGAGCTATTCCAGCCCACATCGTTAGATTATTTTTAAGGCACAAGGTTTTTTGTTTTTTTTTTTAAAAAAAAAGAAGTCCAAACAACGCGCACAATCTTGATGAAAGCTAAATAATCCCAATCCTTCTCTACCAGGAAAGAACTAGCATGCTGAAACCACCTTCTAAGAACTAAAAGTTCTAAAGGGAGATTTCAAGATGCCTTAATCTACCTTTCATCATGAACATACCTGTGCTAACACAACTTGATCATTTGAGAGGCAGACACTTACTGCCCTTCTTTCCATAAGGAGATGCAGAATAAAGGTGGCTTCCCCAAACTGCCTCTTCCTCTCCTCCCCTTCAGGTACAGCTCTGACCTGAGCCAACCAAACCTATTTTTTGTAGTCCAGATGTGGGAAGCAGATGTGCTGGCAACCACTTCGCAGGGAGGGGAAGGGGAGCTCAAACCGTTCACGTTGACATTACGAATGGCAAAACTTGATTCTCTTTTCGGTTCTCCACCTGCCCTGTGAGAACAGGCAGAATTATTCAAAGGTGCCAACGCCTGAACGTGACTACCCAGGTCCTGCGCACCCATGGCACAGGCTGGTGTCAGGAAAAGCCACTGCTCCCAGGGGTTACAAAACACACATGGCAAAAGCTATGATTTCCTCCTTAAAACACCCCGGCAGTGAAAGGACGCTGCCTTGCATGTCGTGGGCGATGCTGAGGGCCACGGGGAGGAAAGAAGCCCACTGCTACACAGCGAAAACGCCGAATGCGCCAACCCTGGCGCGAGGCTCCCACCCAGCGCGCGCCCCCGCTGTGCCGACCGCTCCGCTCCTCCGCACGGCGCTTCCGAGCGGGAGCGCAGGGGCCGCGGATTAGCTTGTCAAAACTTCATGTCTATGCCAGCAGCGAAGCGCAGGCTCCTACTCACCTCTCTTTTTATTAGATAAAAATCCTCTCAAAATTGGTATACTAATGGCTACGCACCAGCCTTAGGGCTCTGCGAATAGGGGCAGAAATCCCATGGGAGTTTGTTCCAATTTTCCTTTGCTAGCAATAAGCCTGGAAAAAAGCAACCAAATCATCACAAACACCATAGATGTGTTCTATTCCTACCGTGGATTTTGGCTTTCCTTTTTTGTTTTATTGCAGGATATTTCATTTCTTATGAAATATGAATTTTAATGACAGGGAAGATTTTTTAAAACATCATGCTTATAGCATCTTACTCTTTATAGAGTATTTTTAGAACTCTCTCCAAAACAACAGATCGCCAACTCCCATGGTTGCGATTAAATGTCAGCATTTGACAGTTTCCATACAGTTGCATCTAAGATAACAGTTTCTGTCTGTAATTAGGACTGTAACTGTTGTAAACCTGAAGTGGCTGTTGGTAAACACGGGCATTTCAAAGGCAGGGTACTAAAGAGACTGGGGTCTGGAAAAGCAAGATT
>VZSV01000011.1:825158-849703 GCA_013398735.1 Nothocercus julius | reverse complement strand
TCATCCATACTGCGTTCAAAAACCAGAACATTCTGGTGAAATCTGGCCTCTTTTCCAGCAGAAATGGGAAAACCAGGTGAAAAAAAATGAAGAGATTCTCAGTCAGGGCCAGGGTTATTTTTACTATTTACTCAGGACACATTTTGCCGAAAGCTTGTTTACTCATTAAAGTAACTTTTTTGCAAAGGAATCTCTCAGAGCCAGATTAAGATACTTCTCTCTTCTTGCACAAGTTGGCAGCTGATCACATCGTTCCTTCACATATGATCAGGCAAGCAGGATTAGAGAAGCCACTGTTTTTTCTTGCTTCATTCATTCTCCTCTGTTCTGATCATTTATTCCAGCACTGGAATAATCCAAATACATCTCATCATCAGACAGGCAGGTAGACAGAAATTAAGGGTAAATACCTGTCCTTTATTATAAGCTCTAAGTTTCAAGAGCTTTGCTAAGTTACCTTTAATGTTTCAAGCACTCTTCAATAGGATTTTGTACTTGCATTTGTGACACCGCAGCTGAATTCAAACATACCAGCAGAGCAGCTGGGGCAAGCAATTTCTTCTGATTCTCAGAAAGCAAAGGTGTTTTAAAATACAAAATCTAAGTCCCAATTTAAAGACTCTGCAGTGTTCCTAAAGAATTGTAATGTTGAGAATGTATAAAAGAAAATGCGTTGCACATGCTAATTGCATCTTCTGTCCTCAAAGACCAAAAGGGAAACCAATTATCACATACACGCACCCGGCGACAGCAGCGAAGCACCCACGAGCACCAGGCAGCAGCTCCGGCAGCCAGCGCCTGTCATCACTGAACGCGCCGCAGCTGAGCAGGGTTTGCTCACAGCAAGCGCGAGAGGGAAACGCAGCTGAATGCGGAGGGCATTTTAACCAGGGTTCACTGTGCACTGCAGCTGAGGAGGAGAAAATGTTTCTTGAAGAATTACAGAGGGGAAGATTAAAGGTGTCTCTGGGGAAAGGTCCCCATCCCTGCAGACCACAAGCTTGTTCAAGGACTTTTCTTGACTCGTGAACTAAATATTTGCTTTCTCCGAGTGAAAACACCCACAGCAATCACATTAACGCAGAGCCAGAAGGGAAAAACAGCTTTTTCATGTGCTTCAAGGCTGCGAGCACTTCCACATGCGCTCGGTCACGCGAGGACGAGGGGCTGCCGTCTCGCACGGGGCCTGGTGAACCCCCTTCTCGAGGGGGTCGCCTCTCACCAGGTGTCCAGGCAATCCGGCACAGCTTGCAGAACACCCCCTGCCCGGGCTGCAGGCGGGACGCGCCAGCAGCAGCGCTGGCAGCACCGCGCTGCCCGGGGCTTCCAGGCCCGCCGGCAAAACTGGAATTGGCTGCCTGTGGATCAGGCCTGGGCTGCTCTCCCAGGAGGGGAGAAACATGAAGAGTCAGACTTGCTGTCCCTGCTACCAGGGACACGATAGCAGAGATATGGACAACAACTGCTGACGCTGGCACCAAGCCACCTCCTCCACCATCCACGTGTCTTGTCCCTTCCCTAAAACCCCAGCCTGGCTTGCCAGGGTGTTGGCACCGGGCAGCCCTGCTCTGCCTGGAGCTGCTCCTGCTTTAATGTCCCCATTCGTCTGAGCAGACCAACAGGTTCAGAACCCACATCAAAGAGAGGAATGGGATGCAGGACGGGGACAGAGCTCTCCTGCCTGGCAGGACACGCACCTTTTGGGCACCCAGCGGCGCCACACAGCGAAGAGTCACACACTCGTCCCCCTGCACCCAACCATACGCGCACCGACCTCATGCCAAATTCAGCTGCCAGTGCCAGCTCCTCTGGATGGAGACAAGTACAGAGACAGGCATATTTTGTCCCGCTGACATTAGTTTTAACGTTTTTCTGGGGCTGAAGCTTCCAGAGAGTTACCCAGCGCTCTGCTCACACTGCCTAACGGATGTGACAGCCCAGTCGTGGTGCATCACTGCGCTGCCTTCACCGCGCACAGACCTCAACATATTCCACCCACTTACAAAATCCTCCAAACCCAAAGCATTTTTTTCAACTCTGTCATCACAGAGGGTCACTTGCAGACAGATGTGGTTAGAAAACATCAGCATTCGGAGCAATTTTTCACTACTACCATGCCAACTTTAGACAGCACAATGAATTCTCTAACTTTCACGTCAAGTTGGGTTTAGTTCTTTCAAAAATTTAAGCCACCTGCTCTTCTTAACCATGTCAAGACACAGCAGTATCAAGCAACCTAAATTACTTGACTTGTTGAAGTCAAATTGTATTTTGTAAAAGTCAGCAGAGCAAAGCTTCCCTGATGTTTTCCCTTAAATCTTTCTGAGACAGTGCTTGAAAGAGTACAGCATCCCCAGAATATACAAAAAGATGAGAACTGGCCCACTGTGAGGAGACTCATTCCAACGGGTTTCACATCTGAGAGGCAAGTGAGCCGAGAGCAGCTGACCCTACCACGAAGGAGTTCCCCGCTGGAGCCCAGGGCTGATCTAGGAAGGTCTCAGGAGCCCGCGCTCTGCACAGGGAGCCAGGAGGGAGGAAAAGCTTTTCCACGTGCTTCAAGGCTGTGAGCACTTCCACGCGCATTCGGCCGCGCGAGGACGAGGCCGTGTCTGCTGCCGCCGGCCGCGGGACGTGGTCTTGCCAGCACCCCGGCAGTCACCTCCTCCTCTCAGAGGCCAGACCTTTCACTCCCTTGGAGGTGAGCAGTTCGGGATCTGCTTGAAGACCTTGTTTTAAAGTCTCCCATATTTGAAGCTCTTACGTAAAACAAAACATTTGCTATGAAATCAACACAATAAGCACAAGCATAAGATCATCTTCTGCCAGGATGGATCTCACTGCCTGTTTTACGATCAGAAATAACATGGCAATAGCTTTCTCTCTAATGAGCACCTTCTGGATTCCCATCACTACAATTGCCTGCAATGAGAGTTATCCAGAGCAGCAGGACTGTGTTAACCCAAATACATCCATAGTTTCATCACTTACCATGGATTCTGTATGAGCCAAAGAAAAACACCAAGTCCGTGGCTAAGACTGTCTTTGCAATCAGGCAGCGCTTCTTAGTACAAGATTCCTTACTTAAGTCCTCATACAAGAAGTTTCATCAAAATTTTATAATAATCAAAATAATCAAAAGATTTCTCTTAAGAGCAGCAAAAGAAGCCCCGTCAGGATTAGAGATTGGACTGGATTGGAGACAAGCATTAGGGTTTATGCTTCGCTGTCTGGCAGCCAAATCGGGAGGATTACCTTTTATCTCGAGGAGAATTTCTCGAGATAAATTTGCCTCCCTCATTTTTTCTGATCACAAAAGAGATGCTGAATTACCACAGATGGTCATTTATTTTGATTTTGTGTGCTTGCACATTACATTTTACCAATAATAGTTAATTAAATGTAACAAATAAAATTAATTTCAAATTCAAGTGTTGAGCCTGCCTAATCTTTGCAACGTGCCATTACTGTAGGGGTAGCACAGTTCAAACAGAGCGGATGGAGCAGTGCACCTTGGCAGCCTCTTCACAGAGCAGATGCTGGCTGGAAAGTCATTTTATGACTTGAAACTCAGGGGCTGACTGCCAACAACGCACGGGGAACACAACATCAGATAGCATCAAGCCCCTGGTTTCTTTACAAGAACAGTATTGCCTATTTATCTTACAAAGGCTTTAGCAGGCAGTTCATATTCATATATTGTTCTCTTCCTCCTAAGCCGTATTTGCAGATTCTGTATTTTTCAAATGAACTTTTATGAAGGTGAAAGATAAAAAAAAGCCAGGCATTTGGTACTATGCAGGGCAGAAATACAATTCCCCTCACTGTAAGATGACTGCAGTGGCATTTATTAATGGCCTATTTGCAGAGTCAACAAAACTGCAGTTCTAACAACAGCTTCAAGAACAAGCACTTAACCTGCTCTGCCCACAAAAGCTGTGCTTGAAGGGAATAATGGAAATAAATGGAAAATAAAAATGTTCCCCGCAACATATTGAGCTACATATTTCAGATATTGCTCTCCATCTTTGTTAAGCTCACTGCATTTTAAAGCAGCCGCTCAGGATTCAATAGTATTTCCAAGCACGACTCCAGTACCCACATTATATTTTAGACTTGCAGCAATTCCTTTGAGGGGAGACCATCGCAGGGATACTGGACACGGAGCGCAGACAAGAGCAGGAGAAAACGCAACTGTGCTATCTTTTGCTCCTAGAGAGCTGCTCAAGCCCAGCCTGCCACAGGCAAGTGGGGTGTTTCTTTAGTGTTAAGAAAACAGTTTGTACATTTTTAGAAATTTGGAAGGAAGAAAACCCAACCCATCTAATGTACTCGCCCATTGCCCCATTGTAAACGAATAAATCCCAAGATGGATGTGCATGAAGACAGCCAGGAATGTTGAAGGCAGCAGCCCTGAAGCAGCTGGAATTAACCTTGGCTTCTGCATCTTCCCAGAAATTACTGAGGACTGATGGAAGGTGATAAGCAAGGAACACTGTATCTTCCCGAGCAGCACGGTGACTTCTCTCCCAGGCAAGATGAAATAGTTTTACTATTCAAGATTTAGCAAGGAGCGGGCAAACACAGATGTTAACATGCCCTCTTTCCTTAACACAGTCATTACTCAAGTGACCTTTCAGGTTTCCCTACACAATCTGATGTAAATTCTTCTGAGCACTTCATTTCTTAACGTGTCTTTTTTAACCACCCTACAGTTAAATCTTTTGCTAAAGAGCTGCTTTGTCTCCACATTAGCATAAAACTCTGCACCTTTCCTTGGTGTATATTACTATATATATGAACTGTTGACAAGGTTTATAAAATGGGTTTCTCCAGCAGATGAGGGGGGTTCTGTGAATTGATGAGTTGTGGGCATTTGAAGCTATCAGAAAAAAAAAAAATAGCTTGGTGGCTTTATTGTTTTGAAGGAGTTTAAGTCAGAATAAAAGCTCAACATCCCATAGGTTTTAGGGTACTACCTTGTTTTTCACAGGACTAGAGCAAATAGGTCAAACCTCATAAAACTTGCCATTCTCTAACTGGTGTTCAGGTTTTCCAACACTTCACTTTGACTGCGGAGGCTGAAATTGAAACATGTCAGCAGGGACTCATCCTCAGGAAAATGAACGAGCCCAAGCCTTTTCACCCCGGACATTCAAGTAGTTAGGGGCACCTTTTAAAAGTTTCAACCCAGAACCTTCCCCAGGAGAACAGCTCTCCCACTCGGGAGTGAGGAGGCCCCAGCCCCTGTTGCTGCTTCGACAGACAACAACCTAGACCAGAAGATGTTTGCAGGCAAGGGCATGACCATGGCAAGACTCAGCCTGGGTTGCATCCAAATTCTGCACTAAGGTAGGACTCAGCTCTCTAATCACATTGTTACGACCTGGAGGTAGCATCTCTACTATAGTCTTTTATCTTTCTTTTTTTTTTCTTCCCAGAAAGAAGCTGCGCACAAGCAGAAACACAACTTCAAGAAGCTGCTGTGTGCGACAGTGCTGAGCAGCTGCTGGATTGCTAAAAGGTGTCCACGTGTCTCCCATTCCCCCATACACCCAATTCTGGAAATTATTCAGCTGCCACTAAGGTTTGTGGGACAAAGGGCCCCTGCTTGTGAAGCTGGGCCCTACTAGCTTCATCACAACTTCACCATGCCTGCAATGTCTTCACATTCAGCTGGAAGTTCCAGATAATCTGCTGTGAATTTGATTTTCCATTGACCAAACAGTTACCTAACACTACTTTTTTTCCTCTTGACTAATTGTGATGAACACATTGTGAAATTCTCTGTGTTCATTATTCAATATTATTCAAACATTTTGTCAGCAAATAATTCTTAGTTTACAGGTCATTTGAATTGCAAATTGCAACTATTATAAGCATAGTTGCCATTTATTTTTTAACATATGTAATTTATTTAACTTAAGTAATATATACAGCCAATTTAAGCAATGCACAATGAATTTCAATTTGCACATTTGACTTTGCTACTCTTAGTTCCATAAATCATGCACTCAGGAAACTGAAAATAATAAGGGCATTAAGTGAATAACTGAAATTGCATAAATTAGTTTCACTGAAACATAAAAATGTGAGTTGTGTTACACACAAGCAAGTGTTAATTTACTTTCCAAGTCCTGTGAACATTTGCAACTCTTTTTTCCCTTTCTAATTCACTCTCAAAAAGTTAATCTGTAACAAAACCATAGCAGCAGCTACAGCAGACATTGCCAGATCGCTTTCCACTTCCTCCTCCGTATCCTTATTTAGGATATTACATGACCTTAGTCGCTATTATCTTTTTTCCATCCAGTATCTCAGAAGGTATCTGTCCACCACCACATATAGCAAAAGACCTTCAACTTCCACAGCATTTGGGAGGCAAACTGCAATTAGTGGTTACCTGAATCGATCACAAATAGCCCAGCACAGCTCTAGTTACTTAATGCGCTTGATTTTATTATAATACCAGAGATAAAACTATAATGAGGCTCAGTGGTAATAGGAAGTTGCTCCTCTGGGACTTAAAATCGAAGTAAGTAGGCAGAAATTAAATGTTTATCTAGCAGATTCCTGCTTGTTCTTACTTGAACGTGTACCTCCATCCATGCCTCCACTGCAACTGGGGAACAACCCGAGTTATTCTGATCATTCTCCTTCAAGAAGGAGAGAACAGCAGCAACAAAAAATCAAGCTGACAGTCGACTTCTGTTGCCAGTGTGACTTTTTTTCTAGTGAAAAAAAAATGTACTTGGAACTGGCAGTGACTCAAAAAACGCTAATTTGGCTGTGCTGAGGCTTCCCCCTCTAACTGAATCAATGCAGAAAACACTCTGGACACCTGTGCACAACAAAGGTGGAATAAGTTCATATTTGCTCACCTCTAGCAGTACATGGTCTGGTCTACAAACGAGCAGATGATCTCTTGGTGTAAGAGCAGAGATCCTGGGTTGTATCACTGAAGTTAAATTGCAACAAGAAGTCACAGCCCTTACCCTCATTAACTAAATCTAGAAAGATGTTTCCATGCCTCACTCCCCAACAGATTTCGGCTTCAAAGAGCTGTATTAATCACAAGATAAGAAGCAGCCATAAAAACTTGGTATTAAAAAGCAGAGTTTCCTCCCCTCTTGTCAAGCTGTGGAGCTGTTCAGATGCACAGGATTTTGCTTGAGGCCGCTCTCCAGTTATTAGAGGGTATTTCACAGATGTTGGATCATATCCGAGGCAGACTGACATTTAACAAAATTGTAACCATCGAACTGTTGTACCAGTATTTAAATAGGCAGAATTTTGGTAATACACATGAACAAAAAGAGGCTTTTTGGGGCGGACAGGGGAGATAGCTTCTGCCATCAGTTTTTGTGTAGATTATAATACAAAGGCTTTTGTGTCTCGTGCCGATGCCAGATGTGCTAGCAACATAACACTGGTGCAGAATATATAAATGGTCAGTTGGGAAGTAACAACCACTAGATAGATTGATGCTCACAGACAAGCTCTTCTGATTACAATTACAGGGGAGAGATTTCTGGGGTGGCCCAGACATCACCACAGGGACCTGTGCTCTACGTGTCCCTGCTTTAGCAGGGGGTTGGACTAGATGATTCAGAGGTCCCTTCCAAACCTCAACCATTCCATGATTCTGTGGTCTGAGGAAAAAGGCAGAGAAGACACGTTGAGCTGCCCACCTGAGGAATGACAGGAGCAGCCCAGCCCGAAGAGGATCAGACTGGAAGTGGAAGACTTAAACATTCTGTTCACTTGGGTGATAAACCAGAGCTCTTCAAAGGAATCTAGACTGTGATGTACAGGGTAAACAGCCCCAAACGGTAACACTGCCAGGCATGCAAAGCGATCTGTGAACGAGCTCAGGGTGCCCTTACACTGCTTTAACTCCCATTTAATGGAGTCCAGCTTCTCCTTCATGCAACGGGAGCCGTCTCTCCCTGAACTCCTTCCAGCATTCGGTACCCTGCGCTCCTGTCCCTCTCGCAGCTGGGAGCACGGGTTTGCTCAGCGCCTGCCATGGGCAAACGCCAAGGCCGGACAGAGCCCAGGCCGATCGCTCCTCGCCCCTGCGCCCTGCGCGCAGCAGGAAGAACCACCAGCACCTCGGAACTCTGCACGCGGGTGGCATCACCAGAGCTCAAAAGGGCTTTTCCATGGGCCGTTTCATGCAGCCGAGCACGGCCTGTAGACCAAAATCTTCTTCGTAATTCCCCCCTTCAAACTCCCCCCGAGGCAGCCCAAGGCAGAGGCTTCGCAAGCAGAATCTCCCTCGCTCCCTTCCCACCGCCTGGCTGGACGTGGGACCTAACCCATAGCAAGGCACAGAAACGTTCATTGCAAAGTTTGCCTTTACTTTCCTTTTGGAATCTTTTTCTTCTGCTCTACGTGACAAAATCTGAAATCCTAACTAAATGCCAAGACACACTGAATGGTTATTAACAAGCTTATCAGAGCTATGAAACAGGATTTCCATTACATAAATCTCTTTCTTTCCCCACAGTACAACAGGATACCCCATAAGTAACTTATAATGCCCAGTGACCTACCTATTGCCTGGTAACAGAAGCAATCATATCTGCTGTTGCCCTTTATGAATTCTCCAGCTGTCTTGATTCATTAACATATTGTTAAGTGCTCCTTGTCTAGCAGCGAAAATGTCCTGTTCTCCCATTTCATAAGTAGCCTCCCCTCTAGTCAGCTCCTCATTTCATCAATGCTAATTACACAGTCCTGTGATTGTCTCCTGAAATGAGTACAAACGGTAACAAGTTCTTTGATTGCCAATGTTTTTGTAAATGTCATATTAAAAGCAGCTCTAAAATAACAACGTAGGAGAAACGTGTACTGGAACCACGCGGGCCATTTCAAGAGCCACAGCAATGGGACACACGGAGTGGGAACCCACTGCCATTCATCCCAAATGGATTCAATTAAAACTGCGTGCAAAAACCCACCTACTTCCAGTTTGGAAAAATGCTGGTGAGGGAAAAGAATATCCACAGTGAATATCAGCAGTAAAAGAACACGACACTACAGCTGCAAATTCTCAATGTGTCATTCTTTTAAGGCACAAAAACATTGATTTAGTTATAACTGCATTAATTTGGCAATATTTGAGGATGGAAAAGAAAAAATGTTGTGCTAATTTCAGAATGTTGTTCAGAGATTTCTCAAGGCCAGGCATTTGATGGAGATTATCTTCATTAGCACATTTCTAACTGTGCAACATCAAGTAGCACCAATCCCTGCACAATACAGCCACCAAGTGAGAATTTATAAAAAAAAAAAAAAAAAAAAAAAAAAAAAAAAAAAAAAAAAAAAAAAAAAAAGATGAGTAGAACCCTCCCCATCAGGTTGAACATTCAGGATCTCCTATTACTCAACAGGATCATTAGAATGACCTAGAACTAGAAGAACACAGGACATTGTTTTGATATACAATGAGATGGGAAACAGATGAATGTCCAAGATGCTAAGAAAAATGCATTGTGTAACTAGGCCAAGCCATCAATTCCAAACAGAACTGGAAGCCTGGTGGATAATTCAGATTGTCCAAGACAAAGAACAGCTTGTTGGAGAAAGTTTTTATGAAAACGGTATCTTAATTTTTTTTTTTTTATTATTATTACTAAATAATAAAGCAAATTCCTGGAGGACAATCAGTTTTGTCAAAGGTAAGACCACTGAGCTGAGTGTCTGCTACATCTCAGCTATAGTCCTACAGGATTTTACCCTGATCAAAGGGAGAAAAACAGCACAAAGTCCCAAAGCCTCTGAAGTTGATGGCAACCCTCCCCATTCTAGTGGGGAATCTCACCCACTGTCCTGTTTCCTCAGCAAAGTCACATTCTGAAGATTAATTTTGAGAAGTATGTATAAGTCACAGAGACGGTTATGATCAACCTCCGTGGGATGTGCAAAGAAATTCACAGCAACTGCAAACAAGTCCCTAATTCGACGAAACTCATCACTTCTTTGTGGTCACTCTTTCATTCATTTACATGATTCAAGACAATAATATGCCCTTTTTCCCCATCTTCCTTAATTTCCCTGTAAAGCTGTGAAATACAGCTTATTATTTGCTTGCCAAAAATAAAACACCATGAAGTCTCAGTCTAGGATGGCTTCTCTACTTGTTATCATAGCCTTGTTAAATATTTCTTATATAGGTGGCCTTACTTTTTCAATTTTCAAAAGGAACCGAGTGCTTTTAGAAGAGGTAATACTACCACGTCAGACAGCAGAACTAAAACCAAGCAATCATTCTCATCTTTGCAAGATTATTTGGCAGCACAGGCAATTTAGGTTCAATGTCAGACTTCGCCTCTCAAGGAGAGTACAACACGAGTAGAACAAGTTACCAACTACAGAATTTTCTAATGTATTTAAAACATAAATTGAACTACCTTCTGTTAGGACTGGTTCAAGCAATAATGAACTCGGCCCTGTGTTCACCAGCTCACCTTTGGACAGCTCTTTCGGCCCTAGGTTTCTTATAGAAACATAGGCTTTTTTTGAATACTAAAGCAGCAAGAACCTGAAGACTGCACAGTGAGCAGAACTTCAGAAGCACAGTGTTACAAATAAATATCATTAGAGATTAAAAAAGCAAGCCTCTCTAAAAGCCAGTCCTGAATCATGTGCAAAGCCTCTTTAACTCCATAATTACCTAATAAAAAGGCCAGTCACTTGCTACTGATATATAACCCCATTTAATTTCTATCTCTAACACTATTGTGAATGAGAGCAGGAGTCCCAGGAAGACGAACTGCTCCGTCAGACTGCACTGCAGTAAAAAAAAGAAAAAAAAAAAAAAAAAAAAAAAAAAAAAAAAAAAAAAAAAAAAAAAAAAAAAGAACTTCCAGAGCTGCACTCTCTTCCAGAGAACACTCCAGGCTGAGTGTTGCATCCACACTCCTAGCATCTTCCAGAGCTTCCAGATGCTCCACTGGGACAGCCACGCGCTGTACTGCAAACACCACCACACAGAGCACCTGTAAGGGGAAATGACACCCAGGGCTCTTTTAATCCCTTATTCCTCCAAAAGAAGATTAAGACAGACAGAGGCATAATATCCTTTAGCTAGAGAAACAGCTAGCGGGCAAGAGGGCAGTCATTGTGCAAAGAAGAACTGGCATGTAATTTTTAAACAGATGTAATGGTTAATTAATGCTTAATATTCCCTCACGGCGTTCTGGATGTGAACTAATAACAATTCTGACCTCTTGCAGAGGACAAGTCACTGCCCAGAAACAAGAAAGTCAAATATCACCATCTTTAAGCTTTTGCTAAAGATGCAGGTGTTTTCAGCCCCTCATCATGGCCACTGTAAAGATCCCGTGTAGCTGTGGGAGGTGAAGATCTGCTGGAGAAAAGATTGCACAGAAGTTCAGAGTTCTAGTCACTCATGATTGAGAAATTCAAATTGAAAGAAGGGCTGAAAAAGATAACCTAGGCGCTTAGCCAAATAGACATTCAGTTTTGAAAGACGAGGCCAGCAAAATAACCGACTTTAAACGTATCAGGGAAAAGTACCGGGGAGGCTCAAAAGCTATTTACACCAAGTTTAGGTGGTAGCACAGCCCCGAGCAACCTTGGCTACCTTCGGGGTGGAAATGAGAAGGTTTCTCGCCATCAGGACACACTGGTTTTGAGAGAACAGCAGTAGCAGGAGCCAGAAATCCAGCTGCTTCACAACAGATCTTACTAAATGTAAAAAGGGCAGTACGGGTCATGTTTGCCTGTTATTGCAGAGAAATACATCCAATGACCTAGAAAGTCCCTTTCACATCAAAACACCCCATCTGAAACTTGAGTATTCTCTAGCCAGGACCATGGTCACAAAAGGGAGGCAGCTCTCAGCAGCGTGTGTTTGGAGTAGCGTAGAGCCTGTGTGACTGCTCAAGTGAGCTAACATGGGTTGTTTCCTCTTGGAGGGCAATAAAGGTATAAACAGAAAGGTCTTGGAGGTATTACCTCATCAAGAAGCTGAACTTGAGCTTCACCTTGCAGTCATTTGGGGATATCTTTACTAACAAATGAGAGTAGCCTGCCTAGCAAAGGCAGCTCCAAGCTCCTCTCCCAGCACACACAGCCTTCAGTGAATAAAGCAGTGATCACAGGCTACAACTTGAACTGCTCCTCCTGAATAATAGCCTGGTGCAAGATATTTTTGAAATAATTTACCTTGTCAAGGGCTACTTCATTTACATACAGACCCACTCTTCTGTTTAAAACAACACTGGGGTTATGGCCCAGGCTGATGGCATCCCAGCCACCCAGAGGAGATCCTGATGCTCTGCGCTTAACCCATGCCACGGTGCTGTTTGTTTTCATATGAAGGTGAACTAACGTGCAGCACACTAACATAAAGTACAGTGTCAACTTTAATTTTGAAATTCCTGGATGCTGTCACTTTGTGTCACAGTGTTAAGCAGTTTTGACTATTTGATGTCAACTTAAAGCATTTCCATTATTTGCATTTACCTTCCACTAAAAAGTGTTGAAAAACATCTGGGTTAAGAACAGTTCTTGGGGATTAGCAGGACCCGGCTGCAACTGCTGGTGGTCAGAGCCTGCAATATTTCCATGGCAAATCTCCATGCAGAGGTGTCTTCAGCAGATCACGTGCCATTCCCACCAGGATGAGTCAGGCTCCAAGAGCCAGCTCTGGGAAGCTTTGAACGGGAAGTGTTTCCAAAGACGAGGGACAACGCGCTGTGCCTGAGGCTGGGCACTCTGCTCCCTTCACCAGGCAAAGGGCTTCCTTCCCCACCGCTGCACCTTTCACTAGGTGAATGCTCTGCTTCACAGTGCGACCAGACTTTGCTCAACTATCATCCGTGGTTCAGAAGAGTAGCAGTGACTGAAATACTTTCCATTCATTTACTTCACTATAAAAATAATTTTTCTTTTCTGAAGATGGAAGCCACGAATGCTGACGTCTCCTCTCATATAGGTGCTCTAAGCATGAAAAGCAAGTGATGGTAAATGACTTCTTCTTTTCTCCTCATCACTCTATCATTTCTACAAGCTGGATTCACTCTCTGCGCAACCATGGAACACCAGTAGTCTTCTCAGAGCGTCCGAGGCAAGAAATGTAAGGTAAAATGCATTTCCACTGATGTTCAGCTTTCCAAGACTGTGGAAACCTTCACAGCCTTGTGATACACTCTGCTGCTGAGCTTGAGCACAAGCTGCTGACTTCGATGAACAAATCATTGCTCAACACAAAAATTGCTAGGAAAACGAACAATAATATGATCTTTAAAGCTCTCCTGACTTTGTCCTGACTCTACTCACGTTGATAAAGCCTCCTTTATGTGAAAGAACTACATTCACCGTAAACTGATTCACACGTGATGAGAATCAGTCATCTGTGTTTTCACCCTGGCCATGAACCAAAGGCCATTAGTGTAGCTAAAGTTGACAGTGAAAAGCTAGAGGAAAGTAGGATTTTTTATTTTATTTAGTCAAAGTTAATTGAAGAATAACAGTGTTCTTAAATTACTGAAAGATCTAATTTTCTCCAGAAACACCTGAATCATCATTAACACTATAAGGATCTCTCTGCATTAATTCATACCCAAATTCAAGGCTATGCATTTTGTTACCTGTCTTTCTTCCTATTCATACTTGTACCCGATTAAACTTCGGTACAGGTGCATACGGGTTAGTAATCACACTTTTATATTTTGCATGCAGATTAGTCTTATTTGAATCTGCATAAATTTGTTATGCACCATTGCTAAAGTGAATGCTCAAGCAACTTTTATTTTTATCTAATCAAATCACGGCCTAATGAAAAACGAGCAGCAGTGCCCAGAGGGGCTCGCGGGGAGGCTCCGGGGCTGGGAACGCTCGCCGTGCGGCAGGGCCACCATGTGCAGGTCTCCCCAGCCTTGCAGTTAAAGCCTGAGAGGGGATCTCATACCCCCAAACCAGTGCCACCTTCTGCAGGAAGATCCAGGGAAGTTCTCCACCATGGGATGGGCCCAAAAGGAGTTTCTGTCAATCTCCAGGTCTAAACATTAGGGCAGTAAGTTGAAAATTGTTAGTTTAGCATGGAAATTCTCTGTATGAAAAGCCAACTCCCTTATCTTCCCCACACCTAAGTCTCCTAGCTTGGAACGAGCACAGCTTGTTTTCTTCTACGGTGAACAGTTCCAGCCCCAAGAGCTGAGCCTCAGGCAGGAAAACAGCCCATTTAATTAAACTGCCAAGAGTCACGTTACAGAGAGGTAAGTAATATTTAGTAACTACTCTAGAAGTAACAAGACAAAGCACACACTTTCCCCCATGGAAGCTGTATTAAAACATTTTAAGAAATCTGAACTTGGTCAAAAGATTCAATTACCCTCCGAGTCCATCACTTTGCACAGTAAAGGCAGCTGAGGGAGGAAATTCATGCAGAGTATGTGAGAAATCCCTGAAAGGAACAAGGGAGCCATCCACTCATCCTACCCCAATCCCGCTGCACATGACCACCTCAGACGTTTAACCACGTCAAGCAAGGAGGTAAAGGAACATGATTAGCGTGATCTGCAAAATGCGGGTACGTTGTGGGGGCTCCAAAATGCAATCAGAGTTCATTCACCTGAGCAGCCGCAGCAGAGGCGAAGTGGCCCTGAATGGTTGTATATCCTATATCACACGCAGCTCCTTTTAACATCTGCCTCGTGCACAAGTACATTGTGCACCAATCTCATCTTCAAACCCACAAAAATTTTACGAGCGCTGCCGCCGCAGCACCACGCGCTCCTCCTTTCCTATTTTGCAGCGTAAACAGTAAGGCACAGCGGCTGCGCCCTACCGCACGTTCAAATCAGCAACAGAAAAAGGAATTTGAAGGGAATTAAATCAAAAGCTCAAGGCTCTGCAGGCTCACCCCTTCCCTTGACAGAGTAACCATGCTGCCCACCTTCACCCAACTGATCCTGCCAAAAAAATTTTTCTTCTTCTCATTTTTATTTTCTTAATTGCGCCTGTTTCCATTTCCTCTAAGCAGTGAATCACAACCTTCTCCTGACTTCCCCATCTGCTACCCCTCATCCTACCCTCCTCCTCCCTTGCAACACAAGCATCATCACTTTCCTAAGCAAATGCAGACCTTGAGGTAACAGAAAAATCAAATACCTTCTATTAAAAAAAAATTTATATGTTGTCAAAAATAAATAAAAAAGAAATGAATACAGCATTTTTAGAAATTTCTCCTCACCGAGCTCTTTTCAGAGAATTTTCCAGCTTATTTCTTCTGCCTTGTGTGGACTCGAAGGAACCCACCCATTAGGGACCCACATGTCCCCTCTGTCCGTCTATGCCCAAAACTATCACCACATAATCAATATTTATTCCAGACTGCTAAGCTCTTTGAAGCCAACAACTTTTTTCAGAAAGCCTAGCATTTAACTGCTACACTTAATCCATTAATCTCTAATGCATTTTAGAGCAGTTTTCCTGCTTTGTTATTTAAAAGGACTAGGGTGGTTAAGAATCAGTTTTAGACTGACATACCACCCAAATCACATGCCAAGATAAAACATTCTCGCTGATCACCACACTGCTATTCAAAAACTAAATGATTATACATGTTTGAAAGCATTCTCCTCTATGAAAGAAAGACCAGAACCGACAAAAACGCATTAAATCTATTTTCATTATTAAGGCTGAATACAATGCCAATTATGCCTAGAGCCTAGTTCAACAGCTCTATTAATAAAAATAAACTAAAAATATAAATAAAGGAGGTGTATTAACATCACACAATCAAAATAGCTTTTCCCCTTTTGAGTGTGTTCTTTCAGCTACCACTTTGCCTTTACCTGCAATTCGTGCAGGACCCAGAAGTATGTCAAGTGTCTAAACACTGAAAATTAACTAGACATTTAAATTTTGCAATTTCAATTTTGCAATTAGCTAAGTTGCTTCCAGTTATTGCAAGGTATGAGCCACCTCTTTCTTTTCCAACCGTTTTTTACTTTAGTACTTTACTTAGTACTATTGATAGTATTTTGCATACAGAAATCAACTGAAAAAAGCAAAGCAAACCCCAAGAAAGACATGAAGGGGCCAGAGGTAGCTAAGTGACAGGGTAAGGATGTCTCAGCTGGAGCACTGCAGTCCTGCACTACTGAAGCCAAGGAGTGTTTTGCACCTGATTTAAACAAGGCCAGGATTTCGACCTACAGCATTTCCTTTTGTAATTTGTGGAATACTGTGATTAACTAAAAATAATTGGCTCATTTTAAAATGGCCTAATCTTCTTTGTGGCAAGATGCACATTCTAAAGAGGGATTAGCAGCGGGTCTAATGCTAGAGCCTCTCCAGCATTAAAGGATTACAGGACATCAATCCGGACTCGCAGCTAATTGGGAGGGCTGCATCCCCACGGGCAGGCGCCTGCCTGTGCTGCAGGACCAGGACATGCGTGGAAGGACACACACCTGCCCCCCACGCGTGCAAATTTAATGGCTTTTCTTGCAGCTAAATTGACCACTTTCTGCAGTGCTCATTTTTGGAGAGCCAGGCACAAGGGCATTCGACTGGACATTGCCGTTTAATAACCCCGGAGTCACAACTGCAGATGTCTACATTAGCACAAGGTTTGAGAGGGTAGCAGATGGCTAGAAAGCCCTTACTGTGAAGGCTCTAACGATTTCCAAAGGTAAAACAGCAAGTAGCTTTTATGTATAAATGATACTCACCATATGGTAAGCATGATTGAAATTTTAAACAAAACAAAACAAAAAATTACTGCATTCAGACTGAACAGAACCAAAACCAACTAAAAGTAAGGCTGAGCTTGGTGATGAAGAATGAAAACAGTTATATGAATAGCAGTGGTGCTGTTTGAGAGGGGAACAGCACACACATCAAAAAATAAGTCCTTTAAGTTCTAGATACAAATCCCATTACAATTCAGTTTGTTCCACTGAAGATACCCCAGAGATACTGATATTTCCAGGCACTAAAGGCAACAAAAAGACCCCATATTTAATACGGGGTCATATTTAAAAAAAAAAAAAAAAAAAAAAAAAAGAAAAGAAAAGAAAATTTCACTGACATATGAGAAGTTGTATTTAATTGACAATTAATCCATTAATTTATTGTGCTTACATACCATGATTATTAGCCTCATCACAGCCTGTAAATAGATTTGAAAATATATAAGCTATCTACTGGACATACTTGTCCACTTGATCAGAGCATCTATACATGCGCATGAAGTCTGGAAATTGAGAAGTGCTCTTAAAAGTATCGCAGCTGGTACTTCTCCATGGTTAAAGCAATGGCTCAAGAGGGCCCGAAATGTCCTATATTGCACATGGTCAGGCTGCAAGATTAAACTCCTGTGTCAGACAAAAGGACTCCTGGGGTTTTGAAGCACTCCTAGCACCAAGGGAAACACCGTTCACTTTGGTAGCAAGGTAAGTGTGTATTTAACTTCATGCAGCAAAATCAAAACAGCCACCTGTGGATCATTATCTGCTGCCTCTTAACATAACCAACAGTAAGATCACATGGCATCCCTCAGTACATAGGCTGCCTTTTGGAAGGCTGCTAATATTGTGTTGAATCCAGTGTGTCATTCTTGAGTTTGTCATAGGCCTGTGATGGAAAAATACCTAAAATTCTGGATTCAAAGTAGTCAGTCCAAAATTTCCATAGTCTTTAATGGAGGCAGCTTTTCTGCTGGCTCTGACATGGGGCCGTCAGAGCAAAACCCCAAAGCCATCCTCAATTCTGGGCCAGTTCCACTACAAGCCTGCAGTTCTAGACAGGACAGTCAACAAGTCTTCAAATCTTCTCAGCGGGTCCAGTGCGAGCTGTTAGTGAACCAGGCATGGAAATGGAGCCCTTAGAGATAAACTCTAGCTTGATCTTTCAGGGTTGCTAAAAACCAAAGTGAAACTCCAGAGATGCACACTGAATCCTGAGGAAAAGCTGCCCTCATGCACACACAGCGCCTGCCATTCCTCCCCCGCCTGTTTGGTTCCTTTGCCAACTCCCCGAAATGCCAAAACCCAGCACATGTGGGTACATCATCCTGGGAAAACACTGGATTGAGAAGAAAACTAAGGGGTTCCACTGGGCTATCATGGCCAAGAACAGCAGGTTCCTTACTACTCCATGAAACTCCAGGCCCAGGGATTGGGGAAGATCTTTGCTATGGATCTCAGCCCTGTTCTAGGACATAAGCTGAGAAACAGGGAGTCTCCAGGACGCAGGAGGCAACGTCCACCCAGGCAGGCAGCCTGCTACATAGAGAGGTTGCTTTGCATTTTAAAGACAACATCTAAGCCACCCAGCAACCAGAAAAATCACCAGGCAATTCATGAGCATGTGTTGGGTGGGGGGCAGTTTTGTACAAACTCAGGCTTCAAACAGATTTGTGAAATTTAAAATAACTCTACACTTTGATAGGAACTATCAGCCACACCTAACTGATAAAATCGCCTCTATTGTCCCCATTTTTTCTTTCAGAGAGAAGTGTTAAAAATCAGTGCTGCCTATCACTGATTAAACATGTGTAGCTGGGACACCTCAGTTCCCATCACAACCACCATGAGGACGTAGGGAGCTCAGCAGTGGGAATGGGCAAGGCCTGCGCTGCCCGGGGAGAACCCACCACGGCACTGACACTTCGGTGTCAGGAAGAGCCAGAGGCACAGGGAGGCTCCGGCACTTTCATCTGGCAATGGCAGATGGAGGAGTTTGGACTGACCCCAAAATACCTCCCTCCACCAGGCACCCAGGGCACAGGAGCTGAACTTGCTTTTTAGTCACTGCTGGCCATTAAAAGCTGAATGTTTCATTCTCTCCCTGTGCTGAAAGGGGACAAAGGAACAAGGAGCAAGTGCAGGGAAGCCGCTGGCAACACACCTCGGTCAGGCCCAGGGCTCCTCTGAGCGTTCGCTGCCACTTCTTTTTCCCACAAAGATACAGGCCACTGGGATAAATATTCTACAGCAAGTCAGGGCTGAAGCAGAACCTGAGCAAGACGAGCACATACAGCTCCGGGCTGCGACAGCCGGGGCACGCTCCGTGTTGCTACACCCGTTCCCGTCTTTCTAGCAACGTACAGTGAGTCACTATTACACTGAGCCACCCCATCAGAAAGCTCCCGTAGTAACACGGGGTACTAGTCACACATCCTCTCTCCACTGAAGCACTACGTGGCAGAATCACACAGAGGCACCAGAATAGCTCTCCTTCTCTTTTCATCCTCCTTTGCTGCAAAGTCATTCATTCCGGTGATCCAGAAGCCACCTGAGGAGCTTCACTCCAAAAGGGACAAGCCTGGAACAAGTTACCGCAGCACAACCTGCTCGTGAAGCTGATGCTCCTAAAAAATGTCTTTCTATAATGCTCTTTTTTAGAAGGCAATAGGAAATAGAAAACTAACAGCTGTTTTTTTCCCCTGGATACAGCTTAAATTGGTAAACAGTGGGACTTGTAAGTGGCTATGAATTATGAGAACTACCTGCACATGTTACTGGAAGCTGCAGAAACCCCACCCTCCGCACGGCTTGTGCCTTCCCTCTTACCGCCTGCTCTTGGGTGTCGCGCTCACACCTTATGCCCGGACATTTCAGCGGTGCCCCCGACCCCCACCAAGGGGGTCACACTCCACCTCACTACCAGGCTGTCGTTTTTTTTTTTTTTTCTTTTAAGATAGAGTTTCCCTGCCCCATAGAAAGCACTTGGAGCGCTGCACCCACCTCACTGCCAGCTCCCACGACCGAGGGAACACGTCTGCCATCAGCTCCAACTCCAAGGCACCACTGTTCTTGTTCCTCCACCTCAGTTTGCACATACCAGAGATGAGCGCTACAGAAAACACGCCATCAGGATCTTGTATTTTTAATTATTTTATCACGGCCTTCTCATTCCCTTTTTTGGGGGGATATATTACCCTGGAGAGCATGCTAACAATCTTAAGCTGCTAATTAAGTTTCAGTATAGTCCAAAGCTGTTTTTTTCACTCTAATTAAATTTACAGGCAGTTAGACCTGACAGGTACTGCAGAATCTGCCAACGTGCCCTCATCATCAGTTAAATTATTAACTCGGAAGCTGCTCACCGGGCAGGGAGGCGCTCTGGGGACTCAGACCTCTGGGTGGCTGCAGGAGGAAGAGCGGGCAGCGGGGACCCTGGGCACACGTGTCACCCGCAGCGTCACCCGCAGCGTCACCCGCAGCGTCACCCGCAGCGCCCAGGCACCGAGCCCTGCCGTCCACACCATCACACCTCCAGGCCCTTTGCAGACAAAACACTCCTTTAGCAATCTATACAACGCGCCATGTCAAGCGCCCTTCTGATAGTTCTCTCAGGACAGCTGCTCTTGCTATTTCATCTGTTAAATATTTCCAGAACCCAAAAATCCTCAGGGAGAAAAGCACTTATTTTGACTAACTGCTCCTCCTCCTCAACTAGTTACTGTGTTAGCTTCCTCCCACTCAAGCACCATGAGTTGATTAAGACATATGGATTATCTCAACACCACCAAGAAAACCCTTTCAGAAAGTGAAATATTGATGTTTTTAATATCACATTCCTCTTTCACTTGAGAGCATGACTGACTCGGATCCCCACTGAAGCACACCAGGATCACACGCTGCAGTCACAGGCTCACCAGCATTTTTTTTTTTCTTTTTTTAATGCTTTTGAGTTGAATTGCTCATGGAGACCACCCATCATGGTTTGACCAGTCCCACAGAGAAAACTATTTCCAAGTGACTCTTCCTTAAGGAAGATTTTGGCTCATTAAAAATGTAAAGAAAGAAATAATTAATTAAAAAAAATAAAAATCACTTCCATGTTAAATTCAGGTTTTTGTTTTATGTTTTTTCTCACTGTTTAAAATATTATGAAATAATATGTTAGGTCTTTTTTTTCCAACATGGCATCAAAATAGCACAGGAAAAAAAAAAAAAAAAAGACATCAAGGAAAATTCTACACCAAACTGGGCTTTGAAATAAAACTCCTACCCCAAATGCAAAGGCTTTGAAAGCTCTGTGTTGTTGGACATGCAGAAAAGGTCAGGTTTTGTTTTGAACTGGAACAGAAACTAAACTTAAAGTTCATGAAGTTATGTTAAATAGAAATCACAAATCATGTCACAAAGCATAAGAACCACCAGTACACCCAAGAGGTGCTTTCTGCACCCCCTTTGGACAACCTCTGAAAACACGTGGTCTCGGCAGGGATCCCATCAGGTGGGGAAAGGTCCCCATCTCTACTAGTAACTCCCAGTATCACAGATTAAGCTCTGATTAAATACTTACGTAGGAGTACTGAAGTACGAAATATGCCATGGTCCAAAATGGGTTGTACACCTGCAGCTCCTGAACACTTCACACTGCAGCTGAGGCTGCTCAGCGGGATTATTTACGGGGACAGAGATAACCCCAGAGATCCCATTCATCAGCCACTCCATCCCTTTCACTCCTCAACACTTTGAAACATCCTCCAGACCAAGCAGTTCCATCTGAGCCTGTTCCTCAGCAGATCAGAAACCAACACCAACCTCACCTTTGTTTTTACCAAAACTATCTTAACCTCCTATCGATTCTATTCAAGATCTAATAAATATCAAGGATGTAAGTCCCTTTTCAGGGACCAGAGTAATAGCCTGCATAGCAGTCCACGGACCTACACAGATCCTGAGCAATTCCAGAAATAAAGGAACAGAAACAAGCCCCGGAGGTAACTGAATTCCAAAATAAGTAGCTGCAGCCACCGTCGCTGTAGTCAAACGCTCCCCGGAGAGCAAACTCCTCCTATTGCCCAGGCTCTTTCTACAGCGCTAGCCTGAAGAGCAGAGAGGACACCAGACCTTCTCGGAGCCTGGTGCTCCGAGCCACCATTCCAGGCAGCCACAAGCGAAGGAGGCAAAGGACACGGCTGTATTTCAGATGTTGATGCCAGCCGTCACTTTGGAGTCGGTGAACTAAGAGCAGGAAAACGTTGAGAGTACTGAAACAAATAAACTAGAAACAAGCCTCAGGGAAAGAAAAGTTTTTATATGTTAATTATACCACATTTTTGCTTTCTGCCTTGAATAGCAGATGTAGAATAAAAGTCAGCAAGTGCTCAAATACTGCAGCACTGTGTAAGCTACTGAAATGACCTCCCAGCATTGGGCCCAGCGCCTTCAACACTGCGGGAAACTTGCCCGTGGCTAAGAGCCACTGCTCACTCTCGCTTTGCTCATACAAATCATCTCTACCTTGACAGCAGTCCCTTGGCTTCAGCACGAGCAAAGCCGGGAGACCTTTGCTCTCGCGCCGCCGCCAGCCCTCTGCCCGCACCGCTCTGCCCTGCTGTCAGCCGAGGCCGAGCAGGACCCGAGCGCGGCACTTCACCCCATCCATGCCCAGGAGCAAAGTGACCCCGCACAAAGGAAGGCGACGGAGACTTGGGGCCGGAATTGCAAACTCCAACTTCAGGAGTCCAGACCTGCTTTGAGGCAAGTCAGAGATGACAGAGAGCTAAGCCTAGCAAAGCCACGCCAATGCAAAGGCTCTGCTTTTAAGATTTAAGGCTTCATAGAGACACGACTGCAACTGGGCTGACAGCAGTATTACCCGGAGTCCTCTTTAGCTATTTTAGTCTTACAGGGATTCTGTGCATTTTTAATTGCATTTTGCCCCTGCTTTGTGTTTGCTGATGGCCTGAGGCAGGGAAGCAAACAAAATTATTTATAAAGGCAAGTTGGATTCTGTACTATCCCAGATCCTGCAGGTATTTGACCTTCTTTTAATTTGTGGGAAGTCTTTGCCCTGGTTGCCCCTGCAGCCTACACGCAAGCAGCAAGACGTGCAAGCCAAGGGTCCCACCTGAGCACCCAGAGCCAAAAGGAAAGAAACTGCTCTGAACATCGTTTGCAAACACCAAAGAAACTTGGGTGCTTTTCAGCCCCCTTCCTCTATTTAGCAAAGGGCTTTCTCTGCCTGACTCCTTTAAGTTTTCACTTCCCTCTGAGCGCTTCAGTGTCTCTTTTCATTGAGCAAGCCCCTTTCTGCTGTGCCTGGTCCCTTTGCTCCAAAAGCAGCTTTGCCCTCTGCCTCTCACCAGCACAGAGTCTGGAAGACAAGAGCTTTACAACCCCTGCTGTGGTCGGATTTGCAGGAGTTTCCAGGCGTTTGCTCCACCAAACCCCACCAGCTGCCAGGGTTTCCCAGGCAAAGCCAGAGGCCAGTGGCCAGCGCGAGGACAAGCGTTCTGGCTCTCTGCACCCAGGCCAACAGCGGCCGTCCTGCTGCACTTTTCAAAGAAACCCAGCAAATATTTATTTTCACATGTAAGGTTTTTTTCCGGCTTCTACTTGTTTTCCCTCTCATTGTTCTGCAGGAAGTTTTGCAGGCAGGGAAAAAAAAAAGAAATAAAAAGAAGGACAAAGGCGCGCAGTAGAGAGCCCAGCTCCAGGCTAGCTGGGAGCTGTGTATCCGCCTTGGCTGCGCTGTGCTGAGCCAAAGCTAACACGAGCCCTGCAACAAGTTCCCCTCCGCTTGCAGAGGCACCACAAGGACACGTCCAAGATCCAGTCAAGGCTGTGGGGAACAGCGGGCTGATCGAGCGAGCCCCGCTCCGCAAACAGAGCCCTGTTCATGTCGAAAAACCCTTCATCATCCCTCCCGCTCTTTCCTTCCTACACTCACCGTGCAAGCTCACTCTTGTAAAGCTACACCCAGTCAAAAACAAGCCAAACATTTGCTGTGCCCCGGTTTATCTTGCTGATAGTTCCACGAAGCTCCTGCACGCGCCAGAACCCTCCACGAGGGTGCTCGGCACCCCGACCCCTGTGCCAAGGAAGGGTTTGCAGTAAGAGGCGGTTGTGAACGAGACGGAGATAAGAGCGCGTACACGGGCCCCGCAAAGCCGTTCCATTCCGGTTGTGGGATCAGCCCTTCAACTTATGCCATATGTACCGGGATGTAATGCTACTAATTTACTCTTTTTCTTAATTTAGC
Source organism: Nothocercus julius (assembly GCA_013398735.1). NCBI lineage: Eukaryota > Metazoa > Chordata > Aves > Tinamiformes > Tinamidae > Nothocercus > Nothocercus julius. The sequence continues at coordinate 825,715 of VZSV01000011.1, read as the reverse complement.
AGTGCAGCTAAAGAAAGAACTTCATTAAATTTTACATCACCTTGCTAACAAAAAATCTAGAAACACACATGACCTGGCCATCTGCAGCAGCACCCTGCCCTTGCTCCCAGAAGGTGGCACCACTGGAAGCAGAGACACCAGCAAAGTTTCCTTCCACTTAGGCACCGAAATTTTAAGTAAGCGCCTTCGGCACACACTGCTGCTGCCACCAAAGCAAGACAGCAAGAGTGCCTGATGGCCTCGTTTTCAGGGGTGCTTCGGCTCTGCAGCTCTCATCACTTGCAGTGAAAGTTGTAGAACTCATGGCCAGCTTTTCCTGAAGGGTAATTTAAAACGTATTGCAGTCCACAAGCATTGGGAGATACAGATCTATAGAGGCTCTGCAGTGCTGAAGACCTTCAAACAATTACCTGTACAATTACAGACCTTCAAACATTCTGTTTCTTCTCCTTTTGCTTTTCTTGTTTTTTTTTTTTGTTTGTTTGTTTGTTTGTTTTTAAAAAAAAAAAGATGACCAAAACACTGGAGATCCCCTTTCCATAAGAAAAATGAGGAGA
>VZSV01000011.1:794782-808367 GCA_013398735.1 Nothocercus julius | reverse complement strand
GGGCACCATTTCCTTGCTGTCAGTACACTTGAGATCCAGCTCCACACTGTAGCCAGAACCTGATCACCACAACTGCCCGCACAGGCCAAGGAGGGCTCAAGTCCTGCAATAATCATGATGAAAGGCTGTGGCCTAGTTGGATTTAGCAACATCCATTGCTACTTCCCAACCCAGCTGAAGGAATTCAACCTCACACCTGATGGTTCTGAGAGCAACACTAGCCCTCCTTGCCTGGGAAATGCATCTTACCCTCATTATGGATGGCACAGAAACTTTTTTCCTTCCCTAATCAAGAAATGCAGAAATTAAACTTAAAACTGGCCACACCAACTAATTAGTACCTTCTGGTTGTGTCTGTATGGATAAATGCTTTGGCTCAAAACACTGAGGACAGGAAGCTCAATATAAGCCCTCACACTTGTGCACAGAAACTCAATTATTAAAGAAAAAGAACTTGGGTGGGTTATACACCTTTAGCCTAAAAACATATGCAATACAGTGCTGTTAAAAGTTGTATTTAATCCCCACCTAACTTTTACATTGGAGCTAAACTACTCATGTGGTAGTAACATCCTGCAAACTCTGAGCTTGCGAGAGAGGCAAGTGGCTTCAGCTGAGTATGTGTCCATAGAGAAGAGACCTAAGAGTTTTGGCAGGAAGCTCCCAAACTTCCCTATGCAGGCAGGAAAGCTCTTCTCAGTCATCCCGCACGTGATCAGATATATGGCTAACAGACCTTCTGGAAGATGCCCTCCTAATCTAAAGAAAAGTTACCCAGGGCCTTAAGCCATCAGGAACCACATCCACGGGTACTATAAAGCACAAGCTATGGTATTAAAATGACGACAACATCCTTAGCATTTTTGTGGGTTTTCAACCAGATCAACCCTTTTTTTTAACTTTATTTTTTATTAAAGGAAATGTAAGGACACTTTCAAATAGCTTAAGAGATTAGAAGTCACATCAACAAAAATTTACAGTGATAGAATTCATCCTGTACCATCTGATAAACAGACCACATTGGTTATGACATCTTTTTGCAGAAGAGAACAAGACATATACATGCAAAACAAAAAGCAGACATCTAAAACACTTGATTGCATGAGTACTAAATCCAAATTCAAAAGTAAGAATATTTTTGTGACTTACCAGAATTTCTCTTTGACACGAACTTCAAATTCATGCTGACTACAGCACAGATCACAAGAACCAAGAGAACAAGAGGCTTCATCTTTCACTTTCTTTGACAGCTGAAATGCAAACATAGTATGAAGTCTGAATCACAGCTCTTTGCTACAACAAAGCAGCAGCTACAGTTAAACATTTCTCAAAGAACCATTATGGGGCAATGGCTTAATCTAGTGAATTCTGGGTTTATTTTTATGCAGAGGTAGGAAAACATAATGGTTCAAAGTAAGTGTCTATGAATAATTTATCTCTGAATATCACACAAAAGGGCTTTTTTTTTTTTAATGATACTGAAAAAATATTATTTTGCTTTAAAAATAGAAATGGAAGCTTAACTGTTGATGTGAAACAGTGTGAACCCAGCAGACTTGTGTGTTGTGACTAGAAGACCCTGCTGGCCACAATTAGTTGTTTCACACAAATTAGCCACATGGTTAAGACAAAATAGCAACAAAAAAAAAAATCCAGTACACTTCACATTATTCAGCAAAAGGTAAGAGTAGGCTATTGATATAATTCCTCTTCTCATTGTCCCACCAGTAACACTGTAAAAGCTACTGCAATGAATTATACTATTCCAGAAATTTCCCCCATAAAATGAGGACAGGTGAATGAAATTCAGAAGTCAATGAAAGCAGATCTCAAGACTCTTATTAGAAAGATAAAATTAATCTCCCCTGTGAATTTTACTGTCTGCTTTATATTACACACACAAAAATAGAGTAATCTAGCTCAAAACTGTAGTTTGAATTTTATATAATCACTAGAACCAATTCTGTTTTCATTTGCAAGCACAAGGTCATTCAAGAAAATGTAGTGAGAGCAAACTGAGGTTCCTTATGGGTACTTAAAAATAGCTGTAACGGCCCTGAACCCAGCTAAGTGTCTTTTTATATGTATCTTTAATTGTAAGCTAGATTCCTCAAGTATATGCTTAGCCACTGAAGTCGCAGGCCTGCAAGCCATTTGAGGTGTTTAGATCCTAGGAATTCATTTCCAATACAGATTTCATACAGACTTTAGATCAGACCCTTATTTTCCAATTAAAAAGAGCAGTACGAAGAAAACTTTAAGAATCAAAACAATTAACAAAACATCTCGAAGCAGATTAAAAAAAAGAAAAAAAGAAAATAAAAAGAGAAATAGGTAAAAACAACCCTCAGATGAGCAGGAAGCCAACGGGGCAGAATCGCTCCTGATGGGTTGCGCCACGGTACCCAACAGCCCTGGCACGGCCAGGGCCAGATGCAGCCCCGGGACCAGCTCTGAACATTGTCTCATCATGATAAAACAGCAAGGGAGAGCAGAGTCCTGCAGTTCTCTGAAAACAGTTCAATTTAATTTGAGTTTATTATATCAAATATTCTCCCTTTGTAATTTTACTGCCAGCCTACTGTTGTGTGAAGAAAATGTAAGGAACCGTGTATAATCTTTTACATGATAGCAATTATGCTGCTATTCAATTATTTCAAAATTACCAGTGACATCTGAATTTTTCACCCTCTCACCCTGCTGTACTTACTGTAAGCTATAAATAGGAAATGTTTTTCTTTTTCCCCTGAATTCCACAATCTCCAGAGCACTTTATGCCTACTGATTCCCCAGGGTACCAGTGCTAAAAATCTAAGGGAGTATGCAAGGAGTATTTCTCCGAGAAGGTTGGCTTACAATAGTTAATGGCAGAATTGGTATTCATTTTTCTTTAACCTCTCCTTGGAGTACCAAAATCCTGAAACAAGCAAGGCCATCTTGACAAGCGGGCTTTAAAAAAATAAGGATTGAACTAAAACTGTTGACAGATAATTGCAACGATGATATTATGCTAGGATGATTTTCAAGTGTAGCTTCGCAAATTGCTTTCTCCACTTCCCTCCCTTCAGTTATTACAGAAGTACAGAACTCCTAGGTCTTTTCTCCACGTGGATACCATCCCCACCCAAAACCTATGTTGCACCAAAGCGATCAGCCTCCATACCTGCACCAGCACAATTATGAAAACAGCAGCAGGATTAATCCCAACAACCAGTCATTTACAGCCTTGCCCAGAGACTGAGCTGGTGCCACCCTACAGGGCCCCACTGAGGTTGGTAGGAAAGTGCAGCTGGCCAGCAGTAAGATCGTGCGTAGAGGCTTTGATTTAAATATAACCCCTTAAACGCCCACGCAACTCGTGGATTACAAGAAACACTGGAGAGCCACAGGAAAGGAACATCTGTCCTCAAAAGCTGAAGGGAAAGAGAAGGAGAATCTGCCTACACACTACGCACCTCAGTACTTGCCACACTTCCCAAACACCAGTTGCTGCCCTGAGCATTTTTAGCATTGCCAGAGCCACAGGGAAGCTCTTCTGGGGCGGGGGCGGGAGCCAAGCTCGGTGGGTTGTTCCCGGCCTTCCATGTACCGCAGCACTGGCGCTGCGGGAGCACAATCCAGCTCTCCATGGAGAGCCGAGCCCCAGCTTAATGGACTGGCACTGCCAACCTCCAAGCTACTTTAACTTCCGAGGCCACCATAAAAAAGTACCCATTTGAAAGACACTTCATATAAAAAGCAGGTTACAGCTAGAACTTTGAAAGATTTCAAAGAACACACTTTAACAGAATTTTACATTAAGCTTTCTTTTCATTTCAGGCAATCTCCTCTCCTCCTCATTTCTAGCTCTCCATGAAGCAGCTAAGTTGGAAAAATCCCACAGCTCCTTTTCCTGGTACAAAGCCATGCTCTTCCTTGGTGGGTTTTTTTGTTTGTTTGTTTGTTTGTTTTTTGATAAAGAAAAAAAAATCTGGTTTCACTCTAGTTGTATGTCACAGCAGTGCTTTTATGAAAACGCCTCTAATTTCTCTCCCATCCCCTGCACACACAGCAGACTCCAGAGCACCTGCAGAGCTAAGGACTGAGGAACTAACTTGAAGCCTAAGGACTTAACGACTCAAGACGGCACAGAAACCCCTTGGAAACAACCGTGGTGCCGATCCTGGATATCCCAATCTATTAGCAAGGAAAGGAGACACCCCGGAGGGGAGAAGAGCTTCACAGGTCAACATGCAATGCGAGGCAGCGGCAGGGAAGCCGAGGGCCCCGGCAGGGCTCTTGCTGCTTGTCAAGGGACGAACGTTCCCTCCCAGACACCAGGCAGCACTTCCCCAAGGAGCTGCTTAATCTGATTCTGCCAACTCCAAGAAGCTGCAAGCAGGGGAGCAGAGCTGTAACAAAACACAGCACCCTACCAGGCTCATCTTGTAAGCTGCCTGGGTTCAGGGCCATGCACAGGACAGCGAGGACGGAGTCTTACTTAACACAGACGCAGAAATGCCCATTACAGCCAACTTGCCCTCAGTTACCGTGGGAGGAGTCACATAAAGAATCTCTGAGAAAATGAACTTGGCCCTGCTGGGAGCCCCAAGGCTGCACTTGCAGGGAGATAAGGCAAGAGAGGTTGCAATCACCGGTTGGGGGGAGAAGCATCGTGCAACAGCCTTGTCCTCCTCAGCTGGGACCAAGGCCATCCCTTCCCTCCTCCGCTGTTTGGTGCTGCAAACCACAGACTGCAGGCAGCTTTCCCAGGCTCTGCTGAAAGCACCCAGCAGCTACACGGGGACTGGGCTGCAATGCAGCATAAATTCTGTTTTTGTAACAGAAACCCTGAGTCCCATATGCTGCCTAATGCCCTTCAGCTGTGTGGACAAGCCTGGTCATTTCTTCTGAGTCCTCAGAAAGCAGGGCTTGGGAGACTCTACTATTTTTTTCACATACTGATTGCTATCCCAACTCCAGCTCTCACCGCTCCCAAGAATCAAAAGAATCTCAACTGACAAGGTCAGGAAGTGCTTAGAAAGGTGGAAGCTGGACCATTAATATTCTGCACAGGCCCAGCATTGAGATTCCCAACTCCTTGCTTCCAGTATACCTTAGTTTTGCTCTGACTTGTACCATGGTCTTTGTTTTTAAAGTGTTGCTTTTCAAGGGAAAGCAAGAAGAGAACAAACACGCGTGTGCGCACTTAGGCGTGCGGCACAATAGGATCTGCTGAGACATCACAGGGCTCTGCGGCGTCTGGTTCCTCTGCAGAAGTTGCGATGCAGAAGGTGCTCATTAAAAAGGGGAGCCCACCTCTTCAGTGCCTTCCAGTTGTCAGGTTTTGTTGTTCAGAAATCTCAGGGAAATAAATTACTGTTTTCACCCAAGACACAAAGCAAGAAATGGCAACAGTAATTCTTTTGTCTTCTTTACAGTATGCTGGATGCTGATTTATGTTCATTTCTTTCCAAATCATTTGCTCACTCCACTTTTTAAAGGCTTTTAATTTTAACAAGAATATTTTCCCAGCTCTTTTTGCCAACGCATCAAACTTTGAGCTGGGTATTACTGGAGGATTTTTAGTCTATGCACTATACTGGACATAAGCAATCCACAGCAGACACCAGCATCTTTTTGTTGATAACTCAATCCTGCACAAAGTTATTTAAAATCAGAGATGAATGCTAATTCAAATATCACATCTTCAGCTCTATTTGGTATGAGTCATGCGGCATTCTTCGCTCTATTGCTCAGTGAGCATCGAATAAGACTCCATTTTTGCCCAATTCACTGTGCATCTTCACCATCATAAGCAGCCACTCAAGTTGTCTAAATATGCAATGAACGTAACTAATTCTACAGGGCAGTTTGCATCCTGATGGATGTGAGACACCAGCACCACTGGGCTTGGATCCTTAAATAAACGCACATCTGGCCAACCTTCCTCATCCTGCTGTAGTTCTACAACAAATTTTAAACATCTTCAGACAAAACGCCAACATTAGAATTTTTAACGCTTCCATTAAAATCGCTCTACTTTAGGTCTTCCTTCCAGAAGATAAAATGTAACATCTCAAAACTCCAAAAGAAATCTTAGCAGGTAACTGAAAAACAAGCAGTTTGCATGGCAGGCACAAAAAAATGCTATGGTCCACAGAGCAACACATCCCATTAATATTTCCAATATACATCAGGCATCTGACTTAGTAACAAAGGTCACATACGACCTTCTCTTGTAAGCTGAAAGGAGCTACCAAAGGTTTTGGGATTCCTTCTTCCTGTCTCCTACCAGGCTTAACGGCGTGATTCATTAGTTTCCTTGCGGAAGCGCCACACAGAAGTCTGGCCATTGAGCATTTTTGCCAGAAAAAGCCTCTCAAAAAAGCCCCCTCTAAGTGGCTTTGCTGGAATAGGAATACCAGCTCAAATCAGATTATCTGAGAAGCAAAGCACTAAAAAAAAAAAAAAAAAAAAAAAAAAAAAAAAAAAAAAAAAAAAAAAAAAAAAAAAAAAAAAAAACCACACAAACAAACAAAAAAAAAATTTTAAGTACATCAGAATGAAGGTCTCTTCCTTTGGGATGGAAATACCAGCCTGGACAGCCTTCTTTTTCAGGGTTGCCCACCTCGGTGGGTAGAAGTACTGACCAGTCCAGAATACAACCTCCCTGTCCAGACTTGGAAAGGGACTGCATGGAGTCAGTTCCCTTGGCACAGATGGTTCAGCAGATCTGTCCTTGCTAGAGCAAATCTTGGTTCATCGATACCTTGGTAAACTATCCCCTTGCCTGGTGTCTTGATGCCTTTCCCATCACTTCAAATTCCCTCTGCGGGCTCCAAAATAAGAAACCTTCCCACTCCAGGAAGCCAGAGGAGCACCCAGTTCTGCAGGCTGCAACACTGGCTGCCAGAGCCTTGGCAGAGCTGCCCAAGACAGAGAAGGAACCTGAGGCAGAGCCCTCCAACATGTGCACTGCTGTATTCAACACCCAAGCCAAGAACAGTCTCCTGGCTGTAAAAAGTGGAAGGGATTTTAGTCATGTCAAAGTGATAATAAAACTCAGCTCTATAAGCAGACTGTTGGCATGTCCTGTACAGAGAAAACCTGCAAGGTTTTAATGCAAGAACTTCTTGCTGCAAGACCAACAGCCACTTAAAACAGTGTTCACTCACACCAGCTGGAACTAGAAACATCACCTGCAGTATTCCAAATACTGGTGAGGATTCCAGGGCCCGTCGAATTAAAAATACTAACCAAAAAGGTTATGAGTACGCAATGCAGCATGCTGCTCAACCTTTGCTCAGAAAATTCAGCAAAAGCCTGAGCAGCCCCTCTTAACAGATTTGTGAACCGAGAGAACTAAAACCATTCAGCACTAATTACCAGATCAAGCACTATCAGCTCACACCACACACTGGCCTCAATTCCCTAAGCAACTTGCACAGAATCCAAATTTGTCACATCTTCAAACTAGATTGATTTTAAATCCCTGAATCCTACTCCTCTTCACCCTAATTGCAGAGACTCTTGCATTTGGGAATGCAGAAAGCACCTATAAGGAGAAAAAAAAAAAAAATAACAAGAAAAGCAAAGGAATGGAACAGTTACCTCTTTTTTAAGCATCGTGCCTATCTGCATCCCTCAACAACGCGCTGATGTGCTGCTGTCCTGGATTATACAGAGCACTACTGTCCTGGCCTTAACTTCGCAATGCCCTAACTGCACATCACGAGATGTACAGACACGTTTGTCCAGTATCACCGCCTTTACATCTGAATACCCAGGCCTTTTATAAATGTTCTGAGCGAAGTACATGTCATGGGAGGAGGATTACAGCTCCACTTCAAGCCCTTGTGGTTATGAGGTCAACATAATGCATCTATTAATTTACAGTCTTTTTTTCCCCTAGAGTAGGAGCTATTAATATGCTACATATATTTACTTCTGCAAATTGTGGTTTAATCAATACAGGACCTCAGGCAATGTGAAGTACTGCAGGCAACACAAAGACTGTCAGAACCACAGATTTTAGGTCTGCAGAGTGGGGCTTAGCTTCTTAGCACTTCACAGAAGCACTCAGAAGATTATGGAAAAGCCAAATGCAGGAGAGGGGGTGACCTGAAGATGGTCTGCACTTGAAAAACTCAAGTAAAACACAAGCACTGGGAAAAGGGGGGCGATTCTAGGAATCAACTTTTATCAGCGTAACTCCTAACGCTGATGCCGCTTCAGCAAACCTGTTCTAAAGAAGAGCAAGCTACAGCACTAACCACAACCTCACCGAGGGGAAGAGGAGCCATAGTCGGTTGCTACAGATGACCTTGCCCACTTCCGATGCTGGCAAACCCATGGGGCGATGTCCTTGGAGAACAGAACTCACAAGGACACAGAAAAACTCAGAGAAAACTATCTCCAGACCCAAGCTATGCTGACAACTTGCCTAGGGCTGTGGAGAAGCTCTGCTCAAGGAAAATGACTCTAGCGCCAGCTTCCAGGTTTTCCTGGGAAAACCACCATGTGCCACTGATAATCCCTAGGCTTTGGGGATGGCACAACCTAGCAAGCTTAAAAACCCACGGCTTCAACCGACTCTGGCTCTTCAGTCATTTACAACTAGAGCAGACAGCACTGCTCGGGTCAGCAGCCTCATCCTGCTAAGTGCTTTGGATGATCTCACCTATGATCCCAAGTCTTCTCCACAAAGTTTCAAACACAAAACGAGAAGACCTTTCAGACTGAAGGGGTGACAGAAGTCCATTCTCACCCACTCCAATTTCAAAACTCGCCACTCGCACACCAACAAGAAAGGTTTCCCATTCACAGCAGCATACACATTAGGCCAAAAGATTAGATGCTTTGCTACTTTCATACTCATACCAACCTTGCTCCCCAAGCAGTTTTTGTAGGAAAGGTATTACAAATACAGAGAGACTGTTCAAGCAGAAATCCCAATCCTGAACACCGCCATCCTCCTCCCTTTCCAACACCACTTCTCTCAGCTTCTCCCTTGGCATTTCACAAGGCTTGTTAGAGCAGTGCACGGCACACTAGAGAACCAGGTTTTAGACTGAGCTGCCATCTGCACATCGAAACATTCCCTGGTTTAACAGAGAAACTGTTTTTACAGTCTCTCCAAACAGTGCTCTGAGTGGGACCACTCAAAGACGGGCTGTAGTTACATCAGTGTCACCTGTGCCAAGTTTATTGCTGCTCACATGCACGTCCCCACCTCTGTGATATTCACCCAATACCAACATCTGCACTATCCGCACCCAGCCTTGCCCACATTCACTCCCACACATCAATGAAAGAAGCACCAGGAGGACACAACTCAGCTTGCAACGTGCTTAAAATTTGATTCCTGGATCTCATTCATGGCCACACGGTTCCCTAACTAATACATAATGCTCAAAGTAGACAGAATGAGCAGAAAAAGATTACATACCAGCTGTTATGCTTCGCAGAAAATATACTTTTGCTAATTCCAGAGAAGAAAAACATTCTAGAGCACTTTGCTCAGCCATCAGAAAAAGGCGAGTTGCCTTTTGTCTCACAGTACATCAGAGAAATAAAAACATTCTCACTGCGGGATTTCTTTTTTCTTACATCATCAGAGACCAGCTTTTCCTATATGTATTTTGCCAGGTCTCTCTAGATGGAAGCAAGAATTTAACCAAGCAAGTAAACAAATACCCAGAATTTCAGAATCATGAGAAACTGCCTATAGAACAACATTACTTTTGGATATTTTATGGAAATCTTGTAAGCAATGTAGTTTTGTACTGAACTGGGCCAAAAATCAAGTTAACATGTATTTTATATACCCTGGATTTGCTCTCTCAAATAGGCATCCCTGTTAATGTTGTTGTTATACAGAGCAATGGGAAAGGGATGGAGGGAACCCTCTTGCAGCAGTGCTTTTGGGGTGCAAGGAGGATATAAAGGAGAGGATTAGCAGAATAACTCTATACAAGTTTCTAGGATGCAGCCTCCCTCCTACTCAGCTATCACTGAATACAGCACAGCTCTCAGTCCTCTCACCATTCCCGTCCCTCCACCAATTCCTGCTTCTTTAGGGCAAGCTCCAGATGCTTAGAAAGGTACTCAAAGAAACCCTGCCCAAAGCTGGCAGCAAAATTTTCATCAGTTTCAGCAAGGACAAGATCTTTTCCCTCTGTATTCTTTCAAGTCACTTTAAAGGAAGATGTATTTTTAGTTGGGCATCCGGAAAAGCAAATGGTCTCTTAAAGCATCTCCTTGTATTGTGCAAGTTTAAACGTTTACTTCCCCTTCCAGCACTGAAGACACACCTGATAAATAGCTCAGAATCACATTGTTTGAGGAAGGCTCAGAAGCAGCCCTGTACACGGTTTCCCATACGGCTCTTACAGGCTGTTTAATAGTTGTTCATGATTTAACATCCCCTGATATTTTCAACTTCAGCCTCAGTTTGAAAGGAGAGATTACTCAGAGACCAGACGTATTCAGGAGCAGGAAAAGCCTCTACATTATAAATGCTTTATTTGTACTGCTTATAATAAGTGCAAATCCTGAGCCCTCTGCCTCAGATCCCGAGGCCAGCCCGGAGTCCCAGCCACAGCTGCTCCTTTCTGCTCCTTGCAGCTTCTTCTCCTCCTCCAGTCCCACAGGGGCATCTCAACACAGGACACACAAAATGCTGATCAGACAACAGCTTCTCTTTCAAACACTACGCAGAAGGTACTGACCCCTGCAGCTTTCACTGCAGAATTAAAACACGCACCCTTCGACCCCTAAGACACAGCTTCGTACAGGCAGGGAACAAATCACTCCATCTCCGCAAACAAACCAACCTCTTCCAGACCCAACCCAGCAAGGCAGCCTTGCTTGGATGCTACTCTGCACCCGAAGGGGAGCAGCCCCCGCGCTGTCCCCGTTTCCTCCCCGTTCTCCCCAGCTGCTCACCCGCATCTCTGCCCGTCCTCGCGCGCTGCCCGTCACCGCTGCGGGCAGCCGAGCCCGGCACTTGCTCCAGACCTCCAGAAAGGCGCGAGCTCAAACCCTCCTGGCTCGGGCGCGTCACACGTGGCAGCGCACGCAACACACGCCGAGCGCGGAGACTCCGCAGCACAACCAAGAGCATGGCTGGCACGGCCTCATCCCACCTGCCCTGCTTCCTCTGCAGTAAAGTCTGCAAAATCCTGCTTCCTCTGAGGCCTGGGCCTGCAGCCTCCATCAAATCACGACACCTCTTCCTCCCTCTCCCACTTGGATACACAAGCAACGTTGCTGCACAAACAGCCCCTCGGCTGAGCTCACCCGCTCTGCGCCCATCTCCAAGTCCCTCCTGACCCTCTTCTTGGGCTGTTCTGTCTCAAGGACAGCAACACCCCACCAACACACACAGGCTTCCAACAGCTTCCACTATTGCTCTGCTTCAAAGTGCATCCACTAAAGCGGTAGTCCCAGAGGTTCAAAGCCTTCCCATTGCTCCTGCCCCGCAGGGACAGAGCAGCCCTCGCACAGCTGGCTGGCACCGCGTCTGCACAGAGGCTCCAGCAATTGTGCGGCATCCTCCAAAACCGCCAAGCTGGGCACGGGCACTGACGTGGCACACGGGTCTTCTCTCTTACATCTTGTGCAAATAGATTTTTTTTTTTTCCCCTCCTGTTTCATTGCTAAAGCATCAATCACCGAACAATCTGTTTTTGAGAACAAACCTCTTAGGAGCTTGGAGGTACCACAAGAGTAAAAAGGGAAGGAAGTCTGCAGAGAACTCCTGAGCCTCACCAAAAATAATGAGGAAAAAAAGAAAACTTTTTCTCCATGCTGTGCCACCCCCAGCCCAAGCAGAGGGAATGAGCACAAGGAAGTCCTGTTACCTGCCAGCTAACAACTTTGTGCTTTCCCAGCTGACACCCCTGTCAGCACCTAGGAGCCGGCCAGAAATGGCTGCAGGTGTGTGTGGGAGCAGCGCACACACCTGCAAGCTACTACTCCAAAGTTAAATGCATTTTCCCATGCCTGCAGTGACCAGCCAGAGAGATCCCATTTGCACAGATGTTGGTCCCTCTTTCCTCACCTGCACCTGGGGTAGGTGAGGTCGGAGCTGCTACGCAGTGCTCTGTGGGGAGACCAGTGCTGCTGCTGCACGAGCCCTCCTGCTGCACAAAGCAGCAAGTTCAGAGGGGCACAAACCCTCATTATTTCTTGGAAAGCCGTCACTGATTGCAACCCACATGGAGCCACCAGCTGACAAAACACCCAGGAGCGCTGTCTATGCCTCGGGGAACTGACTGAAGTCTTCGCTCCTCACATTCCCTATGCACACGTTGCTCTCGGACGGCTTTCGGAGCCTGGAATCAAAAACCCCAGCCTCTCCCTCCGTCTCCTCTCACCTGCGTTTCTACGTGCAAAACACGGACTTGACTCGCTGTCAGAGCGCCGCGTTCCCGGATTTACCTCCCGCCTCAGGTCTGGCATTAGGAAGGCTTCTCAGGGCCAGCATCCGCTCGGCAGCGCGGCTCCCCCCAGGCTCGCTCCTCCGCCCGTGGCGCGACGCCCTTCCCGGCTCCGCGCGAGCAGGGACACGGTCCCCTCGCCGGAGCCGAGGCGCTGGAGGCTGCCGCTGCCTGGCACTAAAACGGCTTCAGCCCTGCCGAGAAACAAAGTCCCCTCGGAAGTTCCTGCAGGGAGGAGCGCAAGGTCCGGGCGCTCCGGCACAGCCCGTCCGCCCTGGGCTTCCTCCCTCCCCGCATGGCCAGCGGGAGCTGCTCCGAGCGCGAGCGGCTCTCCGGGGAGCCCTCTGACTATCCACGCGCCGACGGGTTTATCCTGACAGGCACAGCCCCACCACACACACTCTCTAAAAACACATCTTTTAAAATAACTAGGAAAAAAAATGAGTATAAACATTGCAAAGCAGCACAGAGAGAATACTGGTTCCCTACTAGGATGGACTTTTCCCCCATATATATCTCCGGTTTTCCCATGCATTACAAATTTAAGGATTAATCTAACAGAAGCACAGGAGGCTGCCCCAAGCACACAGATCTTACAGTAACTTTAAAAAACGCCCATTTCCAGCATTCGCAAGAAGAAACTTCAGGCTCTTTGCATCTTACCAGAGACGTCAGCCAAGCGACAGGCTTTTAGAAACGGCCCCCTAATCCAGTGCCGGAGGGACGTTTCAGCCACTTTAATAGGTTTTTGTAAGACACCAAATGAACTCTGCGGAAGAGTTACTGCCCCAAAACCCCCAGTGCCCGATGACGATTTCTGATAGATCGGATGGCCAGGTCTCAAAAAAAAGAAAGAAAGAAAATGGACATTTTCAACAGGCTCCACAAAACCGCAACCTCCCCAAAGCAGGTCCCGGGCTTTTAAAACCCCCGGCAGCCGAACTCCTCCCGGGCAGCGCCGCACAAGAGCGGGCACTTCATGGAAGTCTCTGGTACTAACCAAGATTGCCGCTTTACGGAGAAAAGCAGCAGAGAAAGACAGAAGGGGGAACAGGGAGAGTCTCGGCCGCTCCCGCCGCGCGGCGCCGGCGGGGGAGCCGGGAAGGGCAGGGAGCCGCGGGGCCGGCCTTACCTGCCGCGGGCCGCTACGCCTCCATCGC
>VZSV01000011.1:726258-794285 GCA_013398735.1 Nothocercus julius | reverse complement strand
AGCCGCGGCGCGGGCGGGCGCTGCCGCGCTGAACCCGCTCGCAGAGCCGCTCTGAGCCTTCCTGCTGCCCTTCACGCCAGCTTAGCCGGACTGCCCTGAGCTAGGCCCCGTTCTGTGGCTCACCCTGTGCCCGGCTGGGCGCGTTGCTGCTTCCAAGATGGCCCAGCCATGGTTTTCCTGGCTCAGCGGTGTTATTTTTAGTTTCTAGTGCTGCTTTTTTCTTCCAGCTCTCTTAGAATACTTCCTTGCAAAAAATAATCTCCTTTGGATTTTTGCTTAGGCCCATGTGGTGCCCCCCATTTGAGTAGGCAACAAACAGGCAGAAGAATCATCACAGGCCCCAATGTCAGCAAAAACCTGCACTGGCATCCAGTGCTGACGCAGGCCGGGCCGTGGGGTGATCCCAAACCCAGGGAGCACCAGGCAGCAGCCAGAACGCGGCTCATGGCCCACATGCGCCAGCGCTCCCAGCCATCCCAGGGAGCCTCATTGAGGACTTGGTGCCCTTCGGCTTCCTCCTCCTGCAACCGCCTTCTCCCCCACCGAGGAGCCTGTCGGGTCACGCAGGAACCGCCTCGGCTCTGCATCAGCATCAGCTGAGAAAAACAGGGAGTCACCGGCCCTGGAAGTGTTCAAGAAAGGGGTCGATGAGGCACTTGGCCACATGGTTTAACAGACGTGGTGTTGAAGGGCTTACACTTGGACTTGATGATCTTGAAGATCGTTTCCAACCATAATGATTCTATCCTCTTGCCTATAAACTAAGCCTGGTCTAGATGTCATACCAGGATAGTTATAGCACCCCATGCAGTTGTTTCTTTGGGAATAACCATACTTCAGAACTCCATTTGACTGGAGGAGGTATAAAACTGGGAAGAACTGCAGCTTTGTTAGGAACAGCACGGCCAGGAGCAATCAAACACGAGGACCTGTCACAGTCCCAGCCGTGCCGAGGCCTCGGGCACGTACGAGGTATTCCTACACACAGAGAATGAGCAAAATTAGTGTACTGCAGCAATGTGACAAAAATCAATAAAGGAGCCCCTTTTTAGTGCCTGTATAAATCTTTTAACTAATTAGAAAGAGTCAATATGTCCCCAGGAGACCTTGCTTCTCCATGTGACATCGACTTCTTCACCAGGATGCTGCTACCTTTGCTGCAATTTATAACCTCTGACACTCAGGTACACTTTCATTTCTCCTGGCATGATTACAGTGTAAAAGTGCTATATTTTAAATTATTTACCCAGTCACTTATTAATGTTGCTTTTTAGCCGAATTAAAGGATTAGAAGCCTAGAAATAAAACTTCCAGTAGACTTTGAAATATACAGTTAGGTGAAATTATATGTAATGATACCTTTGATTTATATTTTAATTTCAAATGAGTAGATAAAGCAGTATCATTAGAAATACTTCAGCATTCTAGAATAAGTCAAAAAACTTAATTATTATGCTATACTATGAGCGTATATATTATTCATAAAAATGAGAGGACATACCACAGATTGAATTTTTTTAAAACCAATTTTGTTTTCCTTATTCTGATATCATCTCTGCCCATTATGGAAAACAGTCCATTTCACAGACATTAGTATAATATACAACTGTCTGTCTTGGGCACGCTTAGGGGGAAAATGGAGAGAGGAACATGGGACTAACAGGGTAGAAGACAGCAGAACAGATCAGCCTTCAGAGGAGCTGTAGGAATAGCTCGCCATGCACCATGCCTGGCTTCAGTTCCCTTTGGAAGAGTCCCCAGATGCCCTTTCTTCATTAGTTTTAATCAGTCCACATGTGGACTCACCCATGTCACCCACAGCTGGCTTGTGGCCAGACATCCTCTCCTGACTGCCCGGTGACGGCTGCCTGACTGCTCTCCCCAGCCACAGACTGGCTAATCAGCCCGCTGAGTGCCCTGCTGTGCTCAGGATCTCCCCAGTCCTACCCTGAGGCTCTCCTCCCGAATCCACATGATTCTCACGTCCATTTTGCCAGAACAACAAGAGGGAATTTATGGATGGATAAAGTGTTAATTATTGACTTTAGGTCTGATCTTTGCAATGAGAAATGCAGCCAGCCCCACTGCTGCTGGTGCCGAGGGCCCAGCGCTCGGCGCCCGTGGAAGCGCAGCGCGGATGCGGTGGCACCCATCCAGGTGACAGAAGATGCTGACGCCACACAGCAGAGCACAGAAACAAGCTCTTCGTAGCGAAACTTGGCAAGCCAGTGTTTACAAGGGACAAAAGCCAAAGCAAAAGAGCCTGTTGGAAAAAGCATAAGGAGGACATAGGATAAAACTGTAGCCGGATGAAGGATTAGATACAGGAAGAGGTGAACAGACAAGGAGAGAATCCTGCCCATTTGTTAGCAGTCATGATTCTGATGGCCACCAGGCAGGAGATACAGAGAGAGCTGCACTGTTACCTATTTCCAGTCCAGCACTGCAAGGAAGGAGTTTTAATAGGGTGCCAATTCCCTTCATTTGGAAGTACTTCCACAATAACGTCAGTGCTGTTGAATGAAGTTACACACAGGCACTATAAAGCAGCAGTAAATGCCAAGCTTTCAAAAATCATTTTGCATCTGACATTCTCCTGAGTTATTTCAAGTGAAAAATAAATGCACTGTCTTCCAAGCAGTAATCTTATTTTGTACCAACAACATACACAAGTAGTTAAATTTGGAATAGGATATCTTCCTCACTTTTATGCTTGAAAACTGAAGTTATTAAGTGTTTTGCATGTGCAGAGTATAAAAGGAGTGACTGCTTTGCATAAATGTGTAGTTTGGAAAATAAGAATTCTGCATGGAATAACATGACAGGCTTACAGCAGCAGTAACATTATCATGCCATAGCCATTGTA
Source organism: Nothocercus julius (assembly GCA_013398735.1). Lineage (NCBI taxonomy): Eukaryota > Metazoa > Chordata > Aves > Tinamiformes > Tinamidae > Nothocercus > Nothocercus julius. Next base: position 791,419 of record VZSV01000011.1, on the reverse strand, counting down.
TTTCTGTAACAGTAAAAAGATACAGCATAGTGACCATTTACCTGTCTCTCTTGACTAGTCAACAGTTGAAATGGAAGAACTGTTTGGGATTAATTAAAGATCAGACAAATCCTAACTTTGCTTTAATCCAACAAACACCTATGGAGCTTGTTAGTGGAACTACTCAAATGGAGCACTTCCCATGTGCAGAAGAGCTTGGAGAACAAAATGCACTAACATATCAGAAGTGTTTCTGTTTCCTACTGGAAATTTCTCAGACAAGGCCAAGACAAACGCTACCTTTGGCTGTTTATTTCATCCTTTGGGGAGATACACTAATAAAAAGGAGTAAAAATAGTACACACAGCCACCAGCTCCAAACTGGAGACTTTCCTCCCTAGTTGGACAATGGCCACACAAGCAATTGATTCAGCAGTTGATACAATGAACTTCTAGGAAGCAGCAGCAACATCCTAAAGGTGATCAGCTCCTGCTGACCCCAGAAGACCTCCATCAGCCCCACTTCTCCTCCCTACATCCCTCATCCCCTTGGGTTCTGCTCTACCTACCTGCAAAACTGGGTGGCAGAGACAGACAAAAGATTAAATGCAATTTGTTCTTCTTCTAACCTCTTGTGGCTTTTGGAGAAGCTAATCAACTTTGGATTCAGTTGTATTCAACAGATCATTTTTGCTTGGCAGTATCTAATCATAATTCCTGAAATCCCACTGCACTACAGTGTTTGGCAAAGTCATCTTGGAAAAAGCTCATTTGGTGAAAATTTCAGTTATGTTTTAGCTTCAATGATAAAAAAAATTACCAAGGAAATGACAAGCACAGTTAGTTTTAGATGCTACCAGTTGAGAAAAAAACAGGCAAGTTACCCAAAATGATCTTATCATATTTTGTAACTTTGTCTTCATAAAATGCAAATTTTTGCAAGTAGATGGTTTGAAAAATCTAGTTTAAAAATAGAAAAGGAAACAAATCCAGAAATCAAATAATAATGTTCTATTTTATGCAAAACAGATTTCCTTTCTCCTCACCACTTTTTGCTGGTGCTTCTAGAAGAGAAGAGATTGGTGCAGTACTCTGTATTTCTGTTTGCAGCTAACAACAAACTAAATTTGGTTGTAAAGATTTTCCCATTTTGCATTTTGTTTCTGCTCAGATTATCCCATTTTAGGCCACAGAACCTATTAACAACAATGAAGGGAAGGCCATACAACAAATGGTCTGTAACTCTGTACTGATCAAAATAAAATAAATCGCCTTTCTGGACAAAAGCTACATATTTAGGGTCACTTAGATTTAGGTGACTAATGGATTTTTTTCAGGTCAGTTGGCAAGAGGAAAAGGAAAATTGTTTCAGCTCAAAACAAAATGGAGTTTCAGGGCAGGGGAGAAATGTGGTAGAAATAACAATAATCAACTTTAAGTATTGTTTCATAGCCTTGTTTACAGAGAGGTAAGTCTTGTATTAAACCTATATATCTAGGTCAGACTGTGAGCAAGTGTCTATTTTTGAAGTTGACCAACACAATTGCTAAATTTACAGCTCAGAGTTAAATGATACATCCTGGAGTCAGATTATCTAAGGCTTCCCAAAAAGATAACTGAGGGTTGACTTATGCATAAGCACAGCACAAGCCTGGCACGCAAAAAGGGGAGAATTGTGCTGCTTCCCTCTGCATGAGGGTCCTTTGTGGCTTGGTGATCACTCACAGACCAGCAGGCACAGAAAGAGCTGGGGATTGATCTGAGTGTGGGGCAGGAGCACCAGGTACAGGTGGCATGAGAAAGTGCCCGTCAAGACTTGCATATCAAGGGCACACACACTGAAGTCATGAAGAGCCTCTGGGTTTTGTGCAGGACAGTGCTTGCCAGGGGAGAGAAGCCTTTGTTTTATTGGGCTGTACATACAGGAACTACATCTGTGAAGAAAAAGGCCCTCTACACACGCACCCGCACAGCTGCCCACCTACCCAGGCAGGCTGCTCCTCTGGGATGCCCCAAACCGTCCTCCAGTTCATCACATCAGTGATGCAGTCCTCACATTAGCATTTCAAGGCCTTTTTCAGCTGCAGTAACCATGCCCTAAGAATGAAGAAAAAGTCAGTCAAACATTGATAGCAGTCAACAAAGTCAAGTTACACCATTGTTTTCCCCAATCTCACCTCTTTCAAGGCTTGATAGCAAACACAGCTCAGGGAGGTCATTTTCAGGCTTTTTCATTGTCACCCATGCAGCCATTCTAAGGCATTGAATCTCCCTCACCCAGGGTATTTGTGATGAACATTTACACCACTAATCTTAGATTCTCTTTGAATCTAAGATTAAATCATGATCAGTGACTTTAGAGAATTTTTTTTTCTTCTTTTTTCCCCACTGAGTATGCCTAAGGCAGTCTTGCCCTCCAAGCAGTTGGTGAGTTCATTACCTCAAAAGCAATGAATCTTACCAAAGGAGGAAAAAAAATACAACATATCAGCAGAACTAGAGCTAACGCCTTCAGAAACACCTTTGATTGCCAATGCTTTTGGCTTGTGATAACACTGTAATATTCCAAGATTAGCTTGAATTTCTGTAAGAAGCTGTTCAGCATACTTCAGGCTTGAATGTTTCTTACCTATTTCAAAATGCCAATATTGGAAATACTGAACAAAATTCCACTATATCTGAGAGGAAACAGAGCATTCATGCCAGAACTACTTAATTTCTTTTTAGTGTAAATGTTCCCTGGCACAAGACAGGCAGAGGCCAAGCACACATGTATGTGCTATACGTGCTATACATGCTATATGCTTCACAAGACAAGTCCAAAATGCACATACACCCCCCTGTAGCCCAAGCAGGACTGTGGGAATTTGGAGGAGGCAGTTTTGAGAATGCACAGGGACAAGGCTTGGCCAAATAGCAGAATCACAGTGCTGACTTCAAGCATCTCATGAGATCCAAGGAAACACCCTTTGCAGTGTAAACCCTTGTGGTCTCTTACTGAGGACGAGGTGCTCACTCCTGCATCCTGCATAACAGGGGACCTATCCCAAGGCTCAAGAAACAGCAGCTGGGAAACGGGGAGTCCTTTGCTGAGCTGGGAGCTGTGTGAGCAGGGGTGAAAGCAGCCACCTGCAAGAGCGGTGCACGCGGCTGTGACGTGGGCAGCAATCGCGGTTCCTGGGCAGGTGCTGGTGACAACAGAGTATCTGGAGAGGTTGCTCATCGAAAGTTGGGAAGCCTGAGGCTGCAAGAGCTGCTCAAGCAGACGTAGCAACACATCTGTGAAGGACTGAAGACAGACCTGTACAAACGCTGACCTCTGCAAATGCCGAGCAAAACCAGGAGGGTGTGGGAGAATAGGTGAGAACAGAGCAATAAAAGGGTAATCCCAAGTACCGTAACTTTGCTAGAAAGACCATAGGGAGAAGGCTCAGTTAAGACTGCTGCAACGAGGCACTCAAGAGCAGCAGTCTGACGTGAGACCTTCAGGCAGATAAACAGCTTTCTGAAGCACATTTCAAATTAATTCCATTCCAAAAACCCATGTTTTAAATCCCTGAACTCCATGCTCGAGACAGGCAAAGCTCTGTCTATTGAGGATACTCAGGGGGGTCACTGTCATCTCTGTTTCTAAAAAAGAAACTAAGGCAGCATCATCTCTACAGCATCTGAGATCACTGAATCATGTCCTTCCTGGTGCCATTAGCACTGGAATAAATACCAGAAATAACACCTTCTACAGTGGAGGAGGGAGACGTTACCTCAGTCATCCTCGAACTTACAAGGAGGGACATTTCCAGAGCTCCTTCAGTTCTTGCCAGTCCTCCCTCTGCCTCACCATCACTGTGAGCCCATCACAACTCACACAACAGAAATAACCCACTAAGGGTGGCAAACAATATCTGATGTTCTTAAAGTTTGTAGATCAAGGTTTATGGATATTAAAAATAAAGATTGCAGAATAAGAACAATGGTGAATACATGTTCAAGGTAAGCAATCAGATGCCTGAATTATGTTCCTGCCCTTAAACTACATGGTGCATCACAGCTTTATTTTTTTTAAATGGTCTCTGTAAAAACTACTGTGTGTACTGTACCTTGACCTTAAGGCCACAGTAAAGTAGTTACCTTCAGGATTCCCTCTAGTTTGAAGTAGAATAAAAAGAACTTATCAGAGCAGCTGCTTTAGAATGTGAAAAGAGGGGGAAAATGCAACCATATGATTTACTGCCAGACTCCCAACAAGCAAAAGGGCACCCACCCATCCTGCAAGCAAAAAAACGGAGAGAAAAACCACCCTGTGCACAGGAGGAAAGGCAAAAGGGTAGAGGGGACACACTGGGCAGGGCCTCACTGCAGCAACACATTAGTGTGATTATAGAGGAGAACAGTCTGACATCAAACAGGTTATGTGACTGCAATGGAGTTATGGCATATGTAAGCACAAGAGAGGCCTTAGCTTTAGTATGCCCTACAGCCGGAGGGGGTCAGGTCTGATCCCACAAAGCAGCCTGATGTGCTGACAGAACAACATCCTCCCTCCACACCCGTCACTAAGACCTGGCTGCAGTTGAGAGCTGAGGGGCTTAAAGTGCTCTTGATGCTGCCCAAACTCCTTCTGGGAAGAAGTGGAAAATTGTCCATCCTATCTAGGGGAGCATCAGCAGAGCCATAGGTGCCCAACTTTCTGGAGACTGAGCTGCCATCCTGCTGGAGACCAGTGGGCAACTGGCATCAGCAGAGCCCAGCCACCCTGTCCACCCTCCTGCTGCTCCAAATCCTGAGCTGCCAGCCCAACTCCCACCCATGCAGACACCCCAGAGAGGCAAAGAAGCAATCTGGGGAGGGTCCAAGTCACTCAGAGCCATTGGAGCCAGCTCACCTCCACCTCCCCACTCCCCCCAGCATCCTGGGGGCATATCAGCTCAAGTTTTCCAGTAGGAAATTCAGATTGCACATATCTAATTAATGGAAACAGGGATAAACAAGCAGATTGCTTACCTCAATTATGTGCACAGTGCCCACAGGGTTACCATTTATAAAATCACACGGAAAGAAAACAGTCAAAACAGGTAAAAAGACAAACAGGAATGTACAATCTGCAGCTTACCTTGATGACAATTAAAAACACCTCTCTACCAAGAGTGAAGGAAGGAGTGTTATTCTTGGCAAGTAAGTATAGTCCAAAATTTTTCAGCCATCTGTAAGTAACATTTTACCTGGAGCAGCTGTACATAATTAAACAATTTCCTTATGAGGATGGCACAGACCCATCTGTGTGGAGTGGAAATAGCTTGCTCAAAATGAAGATACAGAAGGAAAGAAATCAAAAGCTCTCCAATTCTTTATTTAAAATTCCCCCAGAGGCAATTTCTCCAGAATCCTCCAAATTCAGCAAAGTTCACTGAAGTCAAGCATCAGCTTTACTTGCAGCTTAACTTTGTGAAGGAAACATTAACTGGACAAACAATCCTCTCTAAGTAGCTTAACAAGTTTGTGTAAATGTTTGAGCTGCTGTAAAGAGGCAAGAAAGTCACTCTATACCCTATTCAGGAAGGTAAATAATTTTCTTGTTATTTTGAGTCCCTCAAGTATTTGTACTACTAGAAGGATTAGATAAAACCTCTGTTGGGTGGCTATTCTGGCTGACATGGTTCATATACAGCAAAAGGTTCAAAACTAGGAGTGAAAAGTGATTTTCAATTCAGTAATTTTAATAATTAGATGCAAAACCAAGTCCTTTGAAAGGCTTGATTTGTGTTCAGGAAGAACTTTCTTGGGACTGATGATCAAAATTCATCAGCTGCACTTGAAAATTAAAATGGCCACCAATGCCAGCCCACCAAATTCCACATTGCTCCTCCATGTAAACTAGCTGATAAACTAGCTAACAGTAAAACAAACACTGGAGCTCTTTCTCTTGCCTTCTGTATTCAATAGGTGCTCATATTTGCTAGTAAGATTTGCTGAGACACTTAGCTTTTCACCTTCCTCTGGTTCGTACTTTATCCTCCAAAGAATCTGTGGGACTGTTTCCCCCTTACAAAAAAAAAAAAAAAAAAATGTGCAATAACTCTCTGATCAAAGGTTTCTGTGGGGCTGCAGAAATAGCACTAACCAAAATTTAGCTCTCAAATAGCTCTAGCAGTAAGCATTCTGCTAGCATTGCAGCTAAACTTCTTCACTTAAAATAAGCTGAAAGGACCAAGCTCTCCACACCTGAATTTCAGTGATTGCATCAAAAATCCTCAGAGATGGAGACAGCTCAGAAGTATCAGACTTGTCCAAAGCCAATCTTAAAAAAAAAAAAAAAAAAAAAAAGTTGTACCATATAAAGGGCACAGGCATTCCCATGAAGTTGTACAGTGATCATCATGTCAAGTTTAAGTGTATTAACGGAGTTCAGCCACTAAGGTGTAAGGTGTTACACCACTGGAAATCATTTAGTTCCAAACACTTTGGGGAGTAATTTGCCAGGCACCTCAACAGTTGAGACACATAGCATCAAACTCAGCTCAGAGAGAAGACCTGGGATAGTGTTTACATAAGATACGGTGACGGTAAACAGCCTTTCTTCTTGTGCAGCCAAGAACCCCCAAGACAAGCAGATTCCTACCTTCAACAGGAGGCAGCTTGGGCCACTGCAGCACAGGCTCTGCAGAGGCTACAGATGTCTGCAGGAGAGCAAGTTTCATAGGGTCACAGGGTAATTCAGGCTGGAAGGGGCCTCATGAGATCTCTAGTTCAATCTGCAGCTCAAAATAGGATCAGTTGTGGGATCAGACCAGGTTACTATAGACTTTTGAGATCTGGTTGGGTCTTGAATACCTCCACACCACACCACAGCAAATGCCCTCATTCACAGCTTGAATATTCTCAGGGGTAGAAAGGTCTTTATACCCATGAAGAACTTTTCTTGCTTCAGCTGATGCCTGTTGTCTCTTGCCCTTCCATCATGCAGGACTGAAGAGTCTGACTCCATCTCTTCGCTTCCTCCCATAAGTATTGGGGGGCTGCTCTGGGGTCCCACAAAGCCACCTGCTCTTCAGGTGGAAGAAGTCCAGCTCCAGCAGCTTCACAGGTGCTCCTGACCATCTCTCTGCTGAATCCCGTGCAGTTTACTGATATCTTTCTTGAACTAAAGGATCAAAACAGTATTCTAGATGCAGTTACTGAGTACAAGGGGATAATGACTTCCCCCAGAGCCTCTGCTCCAGACAAGACACCCCATATATAAGAATGTAGCCATCAGTTCTGCTTTTCAGTGCAACAAGGAATTGCTGCTTAACATTATCAAACATAACAAGTACATTCAGGACTGGCCAGATGCAGAGCTCAGCTGCACTGCTAGATACGGAAGGACTTTGAGCCACGCTATTGCCCAGATCTGCTAACAGGCACTGTCCAAAGCAACACGTTTAGAGCATCCTGCATGGAATATACTCAGTGCACGGAGCATGGTAGGAACTACCGAGTTGCTTTAACATACACAGTGGCCATCTGTCCAGGAGAGCTCATTCCTGGCAGCCCGTGTTGCTGAACATGTGATGATCATCATCCAAGTCAACAGGGGAAAACAATTACAGCCGAAACAAGTTTTTCCATCTAAATAAGTACACCTGGTAGGCCTGGCAAATCCCCTGGTAACTGTATTGGACACAGAGTCAATGCTGAGGTAACTGCGATCAGAATGTGGCTCAGAGTCTGCAGGAGTGAAACTGCAGAGAGTCAAGTAGCTTGACCTACTTTTGTCCAGCTCTGTGCAGTTCCTCCCCACTCGCTGTATTAGCTCTAACTCTGCCCTATTCTCCCAGGCTCCAGAGCTGCAGGTATGACTCAGTGCCGTAAGATAACTAAATCATATGCATGACCAAAATTGCCACAGATAATACTAAGCATGCAAAAAAGATGTAATCAATTTTAGAACAAAGTTAAATCTGCAGTCATTTACCCTACTTCCATTAATATCTAAAGATAAATAATATTATGCATTAAATACTCCCATCGCTTTTTCCAGTGTTGAGAATCTTCTGGCAGGTACCAGGAAGCAAAAATAAACCAAGTGCAGTGACACTCATAAAAGCATCTCTCCTAAAGCAGTAAGTTTGCACTCTGCACCAGTTTTCCAGATAGCTCCATTTTCAACATGGACAAGGCTGAATTTTTGCAGCTGTACAGAGAAGGCAAGAACTAGAGGAAAGCAAGAACTTACCTCAAGAAGCAAGAGTCAGTTATCCATAGCTCAAATACAAATAACCCAAATTGTTTCCCATTGGCTAGGCATAACCTCTGATTAGAAGATATTACTACATCAGAACAAAACAATGAGCTTGCTTTCTCAAACCAACCAAACCTAAAGGAAGCACAAAAACCTGCAGTGAGCCTGGTCTTTCTAAGCCCACACAACACATGGGTTAATCAGCCTCATCAGCCCTTAGCCTGCTTCCCACTCCTGCCTTCTTCCCAGGCATCAGGGCAAAAGAGTTTTGAAAGGAGTACACCATGCTTGGGTAGTTACCACTTTAGCTTTTTAAAGGATATTCAAGGAAGTTGCTTGCTTCTGCAGCAGAGCATCCTCTGACTTCTAGCGAACACATAAAGTGATGTTATTTATAAGTGATCAAGATAGGTAGCATGACATGTAAAATGCTCAGCACTTTTGTATCTCAGTATATCCCATAAAAGAGGACCTTATGGAAGTGAGGTCTGCAGGTGAAGTTTTGCACAGAGCACAAAAGAAGTCATTTATCTGTCACCTTTGCATTTCTCTGAGCCTCCCTTCGTACATGGCAAACACGTGGCAAGGAAAAGCCTGCTGATCTTCCCTGTGCCCGTCATTACTTCATGCCCTCCTGTCATACCCCTGCCTATTAGCTGCTCTTAGAATTAAGTGGGCTTTATCCTGCTTAATAATGCCTCAAATTAAAAACCTCCTATGCCGGTAATTATTGCAGTTGCCCTTTTCTCCCTCCTTTCACTTTCAGCACTAGCCTGTTTTGAAAAGTTGATTTTCACATCCATTTCTCTAGCTGTGAAGGAGCAGCAGCAAGAAAGCCCCATAAAAGGGACACAGCAAGCAGGGAGCCACCTGAGCTAATATTTATTTTGTGCTGACATCTGGAAGCAGCAGCTGCTCAGTGAGGGTTACCTGGCCCAGGAGCGCCTGGCAGCCCCTGCATAGGGTCATAGGGACGAGAAGGACCTGGGCAATGGAGAAACCGCCCTGCAAGTTTGCTTGTCTGTGCCTGCATACTGACTATTCCTGCATATGGAAAAACACAGACCCAAACCCCCATGAGGCACAAAACATTTCAACAGCCAAGATCACACCAATCCAGGCCCCAGGGAGCATTTATTGCACATTAAATGGCCTATTTCTTAAAAAAATAGAAGTGCCCGCATTGGGGATATAGCCAGGGAAAAAACATTTCAGAAGCATCAAGAGAAGATTAAAGCCCTCCGAGCAGGATGGCAGAGCCGCAAGCCCAGCTCAGCACAACCTCCCAGTTAACTGCTCCTAGCAGCTCAGAATATGCATCAGAAAAAGCAAATTCTCACCAAAAGCCACTGTAGATTCAGCCACAATGGGGACATCAGCCCCGTACCCTCTAGATCCCAGGAAGAGGAAGAAACCCCAAAACTAAACAGCTCAGTGCAGCAGCACAAACCCGTGACAAGGCTAGCGGGACCCTGGGGCAGTACAGCAAGGGACAAGTCCTCAGGCACCAGCCTCACACTTCAAACCCCTGAGAACCATAAAGCCCACTGCCCTTCAAGGCAAAACCATCACAGGCTCCACTCTACAGCTGGCTTCCTTTGGGGAGGGGAAAAAAGAAAGGTCCTCCCTCCCCTGGCTTTATCCAGGTCACTCAGCTGGCCACAATGAGGGCAATGGGGATGATGTCCAGGTGATCAAGGGCTCCTCTTCCCCTGCCTCATTCTCCTGCTGATTGGGGGCAGCACAGCCTTCTCCATCCACCTGTGTTTCGGACAAAGCAGCCTTCTCCATGCACCTATGTTATACTCCAGGGGTAGATTCAAATAGGAAATAGCATCTTACTTTCTAATGCGCAACCAGGAACGGAGCAGGGATGTGTGCAAAGCTGCAATGGCTAAGGATGAACAGAACTTAATATGGTTTAAAAGCAATTACTCGGGTATAAATTTGCCTGGTCTATGGCTTTGCATGTGCAATTCATGTGGAATAGCCAAGTCCACCAGACACATCGTTAAAAGCAGCAGCAGGGGATGGATTTATCAAGTGTTCTGAGATGGATCACAAACTTTAGTAATTCCAGTTCATTGTAGTTTTTTGAAGAGAGAAAGAAGGAGATGCTGGTGAACAGAAGCAGAGCTTGTGCCATGAATGAGACATGGCCCTGCAGTTAATTCTGTGTTAGAACAAATGCATTAAACATTTATTACACCGAAATGTTAGTTTTAAACAATCATTAAAATCAGTTTTCTCTCTGTCCACTGGAGATCAGTTATTCATTTAAAGTTCATGAAGCTTCCCTAATTTCAACATCATTATTTCTATGTGCACATAACAAGAGCCATTATATTTTAGCTTCCTATAGTAACGCTGCCCAATTTATTTCCCTCACTTTCTATCTCCAGTTTACCAACCTTTGTACTGAACATGAATGTTTCATTTAAAAATGAGTCTCTTAACAACTGGCTTCTGGAAATACATGCACGGTGAGGATGAGGGGAAAAATTCAGCTTAGAGTAATACACACATTGATTATTTGTGAGCTGGAGTGTTTCTGCTCTTTTACCTTACACTCGTTCAGCTAGTCATTCATGTTATTTGTTTTTAAGTTTTGTTCTTCATAGTTTTCCAAGCTATTTGCTTCTCCTCCTGGCTTTGCTTGGGAAGATTTCCCAGCAGGAAATCCTGGCTGTGGCAGGTGCTGGTGCTGGTTGCAGGAGATGAGTGTGGGAGAGGCAGGCGCAGGCACCGCTGCAGCACCACAGAGATGCTCCTTGATCTGCCTCTGAGTCCAGTCGCGAGCGGAAAGCAGGGGTCACATCTTAGTTAATAACAACAGCTGAAAAGGGCAACTGAAGCCTTTAGCTTTTAAAACACATTAATTTGCAGTAATTAATAGGCACATCTTCAGACTAGGACCAAGAAAATTGCTGCCATCTACTGCTGGAAAGAAATATGTGAATATTGAAAGCCTCTTCCCAAAATAAGTTAGGAGCTGCAAGCAGCTGCAGGGAGTTTATCTCAAGCGCAAGCCCCGCTCTGAAGGGCAGAGCAGCAACAGCCAAGGAGGAGGGAGGTGATGCTGCATCCCACAGTCAGGGTCCAACCGGCTCTTCTCCGATCAGCAAACCCTGCCCGGCCTGCCGGAGCGGTGATGTTAGCTGGGCTCACGGGTTGCACAGGGCTGGGCAAAGCTGAACTTCAAATATATCCACAGGAGCCGAACGTCTCCCTCTTGGGAAAATCAGACACTTCCCATCAGAGCAGTAATTGGTTGAACTGGGAGAAATCTTCTACTTTAGGCTCCCTGTTTGCTTAAAAGATAAGATATGTTTCCCCCCACCCAGGCAGGGCTTATAGAAACTCAAACGAGATGTTGGGAAGCAGGTCATCTCCATACACCCTTGCTGGTCTGGCAGAGGTTAATCCAGGAAGGAGACCGTTCTGCCAGGGATTCGGATGCAGTCCCTACAGCAGCAGTGCCTCGGTGGGTTTTATTCCCAGGTGTTCCTGGTGCGGGACTCGGTCAGCCTCCCCTGCTCACCTCAGCACGTTCCTCTTTATAGGCTGCTTTTCCCCTTTGGTTTCCGAGCACTTGCACCCGGTGAAGCAGCCTCGGCAGCCCGGAGCTGCCTGCCCGGCTAACGCCCCCCGCGTCCCCCCCGCCGGCGCCTGTGCGCGCTGACCCGCCGCTCGTCCCCGCCTCGGCCCTGCTCCCGGGCTAAGGGCTCAGTTACTGCCTCTGCCTATTGCTACTGAGCAAAACCAAGGCATGAGGGCACAGAGAACCATCTTTGTTACAAGAGGAGATCCACGCGGTGGGACCAATTCCTTTAACTATGCCACAGTCTTGCCAGGACTTTCCCAGGGAGGTTTGAAGCGGAACTGCCCGCCCGGCAGCTGCGGGCGACACGTCCTGCCTGGAGCGAGTCCCACTGGCTCTAACGTTTCCCTGCTTTTCTCAGGCCGCTCTCACTCTGTGGAGAGCGGGAGGCAGTGGAGCCAGCTCTGCTCCGTGGCGGCCGCTGCTTTGGCCGAGCGCAGTGCCGGGACACGGGCAGAGATCCCACTGGGACACAGGGCAGAGGTGCCACCACACATGGGGCAGAGGTGCCACCGCAGCTGCCCGCGGCTCCACCCACGAGCAGGATGCAGGGACCTGTCTGAACCAGAAGTTTTCCATTTCCTCTTGCTCTGCAGAGCCCTTTAATTCCATCTTGGGCACAAAGCAGCTGAGAAACAGCACTCAGACCTCAGCCTGGACCCCAGTGCAGCCGTAATTAGGAGGGTGAAAACCAATAATTCCCTTAAGTAGCTCCCTCCTTCTCCCGTACGCACATCTTGCACTGAACATTGATTCATGCCGGCAATTAGGGCTTAATCTTTTATCTCGAGCATTTTTTCACTATATTGCTGATAGTCATAGTCAAAACTATCTGAAATGCTCAGAGCAGTCTCTCCATCCTTCCCCCCCCCCACCAGCAGCAAAAATGGTTAGAGAGAGAACAGAGGAAAGGAGAAATGAAAAGGAAGAAGAAACTTCTCAAATATGTTCTACATTTTAGGCAAAACCAGGCCCAGAAACAAGCTCAGAGGCACCAGCAGCTGCACCCAGACACGTGGCCCTGGCTCCACACACTGTCCTGCTACCTCCACTCCCTGTCCCGTGAACGTGAGGTGGACACAGGTAATCGCTCCCCACCTAAAATTGCTGTGTTTATATGGGGGGTTCTGCACCCTGAACAGGCACCGAGCAGCCTGACGCCTTCCCCAGACGCTCCTCTAGGCCTGAGGGCTCAGGCTGGCACTGCAGCTGGGCCAGAAGCTGCTTTAGGGCATGGCCAGGTTTGGCTTTCAGTTCCCCCCACCCCTGGGGACTCAAAAAATAATATATAATATACATATTAACTGCAGATAACTTGCTTGGGATGATTCAAGGCAAACAGAGATTTCCAGGAGAAAGTATTTCCAACCATGCCACCGGAAGGGCTGCTAGTGTCAGCTAAACAGTGGCTCTGGCAGCAAATTATTCCACCCAGCTGGTAAATCTTCCACTTGGCTTGTGAGCTTGTACTGCCAGCACTAGGGAAAGCGGCGAGCGGAGCCCTCCCTGCTGCGCAGCCGGTCTGCAGTTGGGCAGGTAGGAATCTGTCCCCATAAACACAGACAGATTTAAGCAAGTGTTCAGCAGCTTTTGTGAACTGAAACTCTGAGGCATTTAAGGAGAAAAAAAAAAAAGCATTTTTTATTTGTATTATCTTGACAGAAGCAGGTGCCTGAAGAATGTTTTCCCAATAGAAGAAAACTGTAGAAGTCTTTTTTTTTTTTCTCCTAGGAAAATAGTCAACAGTCTTTCAGTGACACAGAAATCAGCCGAACAGAAGCGTTTGTGTCAGGTTATCCTACAAGGAGCATTTCAGCTGAAGAACATCTGTACAATATTTGCCTGCCAGGAAAAAATTCTCTATTGCCTTTTCCCAAAAGGAAAATTTTTATAACCTTTCTCTGACAGGGAAATAAGCATTATCCACATAGCAGCCTATCATTTAAATTCCCCTGACAAAGGCTTATTTATTTATATATTTTTGCCCTGGGAGAAAAGAACATTAAAACATTATGAATGAAGTGCTGCTAGACTCCTCTTGCTAATAGAGTTGTGGGGAGGGGGGAAAAAAAGGCACCACGCAGAGCACCTGAACGTATGGAACTCACAGCAAAGTGAACAGCAGCAGCCCAGCCGGGACCAAGATCGCTACCCCAACAAAGGGGTAGTGAATTAAAGTGGAAAAAATCCTTCCCGACTCTGGGGAATAACTGGGGCATCTGCAAGAGCCTGTGCTAGCAACGTCCTCTCAGGATTATCCCTTTGCTTTATCCATGGGAAAGGACCAAGCTACAGGAACTTCACTGCTGATCCTGGCATCCAGCTCCAGAAATCCCTGGATTTCTGGAGCCCTGGCAGTTGCAGAGATACAGAGACACAGGTTCTTCCTGACACCATGGTCAGGAAGTTTCAGCATCTTGGTAGTCTCCCTTGCCTTGGGGCCTCCTTCAATGGGAAGAAGCTAGAACTGTTTTTCAATTCTTGTTTCAGAAACTGTTTAGATACTAGACATAAAATAGACACAAAGACCTGGGGTTAGGGACAGGCCACAGCCCTGTCCTAGGAGCATCTTTGGGAGCTGGGACCCTTTGCCCAGAGAGCAGCAGCCCCTGCTTGGTGCTGGGCAGCTCCTTCCCGGAGGGCTGGGGCCACTGGGACTCCTCCTGCCAAAGCAGATATCAGGTTGTCACCACTCAAGAAGTGAGATGGAAACTGAGCCTCCTCTGACCACGTCTCTACCCACACTATGTAAGGCAACATTTCCAACCTGTGGGGCGCCCCTTGCCAGCCCCGCTCTGCAACACGCAAATGCAGCACAGAGCACCCAGGCACTGCTACTGGTAACTAACCCTCTGAAACAAAGCACAGGCTAAAAAAGGACACAAGGAATCAGCATCCAGTTCTCCAAGAAGGAGAATGAAACGTGCAATTTCCTTCAGCTCTTTGGAAAATACCTGCCTGCCTTGGGAAGCAGGAAGTCCATGCCTCAGTTGCAAGACATTTTAGAGAAGCCTATGGAAAAGCAGAGCCAATAAAAGCATTAACGTTCTTGATCATTTTTGCCTCTGGCTTCTAGGATAAATCCTTGTCAGTGTTGCCAAGCCCTGCATCCACGTGTCCTGTAGCGCTTCTCCTCTCCTGAGGTCTCCAGGCATCCTCACGGAGCATTGCCTTATTCACAGCAACATCTGATGGAACTGATGCCTGAATAAGGACAACAGAAATTTGGAGCTTGAAATTTCCATAAGAACATGACCATAACACTTGGCAGAATAATGTCTTGCGTCTCCGCTAGATTATTTATACCTTTGATTCCTGCTGTCTTGTCAAATGAGTATAGATTTATTATTTTAATTATCTCAAGCTAGTAGAGATTTAAACATCTGTTATAGGTGTTCAATAAGTATTAGAACAGCAATCAAATTTTTTTTTTTTTTTAAGCAGAGGAGTGATTCATGGTGCTCTGTGAATAGATAAACTCACTATAGTCAATACCAAAAGATATTTTGAAAGAAAGCAGGAGGCTCTTCTAATTAGCTTCTAACTAAATCTATTTAGGAAGCTTAGATGAAACATAACATTTAGGAATTCTAAAAGCCATTTAATTACAGGATTTGGTGTGTTATCTTCAGATCTTTTGTTGGCAAAGGAGCAGTGCTTTCTGTGCTGTTTCCTAGCAGGACAGTGCTTATGGATTACCTATGCAGTTTATGTTGAACATCCTCTGTCCCACGTAGCTTTCGTGTGTGTATTGGATTTATCAGCTAGCAGTGATGGACCACTGGAGGAGTTGGCCCCAGAGCTTCGCTTGATGTCAAAGACAGGAAGCAACGTCCAGGTCTGGCTTGGTGCAATGGGCTCCATTGAAGCAGCGGGGCTTGGGGCGGACAGAGGGACCTGGGGTCCCAGCCCTTATGCTGAGCACCTGTCCTGAGCTGGACAAAAGAACAAATATTAATCTCTGCAGTAAAAGATATGCCTACACAAAGGTGTGGGACTTAAATCTCTGAAAAACTTTTCTGAAGTCAGTGAAGACACGGAAGGGCCTTGGCAAACAGGAGCCCAGGACACAGTGGTACTGCATTTCTCAGCTATCACCCCCCTCATAACCGCAGTGCTGGTCCTGGTCCAAGCACAGATTTGTAGTTCAGGGCTGGGAGCTGCTACCCAAAATGATGGGAGCCAACACATCCAGCTGCAGAGCTGCCCTCAGCCCAGGTCCTCACCTGTGATCCAGCACCCTCAGTGCTCCTGGCCCCACTCAGCACCTCTCCAGTCCTCTCCAGTCTGCTGGGACTGATGCAGAGCCGACATCCCATCCCAAATGTGTTCTGCACCAAGGTCCTAAGAGGAATCTGGCACAGCATGGAGGTGGTTAAGCAGAAAAAAAATGTTCCTCTTAAAACATTTTTTTAAGTGGCCTCTCCAGAGCCACTGCCCTGGAGAGGAAAGAGAGCAGGTCTTTGAAGGTAACAAGGCTTCATTTCACGCAGAATAAAGTGGCACAACAACAATGCTTACCCATTCTCCCCCAGTCTGTCCTTGAAGAATTTTAAAAGATTAAAGAAGTGGAAGCTGAGCCAGCTAAGAAAGTGCAGAATGCATTAAAGGCTGCAAAGATAATAATGGTTCTTTTTATCAAGTTTTAAAAGAGAAAGAGATCTGCCTCAATACAAAATTAAAAAGAGAGAGAACAAGAGAGAAACTCTTGCAATTTTTGAACTAAAATCTTGTCCTAATGGAACGATACAGGGAAAAAATTAAACTTTAATTTCAAGAAATAAAGGAATTTATTCTAATTGCCCTGGATGTCAAATGTGTGAGACTAAATAAGTGGTCAATCTAAAATACCTAGGAAATCAACAGTTCTTTCATGCCAGCCCTTGATGTTTCCCCTCCAGGAGGGACTGCATCTCAGCATAGTAGTGTTACCTTCCAGAGCCAAACAGGACTCAAGGCCCAAAACTGTTTAAGTCACAGCTACATTTCCAGCTGAAGAGCTGAGACAAGGGTTGTTATTATCTTACTTACTGTGAGTAGAACTAAGTGAATTTTTGGATGAGTTTTAAGCAAGGAAGGTACAGAGACTTGTGGATAAGCACATCCTATGAAAAGGAGGCAGTGAAAATGAGACATCAAGCTGCTCATAGGAGAAACGGATGACTGGAGCATTGAGGCTCATCAGGTTAATGAGACACAGCCAGAAGTCTAAAACGAGAAGTATTTTACTAGACTACCTGAAAGATGCAGTGAGCAAAAATAAATACCACAAATCTGATTGCTGCCCTCCTATAGAAACCGGACAGCTTCTAGCACAAATTATCCCCAATGGCCATGGTAGGAATATTGTTCTCTCCTGTACAGTAGATTTCTTCAGTTCCCAAGCCACAGAGACAACCCCCTATGCAATCAACAGACAAAGCCAATATTTTCAGGAAAGACAACAGAGATGCAAAAACAAAGGGCAGCTACTGGTCTTAATAAATCCAACATCCATTCTAAGAAAGCCTTTGGCTAAGTATTGAACAGATAAGAATAAATACACGGCATTTGTCAGTTGGTAAAAATTTAATACTGGATGTAAAACTGGATGTGGCTCTGTGCATTGCACAGAGTTCCTGATATACTGAAAGGCCTTTTAAGTGCTGAATTCACAGCCAGCAAAATCAGTGACATTCCCATGGGCCTCAGAGACCTTGGATGAAACCAGCAGTACTAAATAAACACAAAATTAAAAAAACATGTTTTCAGTGCTGGAAGCATGAGGCAGAAGCAAACTTCCATTTCTTCCCACTTTCACTTGTTTTTCCTGATAACATATGATGCTCTGGGCACAGGAGCACAGAACCTTCATTTTTCAAAACTTAGGCTACATCTGCAGGACCAGCAGTTTTGAAAAATATTACAAGGCTGAGGAAATGTAACACAGAGTTCACCGGGAAAATAAAACTTGAACACTCTGGTATCATTCTTGTATTGCCTTTTCTAAAAAGAACTGGACACAGTTGTTTTCTTTCCTGATCTTTCTTTTGCAACCCTATCTAATTCTTCCAGGATAGCATTTTAAAATCTAGTGAAAAAAATCCTAAATTATTAAAGAAAAGAAACAGATTTTATGCATAGTTATATTAGTGTACAGAAATTTTCATAGTAATTCTGTGATGCAGTTCATATAGCACCTTGTCTAGAGTGAATTCTGTACTTCATTTTAGCACCATCCTAGGAACACACATTTAAGAAATTATAGGAAGGAAACGATCACCTTGGGGACTTGTTATTATGTTCTAAAACAATAATTCAAAGAAAACAGATTCCATATTTCATGAAAAAATGTTTATTAATTACAGGCAGGAGACAAAAATATGTTTGTGTTTTTTTTAATAATCTCATTTCCTAAGGAGGCACTTGCACTCTTCGTCCACCCACACATAGGAGTTGCTGGTCCCAGTGACTAGTTCTGTTCAAATTTAACAAAAAGGGAGAAGTTTCAAAAAACTTGTAAGTTCCTGCAGGTTCGGCAAGGGTAAATAGTAGACAGGAGACAGATCTTAATAAGACACACCAAGAATAAAAGGAAAGCATTGCAAGTTTAAGTTCCAGAGAATATATTTTGGGGCCTTAAAAAATCCTGCCCTATACAGATCTCTATTGTCTAACACAATTTAGTTAAGATGAGAGACAAGCCTACAAAAAAAAAGAAAAATCCACAGAAAATTAGGTTTTGTCCATTAAACCCATCTCAGCATGGGTTTTTGTAAAAAATACATAAAGCACAGACTAAAAGTGATTCATTCTCTCAAGCTTATAAGAAATGGCAATGATTTACTTCAGATGTTGTCATAAGCTTTACCCTTGCACAAGATATCGCCTTCCCTGGCCACATACAGGCTGTGTGTTCATAGCTTCCACTTTGCTTTTGCCATCATGTTCTTGACTTGCCCATCTCTGCCTTTGGTTAGTGATTCCAAAACACAGAGACGATGGGGAAGCCACTGAGGTCCTGGGGGTTTCAACAGGAGCCGAATTTACTTCGTTGCTCCTGTGGTCTGGTTTGCGGCACCCGCAGTGCGACCTTTGAGGGAGAAATCTTTTCCCGTTCTGCCTGATGAAATGGGCACTCAATCAATTAAGTCATATTGAAAGCCAAGCTAATTAGTAATGAATTAGACCTTTACCTTTAACAGCATCGTGGTCTCCGAGGGTTGTGCAGTGTCTCCCCAGTTTGCTGTGTACAATTTCAATGTACTTTCACAGATTTGTCAAACTTGTCCCCATTTCTGAGAAAAAAATGAAAGTAAAGGAAAAAAAAAATGTGTAACCTGATGAGGAAACAAAGCTAGTCAAAGGGCACAAAGAGCTGAAGTCCCTTCTGGCTACACACTGCTGAAAAAGACTTTTATTATGTTATTGAAACTACTTTGATATACTACATCCATAAATATGCAGCTTCCTGACATTTTAAATTATTAGTAGGAGGACTCAAAGTGACTTAAGACGCCATCCTGCATTTTTAGCAGATTTCCAGATCTCTCTGTGAGGTTAAAAGGAATTGGAGCTGCATAAGGAATGCAAAATCAAGGTGGCACTGGCTTTGTCTTTTGAATTTCAAGTTACATGATACACAGCTAAGTCTGAGGCTGTGACTCAGCCTTTCATCATGTGTTAAAAGTATCACTGTACTATCTGTGCTGATCACTTACCTGTTTTCCCAAGCCCTGTTAGCTCTCATTCTCTGGTCTCTGAAAGAGAGGAGAAACATGTCTCTCAAGACTGGTGGAAAAGAATCACAGCAGAGAACTGTAAATAAATAACACTTCCACCTTGCACCCAGTAATGGCAAGGAAGGTCAAAAAGAGAATAAAGTTCATGGGCTATGCATGTGATGCACACTTGTTGGGTTGACAATAAATTTCTGCTCTGAAAGAAAAAAAAAACTTTTTTTTAATCAGTCACAGTATTTTTATCAAACTCTTTATTTCACTTTCCTCATTATTCCTTTTTTTTTTTTTTTTCTGTGAAAAACAGAAAAGAAAACAACCTTCACATCAGCATCCAAGAGACTTGTTGGAGGTTCTTCAAACCCAATCTCATGTCCCTCATGGTAGGGACTCAGATGAACCTGCCACTTTCCAGCCAAGTGCCACCAGCACACTGGCTGTTGAGATATGGTATTACCTATCCCCTTCAGAATCATACTGTTGTCTTGAATAATCTTCCCTTCAAGTGTCCACAAAACATCTTAGCACCTTCACATTTGTCCAAAGTAGAGCCTGACCACATCCTGCATTCCCAAACTCCCCACCAAAAGCAAGACTGGGACTGACTGCTTTGGTGCTCTCTATGGAATACTACAAAGACAAACATCAGACTCATCCCCAAATCAAAACCATTCATGGGTTGCCATTTCTTCAGCACCAGATATCTTTACTTAACCTAAGAAATCTTTCAGTAAGAAGCATAGCGCCATCATGTCAGGTGCAGTGCAAGCAGAGGGGACAGCATCTGCAGAGGAAAGTTAACAATCTCAGCAGAGAAAGCAGACAAGAGCAAAGGGGAGAAGTAATGGCATAAGGAGGGAAGGTCGCATCCATAGAGCTGCTGCACAGAAGCTGGATACAGAACTCAGGTGTCCTGGTTCCAGCCCGTGCTTACACCACCACATCACCACGCCAGGCAGAGAGATGCTGGAGCTCCATATCTCTCAGTCTTCATGTCAGGAGTTACCTCAACTAACGTCAAGCAAAGCTATCACAGTTACTTCTACCAGATTTCTCTACATGTTTTTGGCCTTGCCAGCCTTGTTGGAAAACAGTTTGCACACTGGTGCATTGGGACACACCTGCTTTCTCCTTTCTGAAGGTTTTTGCTTTGTCTTGTTTTACTTCATATAAACAAACCTTATTGTACTACAAGTGAACACAAAAGCACATATGAGTAGCACGGTCTTGGATGATGGGATAAATCTCCCACTCCTCCCAGCCTTGGCCTGTCCATCAAGGACCATGCTAGATTGTTCCACACTCAGGTAATCTAATGTAGTTCAAAACTGTCCTCACAGCAAAGTGTGACTTTGGGGAAGGAAAAAAAAAAAAATCAGCACACTGTGGTCAGAAAGCTAAACTTAAGTAACTTCTACTACCAGAAGTCTCTCCTGACTCTGACAGCTAATGGTGCATAAGAGAAAGCCAGGATCCAGAGCAGACTGCTAAAATCAGAGAGGAAGGTTAAGAGGGAAAACAGCAGGAAAAGAGAGCACAGTTGAACATCTTAGTCTTCAAAGGCACACCTAAGTTACAGGAGGTCTCTAAATGCTGTTACATGCTCTCTGAGAGAATAGGTCACTGGGAGGTTAGGGAGAGGAAGAAAACCCGATGAAACATGAGCAAAATGAAGGAGGGCCATAATTTTTCCTAAAAGAGGAGATCTGAATTTGATGAAGCTGCTGGGGCTGACACTGCACCCCATCAGAACCTTTCTCCTTCCCCGTGGAGAAAAAGCAAATCTGCTAAAGCTCTGCAATCTTCAAAAATTGTGTCATAATAAGGCAAAAGAATATCTGCTGCACAGCGAAGAAAGCAAGAGTTAAGGTTGCCACAGTAACCTCCTTCTGAGATATTATGGCTGGGATTTTTCACAGAAGCTTGGACAGGAAAGGGGCCCAGATCATACGGATAAAAGCAGCAGGAACTGAGTGCCTACCACCTCACTGCTCTCCTTTCGGTAGGAATCCAATTTGCAGTCCATAATGGGTCTGGCCTTGGTCAATGAAGAGCCCCAGCCAACAGTGTCTTGGCCTGAATCCTGCAAGGCCTCGCCTAGCGGAGGTGATGGCTGAGGGGGCTCCAAAACCTGCACTTCATTCTGCTCCAGACCTTGCGGGCCTGGGCTGTGTTCAGCCAGAGGATGGGTGCAGGCCACCTGCTCAGCTGAGGTACACGTAGGGCACCACGGTAGGAGGCCTGTAATTCTTCAACACTGCAAGGTCTTTTAAAAGGCCGTGATTATATTATGGCCAGACACTAGACTCACCAAAGTCTGGTTTTCTTCCTCTCTTCAGTGGCCACTGTGTGACTGATCTCTTAAGCAACATCTTAATGGAATAATGGAATAAAATTCATTCGTCTTGCTCTGGAAATTCATTTTACAATGACATATGTATAAATCCAATTGAATTAACTCCTATTCCTCCCTCTCCTCCCTCCAACTTCTTTCCCACTCCTTTCTCAATTCTTTTTTATTTTAATTAAGCATTTCTCATTTAGAAAATGGGGTCATGCTGACAGAAAGCAATTGTGATGGAAACCTGCTCAGGTGACAGGAGAATCCTCTTGAGACGCCCCTGCTCTCCACCAGAAGGCACAAATGCAGGGGGACACCGACGCAGCTCAGCCTGAGGTACGTTCCCAGGCTGAGACCTGGCAGACGCGCCCCCCTCCAGGTCTCGCTAAGGGGGTTGTACTGCCCTCATCCCACCTGCAATCTCCTTGCCCGCGGAGACCTTCAACTACCCAACCTAAGCCCAAATGCCCAAGCTCTGCAGAAAAGCAAATAGTTGATGAATTCACCTGACCCACAATATTACATAATATTCCTTTAGTCCTTGCTCCGTCAGTGCGCACAGTATGCTCAGGCAAACAGTGAGAATTTTATTTTGGTTGCATTCACTCATAGTCGATGTTGTGGTCTCACTGTCTTGTGGGCCCTCTGAGACACTACACTTTATACTGGGCAAGAGGGAGAGCAGCCAGAGCAGGAAGCAATGCTGGGATTTGAGCAGCGACAAGACAAGCTGTGCCAGGCGTGTGCTCCCTGTGCCAGCACAAGGCACGTTTGCTCTACTCCAGGGCTGCAACACAGCACCTGCACAACAGTACTGCATAAAGTCACTCTGGCCAGTGTTACAGTAATTTTGAATACAATTTGTCAGCCAGATTATTATCAACTTCAGTGCTGAAATACTACACAAAGCCCCTACTGTACATCTTCTAGACTTCCCCATGCACAAGGTCCTGACATAAGAGTACTTGTGGTGAGGCCCCACACACCTACACAGACACTGTAATTTGCAAAAGTCATTCTCATTCTTTCCATTTGGGGATTATAGTAAATATTCTCCCATACAGCACAGGAAAGACACAAGGTAAAGAACTTGTATAGAGCATATGGTGCTGAAATAGCAAGCCAATAAGTCTGTAACACCTTTTGACAGTGGTAAAAGATCAATTATTGCACTATAAATATTTAAAATTTCCTCCAGCCTTTTGTTGGGATGAATGTATATTTAAACATCAGTGTTTCCCTTTGATAGTAGCCAATTTGCCTGAGAATCTGAAAGTCATGCAGCCCCTCAAAGTTAAATTATGTACTCAATCCCCACATCTCCAGCTGCTAGAAAGCACACATAGCATTTGCAGCACAAACTCCTGAAGCTGCAGGCAACCTGAAATTGGCCCTCGATGCCTTATTAAAACTAGAGGGTTAAATGGGATCACCATTGCTTCTCTTTCTCCGTAGCTACAATAGTTTACAGTAAAACTAAGCTAAGATGCCCCTTAGAAAGTGTTAGGCAAAGCAGGTGGATCTCACACAGTGACTACTGTGCATTCCCAGCTATAATGCATAAGCAGAACAGTTTTATCCTCTGAATTTATTAAGCCACGACATTCCTATGTTGGATTAAATATACATACACACACACATATATACACACATATACATTAGCCTTGACTTTAATCATGGAGCATTTTGGCAGCCCTTTTCAACAGTTCTGTGTGGAAAGTCACTGAGGTTAAACAATGAAGACATATTATTGCTACTAAAATTAATAGCTCACATGGCATTTTTTATGGAGATTTAATGGCAGAACCAACATGCAATGACCCTAGGGTGCAGTACAAAGAAGCACTGAATGAAAATTGATACTGAGCTGCAAATCTTGGATTTGGATCTCGAGGCAAATTCTATATCGTGGTTCTGAAATTATTCATTCAGATCCACTGTTGTTAATTAATGGTAACATGTAGCACATCAACCTCTTGCTCTGGGAAAGCTTCCCAGAGCTCTTGCTCTTAAATGGGAAAGCTTCCCATTTGAGGGAAGGTCCCTGTGCACTCTCTGAGCTTTAAACAAGTACGTGTCTCTACTGACTGCTTTGGGCAGGAATATTAAAATCTTTACATATTATTTCTATCACAGAGGGATAGCATTAGAGGTCAGGGCTCACTCATGCACCCATAGACAAAGACACTCACTTACTGTGTGAATGACTAGTGAAACCAGAGGAGAGAGGGGAAAAGAAAGGGTAATGAATCTGTGAGTCCCAGCACAGCACTGCTGAAAAGCCATGAAGAAACAGGAGTTTCCTGGTTCCTGGGCCAGTGCATTGTCTGCTAGGCTATAGCGCAGACCTGCTTCTCACATGTTTCAACATCTGCTTCTATTTGACTCTGTACAAAACAGCTTCCCAACCTGCCCTGTGAACAGGACCAACCCTACAAAAAGCAGGAAGATCTCACATGCAGGAACTGTTTTCAGTGGAACTTTTCTATCCACATTAGCGCCTTATATACAGTCCTAAAAGTGCAATGGTTTAATTAAAGCCAAGCATGCCAATTAAAAAATAATATATTAAGAAACAAAAGAAAAAAAGCTTTAGTTAAAAACACAAACCTGAGATGCCATCTATCTCATCGCATTGAAAACCCCATCATTGCACAAGGCACAGGAAGCAGGACAGAGCGGACCCACCTGACTGACATGAAGGCCAGCAGAAGCAGCCAGAGCCAGGCCTGTTACTGCAACGTGTTCCAGCTTGGGAAGCCATCGTTCGTAAAGGGACCGCTTGCAGCTGGGTAGGGTCCAGCCTTCGGCAAAAGGCTTCATACAGTAGCAAGCTGTAAGAAAAAGCCTCCCCTCAGTTACCAAGCAAAGCAGGAGCAGAACTGCATAGAGGAGAAGAGGTAAAACCTCCAGCCAACTGCAGAAAGGAGAGAAGCATCCCGGAGGCAGAGAACCAACACGGTGCATGGCACCCATGAAGCTGCTGGAAAGAAAGGGGCCATGCCTGGCTGAGCCCAAGTCTGTTATTGGGACCCTTAAGACTAAATTTCTTCAAAACCAGGCACTTCCCTTCACTCTCTCTAAAGCTCATGTTATTTTAAAAAATGTTTATGCTTGTCTAACTCTGGGTAATTTATTTCTGCAATTTGGTGCTCTCAGTCCTAGGGGTATTTTTGTTTGTTTGAGATCTTGAAAGAGGATTTGTGCTCACAAAATATCCCAGACTGACAAATCCAGCACACAAAGTCTCCCACTGTGAAAGGTGCCTGTGTCAGCTGAGACTAGACAAGTACTTCCCAGGTGAGCCGCAGCATCCGGCCGAGCAGCGGCCTCCACCGCTCTCGGATACGGAGGACAGCGGCTTCACAAAGACTCCATAGTGTGAGCCGGGTCTACAGAGTGAATTGCAGTCCCCAGGAAACCAAACAGGGACCAGCTGCTGTGAAGTGATGTCCCAACCCAGACACACAGACTGGCAACTGCAATCCCCAAAACCCAGAGGCGGAAAATATCTCACAATTTTGATGTGAGCCTAACAGGCCTTGGGTTGATTAATCAGTTGCTTTAATCTGTTACCAGCACTGATTAAACCTCTACATAGTTCAGCTTCCCCCTCAATTAACCACAATACAGTGGGAAGGGAATAAAAGAACTCACAGATTGGGATAGACTCTGAGGCTTTCGGATGGAACACAGGAATTCACCAAATATCAAACACAGAGATATTAATTATAAATAGACTTTAGCTTGTGCTAACTTGAGCCAACAGGTTTGATACAATGCATCAAAAAGGAAGAGGCAACATCAGTCCAGGAGCAATATTTCTTTGTGTAAATGTTACCCTCCATTGATTTTTATACCTTAATACTCTCCTTCTATTTCATATCATTTCACACTGCTATCATTTTCTTTTACATTCATTTTCTGTACCATTTTGGATACCTTATTCATCACAGTATCTTATGTGTATTGTT
Source organism: Nothocercus julius (assembly GCA_013398735.1). NCBI lineage: Eukaryota > Metazoa > Chordata > Aves > Tinamiformes > Tinamidae > Nothocercus > Nothocercus julius. The sequence continues at coordinate 765,588 of VZSV01000011.1, read as the reverse complement.
TCATTATATGCAGCTTGTTCAATATCAAAAGATGGATATGATGAGTCCTTCTGATTTTGTACTTTCACTTCAAAGTATTTTCTCTAAAAGATGCGTATCTCATGCCTTAATTTCAACCAAAAACAGTCTTAAAATATCTAAGCACTCTTAGTGTGGTTTACTAATGACAGCCCAGTGCTTTGCATCCATGTTTACCAATGCATGCATGATATATGCATGACAAGCTACTTTAAAAACCCTTGCAGTTTCTGGTGTCTCCCAGTCTCCCAACTACATTGCAAGTTTATCTATAGAGAGCTCCAGCCAACAAGCTCTTGCACATACTAACCTTGCACCCCAGCAGCCTCAGGCACAGTAGCAGTTAGAGAGGAAACAGAGGTGACATGATCCATCTTCTGGTGACTCTCCACTGCCCTATGCAGCAACGTAACTTTCAAAAAATACTCCATACTGAAAGTTTTTGGAAGGTTTTCATTGGAAAAGACTACTTTAGTCAAGTCCTTTTTATGTAATTTCAATTTTGACATAATTACTGACTTAAGCAGATTAGAAAAAAAAATAACAACCTCCTCTTTTTTATTTGGAAAATTCAATTTCCCCTTCCATATCTTTTACATTACTTACTATGTCATCTTTCACAAAACTGCTAGTGAGATGCCATAGTATAGTGAATATTTTGGTTTCATGCCTTAAGTCATCATCAGCAATTTCTATTTGAAGTACTGATTGAAACATCTTATTAAGATCACAGTGTCTCCTCCTGGGACAAGACCAATACAATTTACGATGCATAAACAGTGACTATAACTAAGAGACAGGCCATTTTGTCTAACACATAAAGAATTAAAAAGAAAGCATGAAAATACATTAAAAATTCCTTTCAGTTAAGTATTTTTATTTAATGAGGAGTTAGTGACTTTTGCACACGCTACAAGCCAGGGATTTGAGGTGCCTGGTGGTACCTAGGGATGGAGGGCATGAGGTAAGGCTGGGATCCTTCAGCAGCTTATGAGAATTTAAATCAAACCATCACTGTCCTTGTGAACAGTTTCTCTACTTTCTGTCATTGACAGGGATGTCCCTCATTAAAGATTGAAGACATAATTTTTAGATCCCAAACCACTAACCAACATAATCAACATTGCATGAGCTGAAACTAACCAAGCATCACTTCAGGATGTTTTTAGGGTGTTTTTGTTGTTTTGTTGTGTTTTTTTTTTTTTTTTTAAATAAAGTGTGCAGGCACATCAGGGAAGTAAGGAATAAATACCTCTCTCTTGAACCTGTCAGGTGAAGTACAGCAACTGTCTGCTCAGATGCTTCAGCTGCAACTGCAGGGCAACCTTCTGACCTTCCCTTCACCTTCAGCTGCAAAGTGCCAGACAACAGGTTTCAAAGGACACAAATAGAGATGCTAATGTCATGGGCATCAAAATTGGTGGGTCACCTTGGGAGGCCAGGGTGCCACCTACATTAATAAAAGCAGAACTCTGTGTATCACAACTCTTATTTCTCAAAGAAGTCTAAAATGTCAGTGGAAGAATTTGGGCAAATAGCACAAAGCAGAGAAAAAGAAGCCAAGGCAGACACTGAGATGAGAATGGATTTCATGGAACAAGGTGCCCAGGGAACAAAGTATCCCAAAAGCTGAGCAGGCTTGAAAGCCACGCTAATCCCGCAAATGACATTAAATGAAGTAAACTGAAAATTCCAGCAGAAAGTAATTTCATCAAAAAAAACTCCACTCAGTGAAGTCAAAATACATTTTGAAATAAACTCAGGTTTGATTGACTTTCAAGATCCAGTGATTAAAGGCAAGCTACAAGTCAGGTGCTTGCTGCTGTGGTAGAACAAGTCATGCCACAGAAAGCACAACAAGCCACAGTGACAGCCAGCTCATATCCAGGGATTGGGCCTCTGTTTAGGAAACCAGGGCTGCAGACCACACATCAGGCAGGAACAGAGCCGGGCAGAGCAGCAGCCTGTGTTGATCAGGCAAGGGGACAGCCACAGTGGCCCTGCTCAGCACGTGACACTGCAGAGCCTGGGGGACCATGGGCTCGGAGCCCTCTGCACAGAAGGAACCCCAGATCGTCAGAGCCCCAGCGAGTCCTGCCCGTTTCATGCCCACTGTCAGCAGTGGTGATATGGAAAAAAATATATATAAATGCATTTTGCCCAGAAGCAATGTGAGCCTAGGGGAGTATATTCACAATGACAGATTTCAGCATTTCCAAAATGATGTTTTGCCAAGATATCCAGTTCACAAGAACTGTCAAAATATTTGGTAGCTGTCTGATTCAAATTGACACAAAATATAATTAAAAAAAAAACAAGTTGTTTTACAATATGGAAAGTCTGCCTTTTGGCCAGCTCCAACTGATAGCCCCCTGTCAGCTCAAAAAAAAAAAAAAAAAGGCAGGCATGTGTTTCCTCCTTTTATTTTTTCGTTATTGAACTGCACAACTGTAAGAACAAGTGAGTAATTTGCCTGTTAGATTTCATCTGGCTGATAAGAATCTGTCCAGTTTTCAATCAGCAGAATTAGCAGGTGATTGGTCAAGATCTTTTCTGCCATCAGAGCAGAAAGTGCAAAAGGGTCACACTCCTTTTATAATTTTAAAGAAGTTGGGCAATATTTATAGAGGTATGCCTTGCTTTCATGCTTCATAACAACCCTCAAAACATTAGTAGTATCATCTAGGCAGGAGCAATAAAATGCCAGGACTGTTTACCACATGCAACGCTGTCTGACACCAAATCAAGTTTGTCAAGTGAAATATAGATTCAAGAAATAAGTGGCATGAGGAGCAGAATCAAATTCATCTCAGTTATACCCATGCCACTGATGTCAATATATTACATCCCTACTGGGCTTAACCAAATGTTTCTTCTGAAAGATGCAAGAGTGTAAGTACAGCTTTGGATCTGAAACCAGACCAACACAGAACTCTGCATCTATTTTTTATGTTACACAGCTTTGTACTTTGTAACTTTGAATAAGCTCTTTTTTTTTTTTTAGGGGGGAGGGGGAACAATTTCTATCCTTTCTATTCAAAGTCATCCAAAATAAGATTTAATAAGGCCCTAAGAAATGCATATAGAGGAGGAATAACAGGCTGATTTTAATCCTACTATTAGGCAATGAAAAGATTCCACATGAAAGACTGCAGATAACCTAATAGTCTTTTCAGTCTCCATCTCCCATTCCCTGGATGTGGGAAAATTAAATGTGAATTACAGCCACAGTCTGGTGATCACACTAGATATTTATTTTGGAGATACTGCAGCATTGAAACATTTACTTAAGCAGAGACCTTCTACAGACTAGCTTCTCACTCGAATCAAGATACTTTGTGCCATCTGCCAATAGTAAGATCACTTAATATGAACATTTTGTAGCCTCTGAAATGTTGCCAAAGGCAAAAATGCTTCAGTGTGAATGAGAATTGAACACACAGTGTAGTAAAACAAACAAGAGTGAAATCAAATGCCCATGAGAGAAATGACTTGCATAAAAAGCCTAATGGACAGAACTTAAATGTTACTCTGGGTACTGTTTGAATGCCATGGTGTACCTGCTAATCTCCATCCTGCAGGACAGACCAGCCACAAAATACTCCCTGTCCTGTCCTTTCTGAAAATTTCTGCTTTTTCCCCAGCAGAATTAACAAGATGTGGTCTGGACCACAACTGGACCAAACACCTGCCTGAAGTCAATTTAAAAATACGTAGTGCATTAGAAAAAAAGAGAAAAGAATAAACACACACAAAGAGCATCTTCTAAGACCATCTTCCCCACGGACGTACTTCCCTTTACTCTCACAGAAGCCAGGGCCTGCCTGCAGGCTCCTACACGATGACCTGCTGCCACCAGGCAGGCTCCACAGCCCGTTCCCTGCACTGAGCAGGCTGTGATGCTGGTCCCACATGCTGCTTTACAGCCAAGTCCACCTGCAGGCTGAGAAACACCCACCCACATGAGCCCTCCTGGTGCTCGGCACAAGGACCAACCACACAGCCTCCTCCTAAGAGATGCTGCTTTGAATTCCAGCATATCTGGAAATGGTTCCTCCACTTTTCCATGCAACAAAGATTGGGAGATCACAGTCAAAACTCACTGTTTTATAGACATCATCAGTGACAATGATTTATGCCTTAATAGCATATTCCCCATGAGTGCTTAATAATATGGATTAAACTGTAATAAATGTGTTTCCTGCAGGTTTAAGCGACTAACTGTATGATCTATTAGACTTGTCTCGTAACACATACAATTTTTCTTGGTAACCGTATAAATTTCTAAAGAATTGGCAGCATCTGCACTAGGAGTATTAAAGAAATCTATTTTTTGCTGGAGAAACTTCATGCAAATTAATTCCAGCCTTGGATATAAAAATGCTAAATTCCAAAGCTTCCATGAGTATCTAATAGAAATATTCAGAACAAACATTCATAATTATTAAGAAAATTAAGTGTTAAATACTCCTCAAACATTATAATGAATTATGTCAGCTTACAGTTTTATATTTTATTTCCCGGTTATTTTATGTTTCAATTATATATTCACAGCACATAACTCAATACGTGGTGTTATTCCTTGCAGCTCCTATCACTGCTGTGTGTTGATCAGTAAAGGAAAAAATTGACACATGGCTACTTTTAGTTAGCACCTGTCAGAAACCCAAAAGATTAATGAATCTGGTGCTGAGTAGCACGTCCAGACTTAAGGATCTGGTAATATTTTGATCAGTCTGGAGCAAAAGGGTATTTAAGAGTCTCTGATAGCTACAGGGAGGGAAATAATCACTTTGAATGAAAAGTCCAAATTCGCTCATCTGGTAATGAAATTGCACTGAATATTGATTCAGGGCTCTAATAAGCTCAGAAGTTCAAAGCAAGCACTGGAAGGCAAATATTCCCTCCTCTTCCTTCAGACAAATCTGTAGTACTACCACAAGGTAGGATTTTGCCTCGTTCTAAATATATAGGATTATAAAAGAGCTCTGAAAACAGTCCTGTGATCTCTCTCTCTCTTTTTTCAGGCTGACAAATTTAACATCAACTAAATTTCAGCCCACAGAGCAGCACTTTAAACTGATTTACATCGAAATGAATAGGTTTCTCTCTCCCTTTGGTTTTCAGAAATTATGCAATAGTCTTTTTTTTCTAAACCAGACTAATCTGAGATTAATGCTCAGCTAAAGCTCATCCTTCATTCCTCCCAACTATGCCAAAGACATTAATGACAATGTTAAGGAGCCTGATTTGCAGAGGATTTCAGTCACCACAGCACTGGAGGAGAGTTACTCATAGGCATAAGAAAGGGACCTCTTCCTATTTCTGTACGTACGTCTCTTACTAAATTGCCTTTCCTCAGGTGACCACAGAAGAAGCCATACTAAGAAAGGGAAGGAGGAAAGTCTTTGGGCTAGAGTTTTACCTAACTGAGGAGTTGCACACATGAGAGAAGGACCAGAGGATGATTTCTAGCAAGTTGCCTTCTATGCCATGGCTCGCAGGAGATGAGTGAGCACAAAGACCAAATCCATTTTAGCTGTGAAGACTTCCTGGTGGCAGCAAGCAGACTCCTGTCTGCTCAGACAACCACGACTTGCTGTTTGCAGCATCACATTCTGCATGCTGGGTAACACAGGACTGGTTCCATATGCTTGAGACTGCACTAACCCCCAACCAGGGTCAATGCTGCCAGCCCAGCAGAGCAGTGATTTATGACACCAGCATCAACCTCCCCTCCTCCCCAGAAGGTACATACCACCTCATGCCACCAAAGCCACCATGCTCCAAGCCACCAAAATAATAATAATAATAATAATAATGCATGTCCCTGACACCCTGTTTACATCCCAGTCTTATGCTGTATAGGGCCATCTGCATCCACCGTCTGACCAGAAAGTCAATATTCCTAAAAAGACCAGCTGGTGGTTGAAGTGTATGGTAAGACCTTGCCCAGCCATGCTGAATGCATTTCTCAGACTGAAACCCCAGGAAAGACTACTGAGAATATATTGAATAATACTTGATCAAGTACTGAGACAGGTGCTTGCAATTTTTTGCCCCCACATCTTCCATACCCTGGCGTAAAAGCTCCCTATGCTAACAGCAGCCTCATTATTTTCTCTCTCACAAAGAAAGAAAAAATCTAAAGATGTCAAAGGACAAACAAGTCCACTTATTACAGCTCTGCCCAATGCGGCCAGGTGTTACAGAGCCAGCATTTCAACAGATCATTTGAGTATTGCAGAACTGCTGACAGTCGTCAGAATGTCTCTTGCTCCTCTGTGCCTCCCTTCTGTCCTGCTGTAAGGAGTCCAATTGTTTTCGATCGGTGAAATACTAAAACCTGCAGGTTGATCTCTATCGGAGACTCGTTACGGTTGGCATTAGATGGTCTTTGATCTTCAGGAAAGAGAAGGGAGCAGGAAATATCTGGACTTAAGTGCTTGTCAGTAGAACGTCATTGTTGAACATTACCAAAAAGGGGTCAAAGTGGCTCCATCATTCGCTTTGGCTGAAATTCACAAAACAAAACCGACATGATGTGTGAATAAAAGCACCTCTCATTCTTTCCAGGACTGAACATGTATGCAAAAATGCTTGTTCTTAACCTAGTACTCTGCACATGTTCTTCACACATGTCAAGGCAATGGCCCTGACAAGCCATCACTTCCAATTTTCCTGTATCTGAGCATCATATTGATCACTTGCTGCTGTGCAAGGGCAGATCTGTATACATATCTATGCATCTCCCTAGAGAGAGGGGAGGAGAAACCACACGCAGAGGGGCAGCACAAAGATTTCACTGGCATGCACTCAGGAGGATTGCATTATTCACATGCAGCTGAGCGAATTCTCGCCAAATATTTATCATGTGCAAACCCTCCTCTATCCTGCACAGGCACCTGTGTTGGGAAAAGTAGTATGAGAGGCAGCACATATGGTACGCATGCACTTCCACCAGCGTAGAGGATCATGTCCCATAGATGTTCCCTGATGTTGGTAAATTTACTCATACAGACATAGACTTTGTAGTTTAGCCTGAGCCTAAAGTAAAGAAGGACTATTGGCACTAGCAGGATTGGAAGAAGGAAGTGGTAGCTGGGAGAGCTGCTGCACCAGCACACCCATGAGAGCACTCAGCAGCTCTGCCCGGAATATAAACTAGCAGAGGAGCTGGCCTTGGGAGTGGCAAGTGCATCTCCGAGTGCATCGAAACTTTGATCACACAGATAAAAAGGGCTGTCTCTTCCTCTCTTCTCTCTACCAGCTTTTTATATAAAGCAGATCTGATTCTAAAAGCACTCCAAGTTCCATGACTAGCATATAGATCAGACCCTCTTCAGGAAAATTTTGTCATTTGCTGCTAAGAGCTGTACTGAAGATCTTTGCAAAACTGCTATTTAAACTCTGCCTACCTGTGCCAAGACTATTAGATTTCACAGTCACTAAACTCATTTGTGTGTGCCTGGGCAGGAATCATCTTCAGGTACTTCATTGTCTGTGTGCAGAGCTAGATGCTTTAACAAAAGCATTCAAGTATGAGAAAAGAGACTATTTCTTACTCGACCACAATCAGCAGAAAGAGCAGCAGAATAGCATTAAAGATCTTCTCTCCCAATGAATTTGGGCCTGGGAGTTGGTTTGGCCAACTCTGTGACCCCAGACAGGAGACAAGGGGGAGAGCTTCCCTGAAAGGCATCTACTCCAGCGTGCTCTGGAGCGGACACAGAATCACAGAATGGTTAAGGTTGGAAGGGACCTCTAGACATCATCTAGTTCACCCCTCCTGCTCCAGCAGGGACACCTGGGACACGTGGCATAGGGTGGCATACAGGTGTGTTGTGAAGATCTCCAGAGAAGGAGACTCCACAACCTCTCTGGGCAGCCTGTTGCAGGGCTCTGTCACCCTCACAGGAAAGAAGTTCTTCCTCACATGGAGATGGAACTGCCTGTGTTTCAACTTGTACCCATTACTCCTTGTCCTGTCACCGGCCACCACTGAGAAGAGTTTGGCCCCATCCTCCCTACATTCTCCCCTCAGGTATTTGTACATATTGATCAGATTGCCTCTCTATCTTCTCTTCTCTACGCTAAACAGGCCCAGGTCACTTAGTCTTTCCTCATAAGATAGATGCTCCAGTCCCTTAATCGTCTTTGTGGCTCTTCGCTGGACCCTCTCTAGAAGCTCCATGTCCCTCTTGTACTGGAGACACGCTTGGCCCATTCCTGCTACCTCCTATCCTCTTCCGGTAGCCACCAGGCTTCACACCGCAGACTTCCAACAGCCTTTGGCAAGACAGGGTGGTTGTACCTCTAAATGCGGGAAGCCCCGAGCTGCTGGCATCTGCCTCCATGTGCACAGCGCTACCCCCCTCTCCAAGCAGCACTGCTGACAGGGGCTGTTACACACGTCTATTGTTAGCAGCCGGAGCTCTTTGTGCCTCAACAATCTCACAGGATAGGGCAGTGAGGAGAATGGATTATTGAATTATGTCTTATGTCATGCACTGAAAAGAAAGTATTAATTGTTGTAGGAGACAATAGGGATTGGAACATGGGACTGAAAGGGACAGTTGTGCTATTGTATCCTGTTCCTTGCTAGCACTACCTTTCCTCATCTGACCAAGTTCCATCTCAGGAGTAATCAGATTCTGGGAGGGCTGAGAAAGTTTTGGGGTGTGCTGGCCCACATCCACCCATGGCACTACCTCAGCAAATCAACATTCACAGATGTGCCTTATACCTGGCAAGCAGCAAGGCGCACAGCATGATGCCGACTGCATATGCTCTCTCTGGATAGATCCGTACAGTCACTGGAGAAAAACCACTTGCCAAATCCCTGGAAACAGCATGAATATCAGGGTGACAAAGACAGCAGCACCAACTGCATAACCAGGCAAAAAACATCTCCATGCATGTGTGTTAATTGGGAAGAAGAAACCCTACTGCAAATACTGTGTCCTCCTGCAAATCCTATGCGCACCCTGGAACACAACTGTATTTCTGGGGGTTAGATGTGGTCTGGACAAACACAGACCTTGCACTGAATTGTTTGCTTTACTCCTGCTCACAGTCTGACCAGCTTCGGGACTCAGCTCCGGGCTGCAGCCTCGCAATCACCAAATTCTAGTCTAAGTATCCCAATAAAAATTACAGTGAGGGGAGCTTCTGGGAGGAGGGTGTACATGGGCAGAGCCCAGGAGCCAAACACACCTGAAACTCAGTCTCGGCTCAGACTCATTTTCAAATTTTCCTTTACAATATCTCATTAGCTACATATATGAGGGATGAAAGAACTGAATTGATTTATACAAAGCCCATAACATGGACTGACAGCAATTGCTCTCTGCTGAAAGATAGCACCCGGCGTCTAAAGAACTCTCCACCTACCATTTCGTAAAGCTCTCTTTGAAAGAATACTATTTAAAACAAAAAGCAAGTTATGGTGTAACAGTTGGGCAAAGGATGCAGAGATGTATATTTTTACTTTAGTTTAATTTTAACTTCTTGAACATTTGATTCTTTGTTACTGCCTTGCTTGAGACAACCACTTTCCTTTCTGTCTGTCCATCTGCAATTTTTCGGGGGGGGGAGATCAGCAGCTTTTCTTTCATCACATACTTCGCACAAAACTAACTTCTCTGAAATCTCCTAGCACATACAATGTCCCTGCTGCTGCAGGAAGAAAATGTGTCACTGCTCCATCTGCTACTCATTTGCTGATGAGGCTGTATGGCAACATGCTGCTGAACAGAATAATCCAAAAAAGAAGAAACCAGGCAGCTCAAAAGATCTGGCTTTGACCAAGCTATGGCCAGGTCTCATTAATCATTTTGCTGCGCTGCTTACAGTACCCGGTAGAACATGAAGACTGCCTCCCTGATTCGATATTTCACCATCAGCACCATCAGACAGCAGTAGGACAACTCTTGATTTGGCACGGAGTGAAGAAGCAGGAGGAAGCTCTCAAAGGTAAATGATTCCTCATTCCGAGATTGTGCTGTAGAGAGATGCCTATCCAGCTGCAGACTCTACCTAGCAATCACCCTCCTCTGTGTTATCTTAAAGCTTCATCAGAAGGTGCTGAAATTGCAAGACACACAGCAATTGCTGGCTACACTGGGTTCCTGCCCAGTTTCTGAGGGAAATCCTAGCACTCGCTTGTTTTAGAGGGACAAACTGCCCCTTGGCATCAGCCAGGGGGGAAGATCCAGGTGTGTGTGGCAGGAGATGTGCAACCTCTGGCCACACTCAGCACCAGCTTCTCACCATGCACAGGGACTGTGCAGGAAACCAGGCCGACTCGTTGCCCTTTTAGCAACAGCCAGGGAAACCTCTTGGAGAACAAGTCTGTCCCAGAGAGGAGATCCCACTTCCTTCTTCCCTAGGCTTGCCATGCTGGGGGCAGATTTGCTAACGGAGGTAGGTAAAGCTGAAGGAGCTGCAGTGCCTTCTCTTCTCTCTCTTATGCACACAGGTCCCATTAATATCACGTAGAGCAGGGCACATCCCATGTCATCCCAGATGGCCTCCACGGAAAGCATGGTCCTATCAAAGAGCTATTGGCTTGGATGCAAAAAAGGGACTGTAAGGCCTGGGTCTCCTTTTCATTTTTCCCTCCCATAGCCTGCTGCCTGTCCTGGAGCACCTGGGGGATGCAGCTTAAATCTTTTTTCCCCTCAGTAACGTAGAGACACACATGAAATTGTGTCTTTTCTATAACAAATTGGCTGGAAGAAACACATTTGTAAAGGTTTCCTGGTCGCTGTATCTATTGAAGATTTTTTTTTTAACCTAAAAGTCATGCTCTAAAATGCAAATGTTATTCTATTTTTCAAAATAATTGAGGGGAGGAAATGATGATTATTTGCATTTCATTTTCATTTTTCAAAGCAGCTGCAATCAAAGAAATGCCTGATCTCTATTGAATTACAATCTGCCTTTGAACTCTTAATGTACTGCTCTTTCCTGTACTTCACATAAATAATGTTGTTATAGTACATGCCCAGGCACAAAAGGATGCACGGACAGACAGATACAACAGAAGTGAAGAATCTGAAAGCAAGGTGATAGGATTTGCAATGCAGAAACACATGTTTCTACTTACTATTGCCTAAGGATAGAACTATTTGAAGCACAAAGACATGCAGCTCCCTACGTTTGATGAAAAGGTTACTAAAAAAGAAGAGAAGAGAAAGTTGAAATATTTCCCTCAACTCTTTCTGATTTAAGTCAGAGCAGAAACTCAACATGCCTAAAGGCGAAGCAAAGAAGCTGCCTTAAGATATTTTCTCAAATTCAAGTCTTTACTAAACAATCATATGGTGAAATTATAGCCTAGGTTGAAGTTGATGACATAGGATCCTTAAATTTGAAAAGTCAGGTTTCCAAGATACCTGCTGAAGGAGAGCCCTAAAGGAAAATTGTCAAAGAGAAGCTATTACAGTGTACTACAGTTTCATTACAGACTGACAAAGGCAAACATTCCTCACCAATAGAGATATGTGAATAACTGATTTATTTATTTATTTTTATATTAGTGGTTCAGCTAGGGAGAGAAAAATAGTTTTAGGTAGATCTGAAGCTTTAAATATATATTTATATATATATATATGCATCTTTTCAGTAAATGGTAACAATTCATTTTCACTTAAGCTACTCAATTCCACCTCAAATGCTTTCGTTTCAGTTTGCAATTTTTTAAAGAATAACAAAGAGTAGAAGTTGCCAGCTGCACATCATCACAAAACCAGTAAGACACTATATCTGCTAATTCAACTGGGAAAAAAAAAATCTAGAGAGAAAAGAAAAAAATTTATCTATAGACATTCCCTCTATCTACTCAGCTCAGAAGAGGGATTCAAATCTTTTTGTCAGGGTAGTTTTTTCACCACTAGTATCTCTGAAAAAATTTCCCTAAAGTCTGCAACCCTGGTCCAAAATACTACATTTAAACACATCACATATTTCATGCCTGATTATATGCTATCTCCTATTATAGTTGTTGTTCTGTGAAATATTTAAACAGTTCTTACAGTTACAGAGGATTATGACTTTATAGCTCACAGGTATAAGCATTCCCAGGCATACAAAACCCACCCAACCTACCATACCTTACCCCTCATACAGCGACACGAAGCTTGCAAACACTCTTCAGATTATCAGGCTTGGTACAGGCCTAATTCTAATCAGAACTTCCCAGCTTGAAAATTCACATTAGCCAAGTTTAACTTAACTCAAAACAAAACGCCCATGGATAAGACCCAACCACCTTCTGAAATCTGCTCCTTCTGGATGATTGCTCCATTCTGTGAGTCTCCATACAAAGAAACAAGTCTCCTTCTTGCTCCAGAATGAAGACCACAACCATATTTTGCATGGCCTTCCTGCCCAAAAGCAACCACACACACAGCCAAAGTTCAGCTATGCCCTTCATGAAGGACAGATGCCATAAAGCTACTCTGCTTGCTCTAGATCAAGATTGTCTCAGCCTTGAGACAACTTCCAGATTCTCTCTAGTCATGTTGTGATTTAACAGGCTTCTCCAGGCTCTGCAAGGCAGCATAAAACTAGCAGCAACTTCCTGGAAACTTCAAGACCCGTAACGAGACAGGAGATGAGTCTAGCCCTGGTATGCTGAATAAACCAGGGCAAACAAATAAAGCTGCTCTGCAAGTCTTAATTGCTTAATTACCAAGATGCAAAGCAGGGCAAATTTGGATAGCTCTAAGCAGCAATCTCTGCTACTGCTCCTCCAAGCAATCACCCAATCATCCATGGCCAGCAGTTGGCACATCAGACTCATCCCCTGTGACACTTTCCTGGTAACTCAAGCACCAACTGTACCTTTAGTCACTTCTTAAAAATTGCAGATGACAGTAGATGTTATTGGTGGGTCACTTTTTGTTGACGATGATGTTTTTTATTTTTAATTTTTTGGGGTTTGTTTTGTTTTTGTGTTTCTTGGGGTTTGTTTTGTTTTGTTTTTAAACGGAGGAGGGATATTGTAGGAAAGTTAAGTCTTTCGAGAGTAGGAGAAATGAAGGGTATTTATAAAAACAGCCACAGTCCTTCCCCAAGGCATTTTGAATACAACATTTCCAACAGCTTTAATGTTCAACATCAGCAATGCATGGGTCAGTGAAGCATCACAAAGGTGCACCCCTCTCCATAATTAACAGGTAACTTCATTTCTGATTAGTTCAGTGGAGTGACAGTGAGGATGTGATTAGCTCAATACCCAGAGAACTACAGACACTGCAACCACCCGAGAAGAATCACACATGCAGAAGTTTGAATGAAGTGTTTTTTTCAAGCTCTCCCATGCAGAACAGAAAAAAAAAAAAAAAAAAAAAAAAAGTGATTCCTTATTGGATAGTTGGAGGTGTTCATTTTACTTCTCCCCAAATATCTTAATTTCAGATTCGATCAAGAATATTTCAGCCCTTGAAGCCAAGGGCTGAAAAGCTGGAAAAGGTACTGACTTGTTTATAGTTAAAAGAATAACTAGCCAACTAAATATCGTAACTGTGTAGCAGGCATTGTTTTGAAAGCTGTGTACAGCTTTGTACGTATTTGTGCACATGCACAATTAGGAGCACTTACAAGTGTTTAGAGGGTCCCTCTCTGCACACAGTACAGGAGGGAGGTATCTAACCTAAACTGTCCTATGTCTGTGTTAGACACTAAACTTCTCAGTGTCACAGCAGTTTCTGAGAACCACTGGTGCCTGATGTTCTGCACCTTCCTATGGCTGCCCACCTGCTTCTGCCACAAAAGGACTTAATCACAAAAGCAATGAGTGGACAACCAGTGAATCCCTTCATCTCGGTACCATCTCCTCCACTAGGTGTGCGCTGCTTGTTTTCTCTACCCATCCTCAACAGTTTCTGCAGTCCTTCTAGGCTTGATGCCAGCTACCCACTTCTCAACAGATTTATACCAAATAAATACCTCACAAAGGACAAGACGGGCTTCTAGGGCAGGAGACAAAGATGCCATGTTTCAGCTTAACAGAATGTTTTGAGAACCATATGCACTATGCAGTAGTGCCAGCACGAATTTGTGGGGTGCTGTTTAGGCTACTAATGGTCTCTGGAATATTTCACTCATTTTGTCAGGAGCCAGGCATGAAAACCCCCTCTCTAAAATTATACTGGTGATGAGCAGTTTTCACTCTGGAAGGTGTGGTAGGGTCATCTTGCACTCAAACTGTGACCAACTCCATCAGAAAACTTCCTCCAGAGAAAGGTAAAATACCAAAAGTTTTATTCTGACAGACATTTCAAACCTGGGGTGGTGGGAACTGAGTTTTGTGGAGTTTGAGAACATCTTTTACCTCCTAACACTTTATACCTTGTTTGCTTCCCTGCAAATGGCCCACCAGCACCCCAACCTGCATCAGAGGGTGACCCAACGAGCTCTGTAGCCATCTCCTTGCAGATTTCCTTCTCCAACAGTAAAAAAACACCTCCTGATAGCAATACTGCATTCCAAGAAAAAATTCCAGTTTATTCCTTTTTTAAGTCTTTCTGAAAGTTCAACTCCTCATCTAGGTCTTAGCACCTTACAGAGAGCTTTATTAATCAAAGGATAAATTCTTGGTTTTACGCCAAATCCAGTGGGCTTCCGAACCCTGCAAGCTGCCTCACAAGTCTATTGGTTCCTCATCCTCTCCAGCTAAGATTATAAAATCTGCTAATCTTTTCAAGTTTGGGGCAGCCAAGGCAACATGACTGTACTTTCACCTAATTTATCATGCTCTTTTGCCTCAGCCACAGCTTACATCAGCTTCTTGTTTCCTTCCTGCTCCGTCCCTTGGGCCCTGGAGCCATCCTACAGGGTCTGAATAGCTCACTGGCCTTCAGGCAAAAGGATTCTGGTCTTGGGGGTTTTGCTGAAGTCTCCCTGGTTACATACAGATCTCCCTGGAAGGGGGGGGGGGGAATAAAAAATAAATAAATAAATAAAGGCCAGACTTACAGAAGAAATCCCAGTCATGGCATGGAGGTTCTGTTTAAATCAAGGGGAATAATCATTTGAATCAGCAACATTCATGTCTCCTCCTTGCTGAACACCTTTTTATATGGGGCATCACACGCTCGCGTTTTCCAGCAGAAGTAGCTGAAGTTTATTTCTGGATTTCCTCCCCAAGACAGACCTCCAGCTCAGCTGTTGCACATCCACATAGTTCCCCCGAGCCATAGAGCCCACACGCTGTGCAGAATGCAGTAAAGGCCAGTCCTTTTTGGAAGCCTCAACGTGCCCTCCAGGGTCACCTCAAGCCCAGGTCTGAGTGTTCACAGATGCCTCAGATAGCCCTGTGCTATATGAGCTGCCCGCTCACTCTGCCCTCACAAGACAGTAAGTCTGGCAGGTCCCAAATTTTGCTTGCTCTGCCTGCAGAGAACGTCTGTTCGAGAGAGGTGCCTGCAGCCTGATGCTACCTGCAAACACCAGGTTGCTGTAACACAAACCACAGGCTCTGGAGAGCCAGGGCCCTCTCTGCTGGGACCTGACAGGGCCAGCGCTGTCGCGCTGCCAACAGCAACTGTCTGCCACAGAGCAGGCAGGGCTGCCACCTTCTCATCTGCTACTTCGCTGCCCTAGGCAACTGCACATGGTGCAGGGGCCTTAGCAGGTCCCTTCCAGCACTGGTTCTCATCCTCCCTTCTCACAGGCTCACAAAGAGAAATCTCGGCTGTTGGGGGGGTTGGCAAGGGGAGGAGGGTGGTTCTAGGCGAGAAGAACAGGCCAAATGCTCTCTTTCTATCACCCTCCAATGTGCCAGCTTCGCAAACTTGCTGACAGTCCTTGAGAGCCGATGACATTTTTCAAAACATTGACAAAAATAGACAAACACTTCCCCTTCTCATTAAAAAAAACAAGTATCTCCACAAAGCCCTTCTGCTCTGCACTTTCTTTGACCACCTTCACAGCAGGCTCATCTCTATCAAAACATGCACATTCAGACACCCCATTTCATACAAAAAAAAAAAAACCCTCTCCTAGGGATCATCTATCTCAACCCATTAACATATACTTTCGTTTTAACGGCAACTCCCATGAGTCAAATTGTGGTGCTGTCCCCCTACACAAGAAAAACTCCTAGTAACTTCCATGAAAGCATCTGCCTGACTGAAAATTTAATATAATGATTTAACATAATGTAAATGAAGTCCAAAGTACTTGTACTAAAACTGAGAATAAAGTTAGGTGCTCACTGAGCTCATACTTGAAAATTAAAAGGAAAAGCAAGCATGTTTTTAAAAATATAATTAAAGGATCCATAATTCATTGTTTATGTCTTGGCTTGCTGTTAAAATACTTTCCTGTTTTACATCCCTTTCAGTTTAGCAATGCTAATAAATCAATTTATTTGTAACCTGAGTACATATACTGACCATATATTCCAGTATCCTCTGGTAACACACAATAAATCGAACTGAATAAGTGTAATATCATTATATTTTTAATATATTTTTATTTCAATACTTCTTCTACTGATCCTTTAAAATCTGCAAGTCTCTATGCCGGATGTAAACGTACCAAGCTATTTATTCTAGTGGGACAATTTAGACATTTTACATAAACAGGGATTAATACGCTCATTATAAGCCATTGATTGGTCTTGGAATTAAACTTGTAAGATGGGAAGTATTTTGGCTCTTATTCAGCTTCACACGCTTACATTCAGCCCATGCCTGAGTCCCCTGTAGAACCAGAACTAAAATGGTTCACCATGTTCAAGTCCCACATGGAGCAAAGTTTGCAGGACCAAACTCTCACCCAAACTCTCTCTCAAAAAAAACGATGTTCATGCGGCAGAGCTGTGTTCATAGTTCCCTGTTTGTGTTGTCTACAAGTGAGCAAGGAAGAGACTGAGAAGAAGGGAAAGAGAATAAAATGAGGGAGTTGTGATGCAGCAACATTATGATATGCAATGTGTCACCATATAATTATTACAAAAAATACTTGTAAGGAAAGCTAAGTTAATATGAAGATTTTATTAGTTGGAAAGAAACAGAATGGAGTTAACACCTGAGGCTCATTAATATGCATGTCAACCTGTTTCCAAGATAAATAACAACATTCATGTAAACCACTTAATATAAGAGCAATCGCATAGACACACATAGGATCCAATTCATGACAAGTTTTTAGTTTAATGTTTAGATGACAATTTTGGCCGTTTAAATTGAGCATCAAAAATAAATGATAACTAAACATAAAAGCTTGCTTTAGCTTTGCCTTAATATTGAAAAGATGTAAACAGTCTGGCAGAGATTGTCAGGAATTTGAGCCTTATTTCAAAAATATCCCCAAAATCCAGAGGTACCGTAATTTGGAGAATTCTCTCCAGCATTAGAAGATTATGGGAAAACAGACCATGCCTTCTACTCCTTTCTACTTTTTAGGCGCCAAGATTACCCATATTTGTGTAAATTTCTTAAACTTGCAGCATTACAAAGCTCTGAATATTCTTAAAAGTGGCCCAACCAAGAGAGAAATTCAGAACTTTCAGAAGTTTTCCAGAAAATTCAGAAATTTCATTTGAGAGGTCCCAAGTCTCAAACAAAAACTTCAGACATTTTCCAAAATGTCAGACACTTAAGACTATGTTCAACATAAATGCTCAAATATAACCTGTGGTATAGTCCCTCAGCTGAGCATGGCTAGACATGGTGCTCCTCAAGAAAGAAGAGCCATTTCCACCACTGGAACAGCACTTGGACCACTCTTTGATTTCAAGTTTAGACCTAATTGTTCCATCCTCATGTAATTTTTGATATGGAAAATAAAAACTGATCAATAGCAACTGCCAGAGAATCCAGGTGAGACCCAGAGCTACATGCTTTATCTTCAGGTGCTTGCTGTTTTAGCCCTGCATTCAAGACAGGCAGACAGTGGGACAACTGTTTCTGACTGTTTTTGACACACTGACCCAAGTCAAAGAATCACTGCATGTGTCAGGCTCCATTCTTGAGGTCCTATCATAATATGACCAAAGAAAACCATAGGAGGATGACAGGAATGATGAAGCAGGTAGACACACTCTTTATGTATAGCACACTCTGCTGCCTTCTTTTGGGATGCTATTTTCACCACCATCGTATCTTTCCCAGAGGCTTTTCCATAGGAAGGATGATCCACATTTGTCAATAACAAAAGGAAAACAATGCACGTTACCTCAGCAGTTGCTTCCAAGAAGGTGATTCACACTCTCATCTCTTACCTCTCAGGCTCCAGTCTCCAGTAATAACACTCAGACAGCTCCCTCTGTCTCTTCCTTCTGCTCTTCCTTGGTCCTTCTTCCAGACTAACCCCTAGGCCTGTAATAACATTCTTATTTCAACAGAACAGAAATGAATCTGCTGCCCATTCAGTCCCTTGGTTTCTGCTACAAGGGCCCTAGACCTCCCTCCAATTCAAGACAACATCAGCCATATTGTAGTACAAAAAGCAGTCATCACCAACATCTGTGTTGTGGTTTTTTTTGTTGTTTTTTTTTTGGTCATTCTGTACATATTGAGTATAACATATCACCTACAGGATTTCTCCTATAGCTTCAGTCACTGGCTCTGGGAGCAGTCACAGTAAGTGTTACCTATATCATACTTACCAATTATTACTTATTAAAATCCAGTACTAAAATAGGTCTTTTATGTTACAGCTTAATTGGGAAACAGATTATGTTTGCCTCCCAAGAAGCACTTTGTTAACAAATTCTTTCACTTAACTTTTCAGCAGAACATCCTTATCCCTCAAAAAAATCTCATATAAATAAAGCTTATTTTCAATAGTTTTATATAAGTAACCTCAAATTAATGATGTGTGTATTGGCATAACATCTAATTGTATCCTGCCTGAACACACTCTGGCTCTACTATTTCCATCTCTGATGCTTACCATAAAGTTGTTCTTTCCACTTGAATAACTCCACAAATTGCTGTGATGTACATAACATAGGTAATAAAGAGCTGGCAAACATCAAATTCACATTAAGGTAGCCAGCCATCTTGTAAACTTTTGTTTAGCAGTGATTGATATACCATTATTAACATGCAGAATGAGATACTGCAGCAAGTCATTTGGTCCAATTCCACTCATCTTATATTCATTGAGGAAAGATGAAGATCCATAGAGCACAGCCTATCCACAAATAAGCCCACTTACATGGAACTAGAAATCCCTGATTAATGCAAAGCAAGCCATGTAATTTCAGAATGAGCAGTCAGCAGAGAAGTGTCTGTACTTGTGTTTTTGCACTGGAATGTTTGCAAACAGAATGAAAATCACCCCTGAAATCCCACCTCACATAAGGAAAGTGTCATAATTCACCACCTCTCTGGAGCATTTTTCACAACTGTCCAGTCAGGCAGGATGTCACAATAAGGCCAGTCAATAAAACCTAACATGACAACAAATGGCTAAACCTAATCAGAAAGTTTGGGTAGCTCTTCAACTATTTTAAGCAATTTAGTTTGATTAGCCTATATATCACTGACAAACATGGCCTGTGCATGCTACCAATCTGCACTGGGTGAAACAGCCCCCTCTCTTCGCAGCAGGGAAGTGAGCTGGAGACAATATTAACAGTGTGAGCAGTAATTCAGAGAGGCCAGCCTGCCAGAGGTGAAAGTGGCCGTGCATCCAATCTTCTCATGGCTTCTAATTCTCCCTGTCATACTACGCCCCATCCTCACTGAGCACCAACCACAGTTGATGCAGGATCAGAAGCAAATGACCTGAATTTGCCTCTGGAATTTGAATTTGCACACTGGATTTTTTTTTCCAGGCCCTTGCACTTCATTTCAGCGTTACTTGTGTATTTCTGTTACTGTTCTTGGAGCTACATTGTCCCTGCGTGATGCTAGAGCATCTAAGAATGATCTGTTTGCTCAGCCTCAGGCCCCTTAGCTTTGGGAAATAGTCAGCTCCATTTGATGTACTAGCTAAACATTGTACTTCTGAAGTCTACATTAAAAAAATTTATGGAAATCCCATTACATTGGGTAGCTCAGAGCACTGAAATGTATTCAGTGCCAAGTGCTTATACACAGAACAACAAGCAGATATTGGCCTAATTCTTGGCAGGCGGAAAGCTGAGATACTCACATACATTCTGAGCATATGACACTGCAGATTTAGCTAGTGAGGAAAAGCTCAGAAATGAGCTCATGAATTTAGGTCTTTTGCCCAGTCACAGTCAGATTCTGTCTTTCATTCTGCACAAACCAGTCCCTATTTGTTCACCCAGAAACTTGAGGGGGAAGTTTACTACACTGAATATTTCAGTCTATTTGACTAATGTAGATTCATTAATTTCTGATGAGCAGAAATCTTTCCTACTGGCTCTTTCCTACCAGAATACCCTCTCTGTACTACGTTTGTAGCCTGGACTGCCCACAATGCTCACTGTTCTCATTATTCTTTTCCTTCGAAGTTGTATGTTTTTATCGAAAAATATAACAAGAGAAAGGAGATTTTCAGTAAACTGTATCTCATTTTCAATCCGTTCTGTATCCCTGTCAAACAGCAACACCTCAATTTGCTACTGACTCCAAAATTGGTCAGAATACACACAAACATAAAAAATGTGAGAAAATAGTTGAAAAATGTTGTATAGTCACAGCTAGGAGAAGTTCAGAATTATCTTGGGTAAGAACACATCTTTATGAAGCAGAGAGAGATCTTGTATTGCCCTTGAGGATGCAAGGAATATAACTGCTACCAGCCCAGCAGCTGGAGGGCCTCAGGAGAAAACAGAGGAAGGCAGGAGAGCTCTAGCAGCGGCTGCCTTCTTTGTGCCTCGTGCCCAAGACTCTAAATATTACATTGCACCACAGGTAGGTCATTTATTCAAGTCAGCTGATGCCATCTGTAGTTCACAAGCTAAGGCAGTCAGGTTAAAGACTGTGGCAGAACCAAGGGTGCATCCAGACCGCTAGTTCTTGTTAAAACTGCAACACCCTGATTTTTTTCCAGAATTTTGCTTGTGTTAATGGAGTACAAAATATCTAATTTTTCCCCAAAGGCTGCAAATAAAGGCAGTCTCCTCTCAACTGTTCATAATCCTTCATTAAGAAGAAGAAAGATTAAAAAGCTGGAAAGCCCAAAGTCCTTTTACTCTAAGACATGGAACCATATTACTGCAGCCACAGCTGAGGGGAGCAACGCTGGAGGGGAGCAATCTATCGTGGGCATCTCTCAGCCAAGGACCTTGCTGTTGCACTAGGACAGCTGGCCGCAGACCCAGCTCCCTGGGCTCCTTACAGCTTTCTGCATCACCATGCCTAGGGACAGAAACTTCCCTGTTGCCCCCCCCAAAACGGAGCCTGCAATTTTCTGTGCATGAATGGGACAAGGCAGAGCACATGTTAACAGGAGACTCAGGCTGCTGCTGGCCCTATATTTGCAGGCTGCCTTACATGCATAAATAACCAAGCCCTCAGAAGCAGCCCATTATTGCTGAGTCTGGAAAGCAGCTAATTTTAGTCAGAAGCAGAGCTTTTCCAACAGAAACTCTTTGTCAGCAAAACCTTTCATTGCTGGAAGATAACATCTCTTTCACCTGAGAAAGAGAGTTACTTAGTTCTGTATTTCTGGTGACACTAATGAGCTACGGCCCTGGGAATAGTGCACGCTCAGATCCCTCTAAGCTGGCTTGCTCTAAGCCATCAGCTGCTGGCTGCACCATAACTCCCTACGCTCGGTGAAATCCTCTGTGGCAGCAGGCACTCCTTGTGCTACGCTCTGTATTTGCCTCCCCTTCCCTCTGATTCTAACTTTTTGATTCAACAATGATGAGACCATGAGATGTCAGAGAGACCCCAAGAGGCACCTCCCAGGACTGTGACTGCCAGGGTGGCATCAGGGTCTATGACCAACCAATACCCCTGCAATGAAAGAAGGCTCAGAGGAGATGGGCAGAGGTGATGTACCCACGAAGCTCATGAAACAGCATAGGGTGTGACTGACCACAGCTGTTGCAAAGGAAGTTACCTCAACACAAAGGGCATTGGGAGGCGATGGTGGCACATAAACAGCTGTATTTGTTGCTTATATCAGCTGACTACATCCCAGTTGAGTGGATGAACTGGTACAAATGTCTCCTGAAGTTAGACCAGCGGGGGGGGGGAAGTGTATGGCTCAGCCATATGAATATGAATATGAAAGCTGAACAGCTAACAAAAGAATTTTGAGAAGGCTCAATAGCCTTGAGCTGGTTTCAACCCATGTGTTCCTTCCCAGCAACTAGGGATGCCCAGTGTGGCCAGGGGGAGTGCATTTCAGAAACTAGGAATGGCAGTTACATTTATATTGTTATTGAACTGGATATTGCAATTGCTGTATTTCACTACATGCAATTTACATCTGTGTTTGATTTCAGTCTATTCCTCTATCACTCTGCTACATGAAAAATTAAATAATATTAAATGTCTTCAAATAAATTCTCCATATTAGTAAAAACTGATATTAAACAGTACACCCTCCACATGTTGAGGATCTAAAAGAACTTGATCAGAGAGCATTAAACTCTCAAAGGGGTCCCACAAGGCCAGGAGAGTGTCCAAGGACAACGAACTTGGGGCTTTGGCACCAGCGGCAGGGCAGCATCAAGGATCTGTGAGCCAGACCAAGGGCTGAGGTGCTCAGGTCAGAGAACTAGAACATCCCTGGGGCTGCTGGGGATCTTGCAAGCCAGACCATGGGCTGTGGTGATCGAGGTGGTGTCAGAGCCTGGGGAGCCACCCCCAGGACTGAGGCAGTCAGGGTTGTTTGCAATCTGGCAAGCCACCCCCGGGGCTGAGGTGCCTGTGGCAGTATCAAGGATTCATGAAAGGTTCATTCTTCTCCTCCCACATAACCCTCACCTGCCATCACCTCTCTGAATATAGTTACCTTCACTCTCTCTTCTCAAGCCTTTACTCACACCTTGATCTTTTACAGCCATATTAAGGCTGATCTGCTTCAAAACATTGCTCGTGAAGTTGTTCATAGGATTCCAGACCAGACATGCTCAGTTTATAAAAAAGGAAAGGGTGGGGGGCACAGATGAAATCCCAAACCTGGCAAAATAACTGCCAGCTCCAGAGTCAGGCTGCTCTCTGCCATCCTCAGAAAGGCTCTGCAGGATGAAGTTTGCCTTTTGCACAGCTCCCTACAGAAAAAGTACACAGGACTAACAGAAAGAAAATGCAGTCCAAATTGAGTGCATCACTAAAGTCACGGGACCTGGATCCATGAGAAACAGCGACCAGATGCAGTGCAAATAAAACTCAAATTCGCAAGAGTTTTCATGACTTAAACCCTCAGGAATAAGCCTTCTGTGCTCGCTCTGTGACTCTCTCACAGCAAGAGCATCTTCTAATCCCACCAATCTTCCAGCCCTTTCAATGATGATACTACAACCAGTACTGATACTTAATGCCATCTATAGTCTCCTCTCCAGTCTCCATATCCAGTATCCACCTCTTCCCCAGCCTGCTCCTCTCTTCTCTTTATCTGAATCATCTTCCATCAGCGAAGGTGGTTATTTTAGTGGCACTGCCTGATAAACTGCCTTTCAAGCCAGTGAGCAAAGCTACATGAGGGGAACAAATGAAGAAAGTTTTCATGGACTTTCATGTGAACACTTGGTTCTTTCTTTCTTCTGAGCAATGTCATGAATCAAACACTACATTTTTGCAATGCTAAGGGGTTTGTGGACCATTCTCAACATGACATCATGTTCTCATGAGATGAGTTTCTTTTGCAATACAAAGGACATGAATGTTATTACAACATAATGTTTTCCAAGGCACAGAGAATTAACTAGATCAGGTGCTACACAAGCCTCTCAAGGCAGAGAGACAAGTAGCTTGCAAGGTCAGTGATGTGCAGCTAAGCAAAAGGACTTGTGGAGGGGGAGAGAGGCGGGGGTCAGCAGTAAGGACGTGATTCACTAAGTGAGTATTTCCTTGGTCAAAAAAAAAAAAAAAAAAGGAAGGGACAATGAAGACTGCTAATGAGGTATAAAGAGCACTGGAGACATGCAGACACTGAACATCAGGCACTGAAGACTGGCAAGATTAAAGTTAGCAACTGTGAACAAATGGGAAGAAAAGCAAAGAGGTAAGACAAATAAAAGATAATGCAAGCTGTTCAGACAAATAAAAATAAAAAACTCAAGTCCAGAAGACACATGGATGCTATGAGTGAAGCAGCATGAATGATTTGGAGAGATACAGCAGCTAGGCTAATTTATCGACACAGCAAAATGACATTTTCCAAACAAGCTAAATTAATTATTTGCTTCAGCGCGTCCAAGGGAGAGAAGGAGCTGACAGAAAATGACATGTCCTGTAATTCTCAATTGACAAGGAGAGGAACTAGCAGAGATGCAAGGGTTGGGGCCCCTTACATCCCTTCTGTGCTACTTGGCTGCCTAGGGCAAGCCCACAGCTGATGAATACAGACAACATACCAATGACATGCCAGAAGCACTTTGTGATGGGGAAGGATTCTGACTGATGATCTCTATGAATCTCCAGATAGTCTCTAGGTCTGATTTTCCTTTAGCATAGGCTTTGCAACTCCATTTCTGCCCACACAAAGTGGTTATGAAATTCTTCCAACTCAGAATTACCCATTTTTCTTGGCGGCAGCATGACAATCCTTGTTCACAGGTGTAAATGCCTAGACAAGGTGCAAAGAAAAAAAATGAGGCATGGGGTCAAGTTGCTGACAGCACTGAAAACAGGTCAGAAACCTTTTACAAAAACACGTGATATTAACAGTGGGGGGACCTGGCCTTCCACTCAGGAGCTCTATGAGCTCTGCCTGCCACACTGCCTTGCTGCAGGGCAAAAGGGCTGCTGGTTTCCTGATACTGACTGGATCTCAATGTAAAATGGATTTGCAGAAAAAAAATGCTAGCTCACAGTCAGTTTTTCCACTCAGTATCAATGTCAGCTCCAATTTTACCTTTTGCAACTCAGTTCCTTTACAAAAGAGCTCCACTTAGTGACAGAGGGTACCCATGCATGTATCCCATGCAATGCATTGCAATAGCTCTGTTGCACAAATGCACAGAGATTCCGTGACTACTTCCAAAGTCCTCACTCCATTCCCCAGCCTCCAACTAAATAAACAGCAAGATTCCCATTGCAGGAAATTGCATTTACAAGGACATATGGATTTACTTAATTGCAAGCAACTCACCAAACTAGCAAAAGCAAACTAATTGTGATTAAAAACAAGGACAAAACCTCCAAAAAGCAGCATGTAAAATTCTTGGCATACTTTTCCAGATTCTCAGCTCTGCATTAACATTCAAAGCTTCAGATACAAACCAATAAAACGAGGCTTGCATATACCCTTGGCATTACTCTTGGTATGCTTTCCATAAGCATACAAAAACTTTTGGATAGCATGATACATGGAAAACATGTGGTCTCAAGGTTTTATTTAGAGTCTCTAAGAACTACACTAACAGACAAGATTTATCAAGATCTGCTTAACTGAACAGACAGCAAAACCTTGAGGTGATAACAAATTTACTTGCCGTGAAGCTCTTGAAAGTTGTAATAATCCAGAAATTATCTGCTCTTCCTGCACTAGTCAGACCAATTGATTTGTCAGCTACACAACTTCTGCCTACAACAAAGAAAAGCACACAGGATAGTATTATTGTTACATACTGCAAGCAAGCACAATTACATATGGATGAACTGAAGGGAGAGTTATAATGAAATAATGAACAAACTACTGAATTCTGTAAATACATTAAAGCCAAAGTATTTGAAATGAGACTGTCTGAACTCCCTCTTTTCAGATGCCAATGACTTGGAAGATCATGGCAATTGCTAACACTAGATACCCTGGAGAAGGTAATCAATAAAGAAGAGAGTAATAATGCAATTTAATTTAATATAAATAGACTAGGAAAATAAATACCTCTCTAACAGATTGGTCTTTTCCCATTGTGTCCCATTTCATGCTCCTAAAACAGCATGGGTGTGAATTGCTGATGAGATATGAAAAGAGCAAAACTAAGCTAAAATCAGAAGCATGTCTAGAATCACATAAGAAATGCAATAACCACTCAAGAGGACATGCAACACAAGGAAATATTTTTCTTAACATTTTATACTTTCTTTTAGTTTTGCAGAAACTGAGCTGCACTTTTGGCCTTCACTGGTCAAGCTTTAACCCAAGAAGTGCCCAAACTATGGGTTTCTGGGACTTGATGAGCACTGCAGGCTTCACACAGCTATAGACAATCCTGAATCTGTGATATCCGAGAATGATGCATTTCGGAGCGTCTGGATCAAACTTTTAAGAGAAAAGGACATTGTAGCAATTCTAAGTGATTGGTAACAACACAAATCAAAGCACTAGGATTAGCATGTAAATAATTATGCAAGTGACTTAGTGAACTAAGTTCTGGCTTAGTTCAAAGCCTGTCATCTTCACTGGTGGACTCTTGATGACATGACTGGGCTGTGAATCACCTGTTCTTTGACACAAACAATTTCAAAATTTCAGCATATCATCACACGCAACACTTTCTGGGTACAATCTCTCTATTAATAATGCTAAAGTTCTAGTCAAGAAAACATGTAGAAAAATCTGCACCTATCAATTTGGGCATAGGAAAAAAGGAAACCAAGTGTGTCTTCAATAGTTGCAGGTTCCAAAATCCCTAAACCAGAAGTAACAAAAGATTTGTATATCCATGTTACATTTCAGATCTATATTATATCAGGGGAATGTAATGTTGAATATGACACATATCAAGAAGTTACCAGATGCAACTAGTAAAAGATACTCTAAGGTAGGTTAAGGAAGTAAAGAGACCAAATTTCAGTTGCAATCTGTACAATGTTAATCATTTTAACACAAAAGGTTAGTTCAAAAGGTGAGGAAAGCATAAGAAATAGTGGGACATAATGCAACGACACTGAAACTTTCACAATTTTAGAAGGTTTCTGCAAATGAGAAATTCAAACCTTACTCCAGAGAGACACTAAGGCAAGCTGGTGTCCAGCACATTCGTGTAGCCTGCAAGATCACCAGCACTTTGCATGCCCATCACTGCTGCAGAGGATCCCAGTAAGTGAGGTGGCTCTTGTTCCTACAGCGAGGAGACACTCTGAAGGAATGTTTGTGCACAGAAATGGCTCTCAGCACAAGATCAGCAGGACTCCAGACCAATCGATAATTTGTGGATGGCAGTACGTGAGGGCACGCTGTGCTGGAGAGGAAGGCTGATCAATGTTTCATTACACCCTGGCACTTGATCCTGGATGCTGCAGGATGATCATAGCAGAATGCATTAGAGTTTGATGCTTTCTGTTGCAACACAAAACTTAGTAAAAAAGACAGAGGAAATAAGGTCTGCTGGTGCTCCATGTATAAGTGCTTCTTTTCCCTGTCCTCTTCTCCCAGCTCTGTTGTTGTTTTAAGTCTCCTAACTCTTGCTTTTGAGTAAGCCAACTCCCTCAACACGTCTGAGACGCAATTCTGGTCCAATTTGTCCCCTTAAGCTCTATTGTCAGAATGAGGTAATGGGAGGAAATGTATGACTCATGTGCTGTCTTGCTCCCAATCAGATTTGGGTACAAACCCTAGGAAAAAACAGATCTGGACAGGAAAGACCAACCACCTTTGTACTATGCTTTCTTTGTGCTGAAAACATAGGAATTACCTAAACCTAGGCTCTGGGTTTGGTGTTAAGCTCGAAATTTGTGTATCTCTTTTCAAAAGTTCTCCAAGCAACCTGGTTAAGCAGCAGACTGAGAAGAGTTCCTAACCGTGCAAACCAAAAATGGGCACAGGCAAAAACAGTGATAACAGCTCTAGTGAGATCTGCAAACATCCCAGACTATGATGATCCCACGAAGACCCTACTTCATCCACAAGCAGAGAGAATGTCAATTCCCAGGTCAGATAATGTACTGATAATTCACTGGTTTCTTGAATCTCTCTCTCAGGTTCTCCCTGGTAGAAACTTCTTGGGCCATATGTTAAAAACTCCAAGCTCCTTTTTGGCAAGTGCCTGGTTCTGATCTGAAAGCAGTGCTGCTGGATCAGGCAGAATATAGTCCCATTTTGCCTCACAACCACAGGTCATAATGTGGAAAATGCAAAGCAGCTGTCTCTCCCAAAGCTGTGTAGCTCTACAGTGTGGATTTACATTAGCAAGGCAAAGCAGCAGGCAGGGGGTGCAATCCCCATAAAGTGGAGCCTGCTTCCTGCCTGTTTCTTTTCTCACCCAGTCACTTCTCTGGCCATCAGTCTGCTGCTCAGGCAGGTCCCCTTGGACGACTTTGCAGAAGAGATACAAAAATTTTGAGTTTAAGACTGAACCCAGAACCTGAGCACTGTGTCACTCCTTCCAGCTCTCAGCCCAGATTTGCCTACCTGAAAGGGAAGATAATACCTAACACCTGAGAGCGCCTGCAGGATTGCAGCTCTGACAAAATAAAAGGCAGTGCTCACCACAGTGCTGTTTCATACATGTGCAGTGTACGTGTGCCACCAGATTGCCTTTCACAGCAGCCTTGTGGAGAGACGACTCCCTGCCAACAGCAGCAAGTTACCAGCCAGCAGCATCGGAATCCACCCCACTGCAGCCTGGCCACAGCCAAGGGCTCTCAGAACAGAGCTCCTCAGGGCAAAGTACCCTGATTTCTGATGATAGAAAGAAAACAAATCTGCAAAATAAAACAGAGGCTGGCAAAATTTTTGTGCTCCCTTCCCCCACCTCCACAAGGTGATAAGAGCAATTAGTTCACTACTTTACCTTAAATTAACACTGTCAGGGAACAGTGGCTCTTTTGTTATCTTGTTCTCTAACCATACCTGATGATTTACCTACAGATACCTTTCACAGGCAAGCTCAGCTACACAGATCTTCAACAAAAGCTTCTCTCTATGGGATATGGGCATTTGCTCAGTGGAACAAGCACTGGCATGAAGAGATTCCCATTTCGCTCTGTCAGTGAGGAGGGTCCTGCTCAAAACTGTGGCTTTCTTTCTAGTACAGATTCAGGGCTCTGATTTGCAAGCCCTGTCAGGTGCTGATTTGAGCAGCTTTCCTGGGATGCTGGAAGCTCCTGCAGTCCCAAAGAGCGGGTGCCTTTGCAGCAGTATGTGCAGGGGAGCAGCCCAGGCGTGGCGAGGGCGCCCAGCTCGGTGGCCGCGCGGCCCGCGAGCGACACCGAGTGGCCAGCGCGGCCCCACCAGCGTTGGAGGGGCTTGCTCAGGCCACCTCCATAAAGCAAGTGGTGGCTTAACCCACCTCAAACTGATGGATAAGGGCATCCTGCACCCCAGATCAGTGGGTTTCAGACAGAATCAAGCTCCTCTCAAGACATTCACCATAACTTTTACACGTGCAGAAGCTTTTCTAGCCCTCTGCTACTCTGCCCCTGCACCTCCAGGACCTCCCTTGCGTCTCTCAGTGTGCTGCATCCCGCACCGCAAGCTGGTAGGGCTGGACAGCTTTGTACATCCTGCTGCCGTATGTCACAGTCCTTGGTGCGAGTCTGGCAGCAGCAGTACAGCCACATTTGGCAATTATTATTGTGGGCTGGCTCGCTTCCCTCCAAAACACCATTCCAATGGAGGAGTGGGTAGGCTTTTGATGGGGGATATTTGGGGATTCTCTCTAAAATGCCTTTTCTGTGCAGCAATTCTACCACCTTATCAATTCTGCCGGACGAAGTACTTTCTGCAGTTCTTGCATCTATCTCATCTGTTGGCTCAAACAAATAACATAGGCTTTGAGGGCTTACCCCCTTAATCACGAGGAACCCAATAGCTTTTCAAGAAAATTCATCTTCTTGTCTGTTACTGCAGAAAGTCTTCACATAACTGAAGCAATATGTCCGCTTGACAGATAGAGTGCCACAATCCTCAGCCTTTTCACGTTGAAGATTGATGGCTCCTAGAAATAGGTAAATGTCATTCACCTAAGAACTGGGATCCCAGTTTCTTCAAGGGGAATAACCAGACCTTTCCACACATCTACAAATTGCTGAAGCAACTTCTGGATACAACAGACTCCGTCACTGCCAAAGACAGAAGCTTGCTGCACAAAAAGCATCTTCGAGGAGCAGCACCAGGTACCAGCAGCAGCCAGCTCCTGTCTACAAGAGTAAAGTGACACCTCCTAGGGGGAATCCCTTTAATTTTCCCAGGTCTGGGATCACTTTTAATTCAGGAGAGAGGAGCAATATTTATTATAATTATCACTGTGCTGAAATTAACAGGGCTGCTCCCACATGAAGAATATTTGCAGAAATAGAACTATCATTAGCATAATATTTGGAGAGGGTACCTGAAAGGGGCAGGCTACTTTTCTTGGTAATCATCTCTACATTTTTATCCTTGCCTCGTATCTCAGCACTACTTCTGCATTCATCAGCAAGACCAGCTAAAAACTGCCCAGAGCGCCATTTGACCAAGTGCTTATCTGCACAACTGCACAACCCATACCATCAGTTAGGGAAAAACAATTTCCCCTGGCTATAGAGACAGCCTAATTACCTAATCTGACAGGTTATTAATGGTTCAAGTCAACAAAAAGTATAATGGATGCTGATAAGCACAAGCTGCCTGGACATTTGGCACGTATACCCCAGCTAGAAATCACTGCTGTGAAAAGCTGCCACTGGCCACTGGACTAAATTGTCTGATCTCTCAGGGATCCATTTAACAGGTCTATCAACATGATAAAGAGACAAGCTAGTAAGTTTAATCCATTAATGAGGACCGTGAAAGAGTGTAACAATATGAAAGATATTTATATTCCAGGTTAACATAAAAATAAATCTCTGCTTCATTTCACTATAATTGCTACACCCTGTCCTTTAAAAGGGATACTTTGGGGACAACAATCATGTTATTGTCTGCAGTTGGAAGGAAAGCAGTGTACGTAAGGGTTCATGAGGAAATGGGCAGCAAGAGCCAAGAAACAGTCATTTCTTAAAGCACTGTCAACCCTCCTATAACTCACCACAAGTGCTGTACTATTTCATGCGTCTCTTTCAAAGACCTAGTTGCTGGAGTTATGTGATTATATCAGAACATCAGGTTTACATTTAAAAAGAAAAAGGAAACATATCTCCTGCAGTTATGGAGAACAGTGCACATATATGAATAATGAACAGCTATAAGCCAGTAAGCAAATGAAAAAGGAGCTCATGATACCAGTTATTTATTGTAATCTCAGGGCTTTCCAGGCCAGTCTTGTAGCTGTTTGGCACTTGTCATCTGAAGTATAAGTCTGGAGCTAGCAGCATTGCAGGCTGTTTAAAGATGAGGAGAAAGAACTGTATTTGTCCCACAAGCTTCAACTTCCAGTCATCGTGTTGAAACACAGACCATCACTGGGGGATGCTTGGGCAAGCAGTACTGTATTAGTTTCAACAAGATTTTATGCCACTGAAATATTTACCTCTGTAACTCAGCAGAAGCCCAGCAACGTGAGAGCATACTTGGAAAGCATAAGAGGAGACATCTATCCACTTAAGTGCACCCTGGATAACATGTTTGATGGACACTTAACATGAGGAGATTTCAGGCTAGGCTGTTCCACATTCACAAGACCTTGTACTCCCTGAAAATACAAGTCCTGGAGGCTCCCTCACTGCTTCCATTGCATGCAGCACTTTAGGCCAAAAGCCCAACTCCTTACCCAGACACAGCCACTACTGATTTCCCGTTTTTTCCTCTGTGCCAGCAGTAAAATGACAGAAATATGCCTACTCATTCTGAGGGAAACACAAACTTTGTAAACCACAACAAAGAATGGTTTGCAAAGGCAAGCTGTTTTGATTGGAAAACAAAGCAATTTTGATTGGAACTGTCATGAGAAACGCATAAAAATCAGAGCATTGCAATAATGTTAACACTTCCAACCACCTTCTCAAAATCATGATACATTTAGCCAATACCAATGGCTTATATTGTCCAAAAGACTGTTGCTGATATTCATGATCATAGTCATTACATGGACTTAATTAGGACCAACAGAGATAGCAAGATATGATTTATCCTGCAGCATGTTGCTAGCTTGGATACTGCTGTCTAGGCAGTGCCAAAAGCTGGTGTCCCCACTCTAACATGAGGTAAAAAAAGATGCCTCCCACAAAACATTCCACAGAAAATTTGGCTGGCGGTCAGTCGGAACCGTTTTGGTCAGTTTTGGCTCAGAAGGATCAGTCAAAACAGCTCCCCGATGCCTAGCGGTCCGGAAAGTTTCCTCCATCAGGGAGCTGTTCTGCTTGAAACGAGTTCTCAAATATTGAACTGAATGTTTGAACATTGCAAAGGAAGCAGACGCTAAGGCAATTAAAATAAGGTATAAGCTACTAACCAGCACTGCTGAGATTTTAATTGTGAGAAAACGTATCACTGGTGTGAAAACTTATCACTGATATCACTGTTTAACACTTGTCACATTTGTCACTTGTCTAATGTGCTAGATTATATACAAATGAGCTACACATTTCTCTTTGTTATAAACAGGTAACATAGTTCAGCAGTCGTAGGCAACGCAGAACTTCTCACCTGTGTAGTTCCTCGACTTGCTGTATCTGCAGGATAAGGCTTCATATCAGTTCATTGCTGCACAATATCTTGATGTGCTGGGAATGGACTCCAGACACGTGGATGAACAGAGCAATCCTGCAGCCTGTTGTAAAGAGATGAGACTTAGTATGCACTCCCAGCAAGGCCCCCTTCAAACTACATTCTTGGTCGCCCAGAAAACATTGTATGCTGCTTCACTGTAAAGACAAAAAGAATTGATTCTTTTCTAAGTAGACAAACACTTCAAAAAAAGAACATTAGCAAAAATGGTATTATAACATCCAAGCAAGCATACACTGCATACATAGCACACAGTAACCTGCACTAATCTGAGGTCTTGTCCTTTGCCGTCATTCCTTTTCCCTTTTCTGGGATAACGATTCAAGTAATTTCCATCTACAGACTTATATCTAAATGACACGTGCACTCTAAGGTCAAGGAAGCTAACCACAGATAAAATTAATATATTTTCCACTAGCAGATTACAAACTTGCAAAAGACTTGAGAATGGCAAAAAACCTTGCAGGAAGTACACTGGAGGTTTTAGTCAGTATTAGCCACCTAACTCCAAGCTGCTCTTTTCTCTGCATTTTTAAAACCTGATGAACAGAGTACGTATGGAACTGTATTTCACAGTTTTGCACTCTTCCGTTGTTTTAAAGCTATAAATTGACCCCATTTAGCCTGGCTTTAAAAAAAAAATGTGCAAGCTTGTGTTCTGATCTCAGAAATGCTTTTACTTTCATGGCATTGGAGCTTTTGTCAGAACTCTCCCCTCATTCTGTATCAAAATGCAAAGGAAAATTTACACACACAGGGAAGTTTTATGCCTGATCTTTTCTACATTCCTGCTTCTACCACAAGAGGGAGCACAGAGTTCACGTTCCTGAAATTCTCCATCCCAGAGAGCAGGTACAACAGAGCAGCTCAATGTCGTTAGAATCATAGAATGCTTAAGGTTGGAAGGGACCTCTAGAGATCATCTAGTCCACCCCCCTGCACAGGCAGGGTCACCTACAGCATGTGGCACAGGACTGCGTCCAAGCGGGTTTGGAAGATCTCCAGAGAAGGAGACTCCGCAACCTCTCTGGGCAGCCTGTTCCAGTGCTCTGTCACCCTCACTGTCAAGAAATTTTTCCTTAAGTTCCTGTGGAACTTTTGGTGCTTCAGTTTGTGGCCGTTTCCTCTAGTCCTATCAGTGGCCACCACTGAGAAGAAGCCGGCCCCATCCTCCTCATTGCCTCCCTTGAGGTACTTAAAGACACTGATCAGGTCTCCTCTCAGCCTTCTGTTCTCCAGGCTGAACGGGCCCAGCTCTCTCAGTTAGGGAAGGTCAAGCCTGTCTCACAGCTTGTTACACTCTCATTTGTGCAGCACACAGGTCCTCAGATGGCTTTAAGGGCCGTTCCTTTTCTTGAGAAACGCCTCACCTCATGTCCACACCATGCAGAGCACTTCTCACAAGTTCGTGCGTGCTGCAGAGCTCATCTGAAGAGCAGAAAGACAGTGATGCCACGTGGCTGGTTAAATCCAACTATCCTCTTCAGGCTGCACCCCTAGGCACTATCCTGAGGGAAAGAAACCTGCAGATTGATCACAGAAGTGTTAGGGTGATATTTGCAATACGCCCTCTGCCACACACTCGCCTCCCTCTTGGATAAAGTTCCCTGCCAATAATTATGTAACTCCCAGTTGAGGTCCAGGCTGTGTTTGTCCCATCGCTCATAATTAGTTGCAAATACATGGGTGAGGCGCTTCCTAAGATTTTAGCCACTTATTACTTCCTTTTGGTAAATAACTCCATTCCAATTGTGCAGAGATAATTACAGAGTAATTGTATATAGCCTCTGTTGCTAAGAATCGCTTCACAAAATAATGAAGCTAAGTGACTGATAAATGCGGAAATCCAGTCCATGGTTTTAATCTGTGGAAGCAAATCACAGAACCTTCACAATTTAAAACTGCAAACAAATTTTCTTTGCTTTCTAGCAGCTCTGTGAAGTCCTGAGAGGTCAGCTGGGCTGAAACACACCTTTATTTCCCTTTGATATTGGCAGTAGCTCTCACAAGCCCTCACAGGGGCAAACTCTAAGCAAGTGCTCGCTGTTACCAACTGCACTGTCATTCAGAGTGACACAGCATCAAATGAACACAGGCCAAGCCTGATTCCCCTCACGCTTGTACTACTGTGACTTGGGAGCACAAGGGCTGACGTCGGAAAGGCATGCGGGAAGGGACACCGAACACAGTCACCCTCAATGCCCCAATGACCAGCCCAGAGGGAGTCCCCAGATAACCCTGTTACCCAAGGCAGGAGTTCCCAGGCCTCCACACTGCAGCACTTGGAGAGGAATGGGCTGGAGATGCAATCCACAACTGCTGTTGCTGGATCTCTTTCACAGTAAACTTCTCAGCTGTTACTCAATAGCTGTAAGCACACAAATATTTATTAAGAACTCATTACTATCATTAGTAGTTGTTTCAGTTACAATTTTATCAAGAGAAAACATGCACACAAAACTATGTATGTCTGCAGTTACAATCATTTTATATATATATATATATCTTCTTTTCTCAAAGTGTTTTAGGGGGGTGACCTTCAAGGATCAGTTTGGTAGTACAGTAAAGCAGAACAGGGGTGAGCAATTTATATGCACAGACCACACCCTCTTCCGCATCACTTCACTCTTCAGGCCTTAGGTCCCCATGTAAGCAGATGGCAGCAGCAAAAAAGCTTTACAAAGAAACATGGTGGAGACGCAATTGGTTCCTCCACTTGTGGGGGAGAGAAGGTTAGCACAGACTTTCTGTTAGAGACTCCCTAGAACATTTGTAGGCAGTTCATGCTCCTTGAAGTTTAGCATTTTTGATCCCTGTCTGTAAAGACGTAAGTGAGTGGAACTAGTCATAGTAACTGCGGTGTTTGGAAAGAATGGAGTATCTACAAAGGCACACAGAAAAATCATGGAGGACCTCAGATAGTGTTGAAAATCAATGTCTGATAAAAGACACGTTTCTGAAGTGGTTGCTATAATTAATTCACGTATAAAAAAAATCATCAAAACAGAAACAGATTTTTCAGCACTCAATTTGCAGTCATAAATGGATAATCAGCAGATGTGCAGGTTTTTTTTTTGTAAACCATACTCATCTTTCCAAGAGATCATTTTATCAGCACAGCCCAATACTTGGCAAAGACAGGATCACTATTTCCATTTTCTAGATGAGTAAATGAGGCACAAAGATGCTGCAATTTGTCTCAGCAGGATAGCAGCAGAACCAGGAATGAGAAAGTCTTGAGTCTAGCCCAATATTCTGGCCAGGTAGCCCCTATACAAAGTCATTTAGAAAAAGAGAATGATTTTCTCTTTAGCAATGTGCAACCTAGTAGATTAACAAGCCAGTCTGTGTCTCTGGTTAAGAGTTCCTCCTCTTCTCCCCTGAGGAGTATCAGTCCCCCATCACAGCTATCAGTTATCCGATACTGTGTCTTAGAAAGCCAAGAAAGACTAAATGGATAGTAAATTGTTTTGATTTATCCTTGGAAACATCTAGGCTCTATCAGGGTTTTAAGCTCTTCTCTATAAAAGGCAAAGTCCAAAAATTTTATAAGTTAAAAACATATTTTTTCAACTTATAATCCTGTGACCCCAGCCAGGGTGGCTTTAGCAGAGCCAGGAAATATTGCAGGATTGTGATAACACTGCAGAACTACCCATGCAGCAAAGGGCTCTTCACTTTTCACCTAGAGGGTTTGAGAACCAGTCCATTACCTCAGCTCTGACAAAAGACTTGTGCAATATATTTTGGTTATTCAAGGTTTCTCACAGTATTTTATCATGTAATTCCAAAAGGAAGCTTTTATACTTGTCTGCCCCATATGAACAAACCCTTTAAGAACCAAATGCACAAAGGAAAGACTGAGACGGTCTCTTTACTTGCCTGTCTCAAATAAAAGGCCCGCAGAGAGAGAGGAGAACAAATCTGGAAATCAGATTGCAGATAGATTTGGCTGTGGACGCAACCAAAGGGCATTAACTGCAGCCCGGCTGGTGAGAAAGGGCCCAGCACCAGCACTGCCTCCCAGCCAAACACGATGGCTTCCCCAGAGTTCGCTGCAACATGTCATTTCTTATCTCATTTGTTCTGCAACCAATACTTTGTGCTCTTGAATATGCAGCACAGAAAGGAAGCAGATTTGTCATGTACTGTGCTCACATTTTTTTCCAAGCAGTCAGGTGTGCCTAATCAGCAAAAGGCAGTCACATTATTTTCAGAAGTTATTAACCAAGATGGGAAAACAGCATACTGTGATTTTATTACAGAAGAGTTACTGCACTCAGGTACAGCTGCTATAATAAACATCCACTTGCTTCAGAAAATCTACCTATGTCAACTAAGAATCTGTCCCACAATGTTCACCCTTGCAGCTCCTCAGTATCTGTAGGACTGCCACACACACAAGATTAAGATCACCCTCAATCTTAACTCATAAAAAGAAAGCTGGTGATCTTCGAGGTCACCTAGCTCTTCAGGAAAATATATAAAACAGAAGTACAGTGAATGCCAATTCTGCTAACAAGAATATGAAAATCTGGAGAGGCCAATGGGCACTAAAGATGCCCAGCACCTTACAGGATCTGGCTTGGAGAAGATCAGCCAAAGTTGACCCCGAACTCTCATCACAGCCACTCCTGCTTCAATGCCAATTTGGCCTTCAAACCTCCAGTAAGCAGTCCACCCTTCTGCAAACCAATAAAGATCCATTTCAGGCTGGCAAACTACCTCCTCGGGCATTCTTCAATATTTTTTCCTGTTAACTTTGTTACATATCTCATAATTTTCCTGTTATGTGATTAAGGACTCTTTTTACACTTAAATATTAATCTTAATTAACGTATGTATTTAAAATGTATAATCAATGTGTCCTTCAAACAAAAAAGAAAAAAAAAAAAAGAGTTTCAAGCACAACTATCAATGCAGTCCCCACTCATAGTTGCAACTCTGCTGTCATCCCAAACATACACACACGCTTCTTTGTGCCCTTAAGATATTTTTGTGGAAAAGGTGAGCTTTGTGATACATCTGTCACATTTTACTCTGAATGGGAGCTGAAGTAAACCAAGGTTGGTTACACATGAAACGATGAACATCCCATTCAGATTACGCTCTTTTGGGGCAGAGCTCATTTTTCAGTGGCACTGCAGAGCAACTACCAAAAGCAGTCTCTGGCTCATGACAAGATATAATACAATTGTGAAATACTAAGTCAGAATTCTAGCCAGCGGAAAAATGTGACTTGATGAAGGACATCTAAGAAGCCCAGACAAAAACAGAAAAGGAGTATCTGTATATTCTGTATCTAGAAATAATGCCTATAATGCATTCATCCTTGAAAAGTTTCAGGGGAGAAACATGATTCATTTAATCATAAAATAGGATGAGAAAGTAGGTAACTGCCAACTGCCAACTAATAGAATGAAGCATCGCAGAGTGATCAAACAAAAACTTAAAATAGGACTGACCTTCTCATCCAGATATTTTTTGATAAAAGTGTATTTTTATCTCAGTTTTAAAAGTGAAAATGTCAGTGCTCCAGTAAAATACATTTGCAGGAAGAAAAACAACTTCCTGATAAAGATTCCTGAAGGTAATGAAGGATTTTTTTTTTTTTTTAAAGAAAATCAGTCTGCATCAGATCGCATCATAGTTTACAGGCCTGCTCTCCAAGATTCAGGGGCTTCTCTTTGAGCAAAAACTTGTGTGTCCCTATGACTTGGGAAGAGGGGACATTTTGGGGTGTTCAACAAGCAACAGGTTTCTCAGTAAGGCTCCAGTGAAGCTTCCCAGGGCCTGAAGAAACTATATAGGTCAGATTCTGCTTCTGGGAGCCAAAAGAAACTGTGTCAAGTACTGCAGCACCTTGGTCAGCCTGAATTTAAAAGCTGCACATGGCCAAGCCCTGTCCCTCCAATAGGATACAGAGGGGCTTGTGTTTTCCCTATAGACCCCAAGACCAAAGATGATTTCGGACCTCCACTTTTCCGTGGTGACTCCGGCTGAAAACATGCAGCAGTTCAGTTACGTGACTTCTCCCTTCCTGCGCACTCCTCAGCGCTTACCACTGTTATATGGCTCCATGATGCATTCTGGGGAAGCAAGAGCCATCCCGAGCAAGCCAGCCTGGGCAACAGAAAGAGGACACTTCCACCTGTGAGCCATTTACCTGCACCTTTGCAGGACATCCAGGGAGGGAGAACCAAGCTTTTCACCATCTACATTGTTTCAAAGATCAGCTTTAAACGTAAAGATTTTAAATATGTCTCATTTCAATCTAAATTTGTCCGGCTTCAGTTTTCAGCCACTCTTTGAGGGATTTTATTGCCTTTAAGCTCCTCTCTGTTGCACTTTCTGTAAGACTCTCCAGGAACCGATAACAAGACCTGGATGGCAGGACCAGGTCACCTTGTCACCTAACTTCAGGCAGGTGCTGGCCCTATAGCACAGCAAGATCATGGAGCTGCCGGAGGTGCCTGCGTGTGGGAAAGCGCTTCCAGGGCTGCTGCGGGGGAAGCGCTGCCGTCCTAGCAGCGGCCAGGGAACCCGAGCGGGCTGGGGAGCACCGAAGGCTCCCAGGAAAAGGGCTCCGTCCCGGCGCCCGGCCCAGCCTCCCCTCCCGCGCCCCGGGGGAGGCCGCTGCGGGCCCGGCCCGGCCCCCACGCG
>VZSV01000011.1:676062-716409 GCA_013398735.1 Nothocercus julius | reverse complement strand
AAGGCCAGTGGGATCCTGGGGTGCATTAGGAGGAGTGTCTGCAGCAGGTCGAGGGAGGGGATCCTGCCCCTCTACTCAGCCCTGGTGAGGCCACACCTGGAGTGCTGTGTCCAGTTCTGGGCTCCCCAGTTCAAAAGGGATGTGGAGCTGCTGGAGAGAGTCCAGCACAGGGCTACAAGGATGATCAGGGGCCTGGAACATCTGCCCTGTGAGGAAAGGCTGAGAGAGATGGGCCTGTTCAGCCTGGAGAAGAGAAGGCTGAGAGAAGACCTGATCAGTGTCTATAAGGACCTCAAGGGAGGCAGTGAGAGGATGGGGCAGCCTTTTCTCAGTGGTGGCCACTGACAAGACTAGAGGAAACGGCCACAAACTGAAGCACCAAAACTTCCACAGGAACTTTAGGAAAAATTTCTTGACAGTGAGGGTGACAGAGCCCTGGCACAGGCTGCCCAGGGAGGTTGTGGAGTCTCCTTCTCTGGAGATCTTCCAGACCCGCTTGGCCGCAGTCCTGAGCCACCTGCTGTAGGTGACCCTGCCTGTGCAGGGGGGTTGGACTAGATGATCTCTAGAAGTCCCTTCCAACCTTAAGCATTCTATGATTCTATTTAATAAAGTACCACAACAAGGGAGGAATGTTTACTTAGTCAAAAATGTCCTTCTCCTATTTAAAGCTAAATAAAGAGGCTTAAATACAAGTTACCATGGGCACAGTCACTAAAATGACAATAAAGATGTTGGGGTGCCTTAGGGAGCTGGCGCAGAGATTCTTATTATCAGTGGATAGATTCTTGTTGGCTTAGGACTGAGATGTCTTCTGCTAGCTAAGTTCCCCTTGCTGGAGAACTGTAAGCGCAAGTATTTGAGTAGTGAAAAGAAAGAATTTCCCCCCGCCGCCATGCCGCATCTGGGTTGCAGCTATACATAGGTCAAAACTTATGAACCATGTAGAAACATTTACTTTCCTCATTCCCCTCCATGCAAGGAAGAGAGCAACATCCCACATTCTAAACAGACCAGCCCTTTGGTGGGGAGCTTTCCACACTGAACTTGACAATTCTTTCTAGACATTTTATTTTGCTTTATGCGCTAAACCCCTTAGTCATGATGTAGGCAGGGCTTGCACTGATCTGGATTAAGATGGCAGAATTTGACCCAATCCCTCTCATCTGAATGAGTTTTTTTAGTCAAGGTTGCAGCCCTTTTCTTCTCTGGGTGACATCCACAGGATTCTTGGCATAGACTCCAACTGAAGCAGACCTGGAGACCTGGCTATTTTGTCAGGTTTGTCTGGTTTTCCTGAATTCAAAAGTGTAGAGGAAGATTTTTAAAGCAGCACAGAAGATCTGGATATACACACATCCCTTGACTTTCTCCACCTTTCAGCCCACATGGAAAAGAGCTCAACCTCAGAATTAGACCTCTTGACTTTATCCTCCATGTCACAAGACTTTATCCTCCATGTCACAATTATTTTGAGGAGCTTTGTTTGAAGATTCTGCAGGATCTCTTGAAGAAACACTGGCAAATATTTCTAAAGAAACACTCACATTTGGCTAAATTGTTCGGTTTGTTTAACTTGTTCTCTGCTCTAAGTTCAGCTCTGATAACACAAGTCTTTGGGTAAATTTCTGTATTTCCAGGGGCATAATATCATCAGAACTTTGTCTATAAAGAAAGAGCAATTTTGTTGGGGAAAAAAAAAAGGGGGGGGGAGAATAATAGGCCAGGTGTTTGAAGAAAAGACAAAGAAACAAGCACAGTAGGGTGTTCTGACTCACAAATCTGTATTGAGAAAGAAGTATTCATGAAGAAAATTAATTTAAGAAGTATGTAGCTCAGGTTTTGAGCCCTTAAGTTCCTTTCAAAAACAGATTAGTGATTAAAAACTTTTTTAGTCTAACAATCTCTTAAACAATTAGCCCAGTAATTGGAAAAGGACTACAAATTCAAATCTAGAGGGACATAAAAGAGTTTCCCCATAGAGCTTGGCCTTGGTTTTGTGGGTAACTGGCATGCACCTGCCTTTACCATTAGTGGGGCTGAAATACTGAAAAAGTGCTCTGAATAGGGATACAAATGCCCCAAACAGCAATACCATACAAATTACTTAATTCATGTAAAGTAGTGGTAATTGTATTGATCATGAATGTGTGAGCAATTCCTTTATTTCAAGCTACATGAGATGTAAACCACCCGCTTGCAATGGGGTCCTCACTGAAACTTTGCCAACTGCAGAATGGGATGTTACTTTTTTCCTTATTCCCAACAATAAACCAGAATATGTTGTCACACGAAAACAGTAATCTGCTGGCTTGAATCTAACCCAGGTAAATAAGCATTTCTCTGCTTACAGTTCTGTGTATCTTTTCTCTCTAGCCAGGGAATAATTCTGCTCTACTTGTTCATCCTGCAAAAGATTCCTGAAATAAAAGGAAAAGGAAGACTGTAAGGGACATGATCCACAAACTTGAGATCATTTTCCCCCAAGTCAGAACTTCCTTTTTGTTATTGTTAAAATTTTAACCACATCTTAGCTTTCAGTCCTGTCATTAAACACCATGGATCACAACCAAGTAAAGCTGCCAGGAAAGAAAAAAAAATTCTTACATGGTGACATGCATGCCACCTGTACTTCACTTATGTGAGCTATACAACCAGCAAAATTGCATGAAACGCAATTAAGGACAGGGCATTTCTGTATACCTCATTCCAAAATGGCTCTACATATAAACAAATCAAGCTAGCAACAGGTTGTGTTACAGTCTATATTGCTGTGTATACAGGGAACCACTCACTAACACAGAGGCTATCAGAGCATGGCAGTGCTTCCCTTACACAAATGCACCAGAGACCTTTATTTAGCTTGGCTGCTCCACACACACATGAAGCCTGAAGCTGCAGTAGGCATTAGTCATCAGCAGCACAGAGGACAGATTTGAGCTTCCCATCTTACTGCAACTATCTCCCAAAGCAAGGAGACAGGCAGTTGTCCAAGCGATCTGCTGCTGCAGGAAAACTGCAGACACAGTCAGCAAGCAAGCACACAGCAGGATCTAGGGTAAAACAGCAGGGCATAAATTCCTCAGCCAAGAAGCAGCTGAAGCCCCAGAATCTCAAGGGTCAACAAGCCAGTATCTCTGGTAAAGATGACACATCTCCTTTGTTGTGATGTCTTCAAGGAAAACAGGTATTGGCAATCACAGGTCTATAAACATCTCACACTGACACTTTAGAGCCTGGCAGCAGCCAACATCCTACATTTGCCCTCTATTTTTCCTTCTTCGTTCTTCAGGGGGTGTATCACTGGGGCTCCAGTCCCTGCACTGTTTTCAAATTGGACATCGGACCTAGTGTCAGAGCTCTCACCTTGCCCTCATCCTATCCAGATTTTACAGTTCCATCCCATATGGCACAGTAGACTGAGATAAACAAGGGCTGCTCTGGAAGGTTAAATCTGGCCACTTTCTACTTCTTCATCTGCTAGTGTTTCCTTGAACAGATCGAGGATTCAAAGCAAATCCTGCTGGTAAAAGGCCCCCAAAAATATACTCCTTCCGCCTCCTTCCCCGGCAAGTGGCATGAAACTGATGGATATGAAAACATACATGTACCAAGCTCACTTTTGCACCTAAACCTAGAGCTTACTTAAGAAATATTTGATTTTAGTTAAGACAAAAAAAAAAAAAAAAAAACTTGCATTCATTGTGCACTACTTCCAGGTCCCAAAGACATCCCACAGACGTTCCTCCCACTCCCTAGAGAACCAAAGACGAGGCCATCTATCCCCTTTAGAGATGGAGCCACAGCACAGAGAAGCTGCAACATAAAGAAGCTAACGAATTACCTAATAACAGTGGCAGAATACCCAGAAAAAAAAGACTTTTCCAAATCCTTATCTCCAGTCTTCACTGCTCAGCAATACTGCCTCCCATCCCTTAATGTATTCCGTTCACTAAAGAATGCAAGGATAACCCTCAAGAATTGAAGATGCTCAGTCAAGCAGTATGCCAGAGTACAATTCCTAGATGGAACAGAATATTCTGAAATAACTTCATTTTTTGGCTGCAGTAACACCTCTTATATTTCAGTTGGAGAGGAGTCACCTGCTACAGCTGGTGGGAAGTCACTGAAAAATTGGAAAAGCTTGCAAAGTCACATTGACAGAGAAATAAAACTTTCATATTAGAAATATATACTGAATAGATTACTCCCTCCCCTTCTCCCCCCCCAATAAAGTTACCTATCAGTAAAGATCTGCAGAAAAACTGGGACAAAATAGTTGATGTAGCTCTTACAGATAAAAACTTAACAGTCTTCGGTGTGAGCAGCACAGTGACATTATTGTGAACTAAAGCAGAAGCAGACAAGACAGCTTAAATTATGGTCTCATCTGGTTCAAAAGGGTTGCTAGTAAAATGTATTTAGGTGATCTGCTAAAGAAAAGAATATATTACATTTTGTAAGTACCCAGTCACAGCTAGAGATTTTGACAAAAGTTGACTTTCACACACAATTAAACAAAATAATTTCAGTTTTCTAGTTTCATAGAAGCTGATCCACAGACTGCCCTATCTCCAGGGTTATTTTGTACCAATAAAAAATCATGGGATTAATGTTTGTGAAAGAAGACAAGAAAGGACAGCATTATTATAGCCTTATTTTCTATACATCCCAAAGTGAATATAAGAAAAGAAGTGAAGCAGGCTGCAACGGTTATGTATGAGAAGAGCCTGGAGACACTCTCGGCTGTGAGTTACCAGAAACATCCAAGTCCCCTTGGGTTTGTTAGTGCTCTCTCAAAACAGACCAGTAGAGAAGTTGCTGAGTGCAGCAAAAAAGAAGTTTTCATTTGATGTTTTAGCAACAGCCCTGTAAGCTCCTGCCTTCTTTGTAGGGAGCTAAAGAAAGTGGGAGCAAAGGAGCCAGGGGCTTGTATGTGGAAGACAGAGGAGCAGGTGGAAGAGATCCATGCTCAGGTCCCAGCTCCACAGAGAAGTTTCTGCTTTGGGTCTGTGGGGAACACACTGCCCTGAGCTCAGCAGCCCAGAGTCGATGGCAAGTGCCAAGGTCTGCCTTGGCAAGCTCAGCTTTGAAGACACAAAACAGAGGCCCAGGCATTCCTAGGGCATATGCTAAATTA
The DNA here is from genome assembly GCA_013398735.1 of Nothocercus julius. Taxonomy (NCBI): domain Eukaryota; kingdom Metazoa; phylum Chordata; class Aves; order Tinamiformes; family Tinamidae; genus Nothocercus; species Nothocercus julius. The sequence goes on along the minus strand of VZSV01000011.1, from coordinate 711,269 downwards.
TCAGTTTTGACTAGACTTTGATCTGCATCTAAATTTCTCATTTGAGTCCAAGAGAAGGCCAAACAGAACCTCTTTTATTGCTTCCAGCAAATGCAAGGCAACAGAATCTTACTGAAGCGCAGTCACCTGTGTATTCGCCCTGGCTTACTTCTGCAGCCCACGTCAAGTTTGGGGTCCTGAAGCTGTAGTCAAGGTCCAGGAGCTTCAGTCACGCCGTGGCTGCAACACACCTAACCTGGTGGAAACTGGGCAACATTTCCCCATCAGAGACTCAACTCCAATCCAGCTCTGAAAGCATCCTCTATTCCTTAGGTAAACCCCTGTTATCCGCAGGTACCTGCAAATCTATAGGCCTCTTCCAAAGCAATGACCTTCAGTTATGAAACTATCAACCTGTAAACTAGAAGAGGTTGGAAACCCACCATCCTTGCCTTGCAGGCAACACTTTAGACAGGTGATGTGTCAAGTAGTTGGTAATTTACTTAGATTCACATCAAGATACAGTGTGCATATGCAATGTATGAAGGAAACAGGGTGATGTCTTAGGAAATCTCTTAATCCTGTACAGAAATGATACCAAGATTCATCTCTTAATCTAACAGATGTTTTCAATACTTAACATCTGTCAGAGCCATAGGCAGCACTCTGTCCATGGCTATAGGAAGTTTAAAAATACAGACTTTGCAGTTTGGCAACTACACGTCACGAACAGGCAAAAAAAACCAAAAAGAAATTCTGTCCTCTGCTACTATTTTACTATGGAAAAATCTTATATGCAATGCAATAGATTCACAGCAGGTCCCTAGAAAACACTGTACCTTTAGTGCATGCTTTGAGTAAACAAGCAACTTTAGAAGGAGAAAAATGAATACAACAAGCAATCCAAACAAATTTTAAAATAATTTCACGAATGGTTTCCCTTTCAGGAGGATGAAAAACTCTGCTACTCTCTAAAACACTCTGAACTGATAGCTTACTTATTAGACAAAAATTAGTGTCCAATCAACCATGAAAAAGACAAGCCATTATATACTATAAGAGATCAAACTGACATCAGCTACTGTACATCTTGACACTTACTACATAATCAAAGTAAACTTTGCTATAGGTGGCTGATCTAATGTACCTGTCAGTTATCACCATCTCTGCTCAGATGAGTCTGTGTGTCACCCATACACACAGGACAAAACAAATAAATAAATTGCAACGTTATCTCTTCAAGCTGCTCACACTGTAAGGGGAGAGTACTTAGTATTCAGTAATGGAGTTAGGAGTAATTTACTGAGAGATAATTTCTTTTGGACCCAAGATCTCCTGCCTCCTGTAGAGCAGACAAATAGAACTATCTAACAGGAAATGGGGCATGATAATACCGCTCTTTAAATAGAACTAACAAAATGGAAATACAATAGGCATTACAAAATATACAGCTAACAGTTATCAAAACCTTTGATGTTTTTATAGCTATTTACTGCAAGAAATTGTATTTGCTGCTCCAATCCGTTTTAATACAAGCAAAGTTTAACATATTTTTTAAAAACACTAAAAAAAAAAGAAAGAAAAAAGTTGAACCTATGAAGTTGTCCTGGATAGCTGGGGAAAGGGAGTATGAAGAAGAAAAGCCGTTTTGTTGATGAAACAGCCAAGATCTGGCAATCATCTCTAACTGTGGTGCACGGCACACTACAGTCTTAATAACGCTCCTCGTTTAATCATCCAGAACTAACCTTCCTGTGTCTGAGCAGAGCAGGGTGCAGTGCTTGGGACTTGAAAGATTAACCATAGTCCCTGCTCGGTCGCTCCACACCCACCAGGCTGGACACTTCATCCTTCTGCCACACTTGGCCTCATCCGCGGAGCAGGGCTCATGGAGAGGAGCCTTGCTCGCCTCACTCCCTTACAGGCCCCTGTGCTGCCACACCGACACGGGCTGCCTCAATGCCACCACACAGGGATCCTTCTCAGCTTCCAGAGGGATCTTTCCTGGCACAGCTGGGAAGGGCTGAGGCAGCAGGAAGAGCAGAACCAAGATGCAGAGGGCCTTGATCACTGCAGCAGTCCTTACGCGCCGCCTCCGCTCCGTCTGCTTCCAGGCAGCCGCAGGCTCTGCTGAGGCATTGCGGAGCAGAACTCCAGCACAGCACCTCATTCAGATGTGTTCGGGTTCCTCCCTAATAAGGGCTTGCAGCTCTTCTCCAGTTCACCAAACACAGTCCCTCAGCACAGGACACCTCTGCCCAAAGACAACTAAGGACATATGGAGCTCTATAATACTGTCCAGCTGATTTTATTTTGCTAAATTCACTTCTTGTTAACCAACAGCACCTTTTTTGATAGATATAAATTCTTTTAAATGTATTTCACCTTGATAGAATCATTATACCGAAGTTACCTAGGTTCTGCCTTCCCTTTGGTCTTTTCTGTCATAGGCCCCTTGACAACTCTGTTCCTGGATATTTTATCTTTTGGGGTTAAAATTGCTGCTGTAGCAGAAGGTGGGGTGACTTCAGCGCCCCCAGCCTGACTTCACTCTGTCCTCGGGTCAGGCTGGAATCTCCTGCCACCATGAATGCTGCTTTAAAGCAAATTTTCTAGGGCATTCATTGCACAGAGCTTCTTCCCAGATCATCTCTTTTGTCTTTTTTGGTTGGTGTCACTTCCCTCTCTCAAGGAACTTTCTATTACAACAAAAGATTTATCAGTACTGAATTCTCTGTGAAGTAGAAGAGGTGGGGACATTCTCTTCAGGGGAGGATAGTTTAAATATTTCACTTCCCAAGTAGCTCTGACTGTGAATACAGGAAAGAAATACATAACTTAAACACAAGGAGCTACTGAACCAAGAGTGATTAGCATTAGCGTAAAGCTTTCAGGCCCTTTTTCATCTTATTGATTCTAAACAGAATAAATCCGTAAATGATAATAGGGCTCAATTTAAATTACCTACAGCAAGTGCTGCTTTTCAGCTCTTGTCAGACAATCGCGCTGTTCAATCAGCTCCATTCTGTATGTACAAAGCAAATTAATGTGTATAAAACAGTTGTAACTCAGGCCAGTTTTCAACAAAAGAATCTTTTATGTAGCACACAACTGCCTTTTATTGACACGCTTTTAATTGAAGCTATAATGCTATGTCCATATTTTACCCTAATTATTAGAAGAAAAAAATTTTATATATATATATATATATTTCAAAATACTGGCCATACCTTTCCCTTCTTAAAAAAAGCATGATTTATGCTTTTAACTTTAAAAGCATAAATGTTGTGATGTTCCCAGTTAAGCCTGGATTTGTTTAGAAACACTGGAAGGGCATGAGAAGACACCTCCTAGTGCACTGCAGCCAAGCAACATCCCAAGGACGATTACATTAGCACACTGAATCAGCAAGGCCTGTTCCACACTCCTTGAGACCAGTCTGTAAACAGGCTTCTCAAAAGCAACTCGGACGGCACTGCAGCATCTGACATTACTACAGAAGCCTTCAGCCTGGAAGGCTTGTTTCTTAAGCAACTGGTTTCCATGTCTTGAAAGGAATCCTTAATGTGTTTTAACCTATTCAGTGGCTTTGCTCAGATTATCAGGGAACTAGCAAGCCTCAAGATACTGTAAAGTCTGGGTTTCTGGGACAAGAATAGCAGCAATGGCAGGAAACGAAGAATTAAACAAAATGAACTCTCACAATTACTTTTGGGGTAAAGACATTTGCCCAATGAGATTACTTTTGCAAGGACAGGGGAGCCAGAAAAGGTTACATGCATTTTTCTGCACCATTTTCAACCTGGCCACTTTAGAAGAGCTAGAGTGGGATTACAGACAAAGACGAAGGAGGGAATGAAGGCTTCCAAGAAGAGCATGAAAAATACTCTATTGTGATCAACTACGAGAAAAACAAACATTCGATGGGCACAGGCCTTACACTTTCATTTTGATGCTGCCAAGTGCAGCCCTTATGCAGTCAGAAGTCCCCAGGCTTTGCAAAAAAGGTCTCAAGCCAAGATGACAGCACCTGCTCTCCTTTAGAAACACGTATGCTATACCATGGCTACCAGAGACAGAGGGCAAATAAAACCAAGAGTGAAAACAGAGTGTTGGTATCAATTTTGACACAGGCACAATTTGACCTTGAGGATGCACACTGACATGTCATTTAGTCAGCAGGCTCTGCCAATGGGTCGGTTCTGATCACACTATCTACAGGACTCCTAGCCTGGCTTGTGCTTTAAGCACTCTTCACAGTAACCACAGCCCCAAATATAGATTAATACTGATTAAGGAAAGTGCCAGAAGTGCCGCAAGTAGCCGGGAACACCACACGCGAAAGGAAGTTCCGTGGCAACAGGCAAATCCTCTTCCCGATCAGGACACAAACCAGCAAATACCCGCAGTGACCCGCTCCAGCTCTGCTTCCCACTCTCCGGCCACGCTTGCCAGGCACTGGCCGGGGCTCCCGCGCAGCACAGCCGCTCTGCACGAGTGACCTTCTCTTCCTGTCATCACTTTTCCTTTCTTCATGGAGTCTGTCAGGCACCGCAATTAAAGTCTGTGAGCACTGGCAGAGTTAAAGTAAATGGATGTTTAATCTCTAAGGGGAAACATTTAAGAAGTGCACTGAGATGTATTTGCTGAAGATTTTCCTAATTCAAATAAATCAAGCTAAAATTACAGACTAGACTAGCTACTGTCAGTTTGCTGAAAACCTTCCATTCAAAAAAAGCAAATAAAAACGGTGAGTTCATTTGTCCTTTGCTTTCTGCCTGGGAGCAGAGCTGACATTGATGTTGTAGTGAAAGACATTAGTATTTAACTACTTGAAGAAATTCATATTACCACAGTGTCCCTCTAAATTGCTGTACTTATGTTCGCCACATAAGTTGCTATTAGCAACTGTAAAAACTTATAGTACTGGCTTGAACCTGGCAGGAGGTTATTGTATTAAATTCTTTAGAGCCTCTTCCACTCAATATTTGAAATAGAATTAAAATGTTGGCCCCCACAAGAAATGTGTTCTTCCAAATAAGCCCCTCATTGTAGAAACAGACCTTAAAAGCTAATGTAGCTGACAAGTAATCACTGAGTCTTATAACAAAGTAAAACAAGTCCTTGTGAGAATATTGACTTGCCCCTTAAACCTCATTTTCCATCTTTTAAGCTGAATAAAAGTACATTGCTAAGATTCTTATACTCAAGTGATTTTGATTCTTGTGAAGCATCTGTTGTAATTCCTGTCTGCCCTTCAAAGTTGTATTTTATTTTGCATATCATTTCTCCAAATTTGTGACACCCTAAAGATCTAAATGAGTAGGATATGGGTGCAATATTTTTTAAAGATGAAACAAACATTGCATCTAGGACAAAAATACTTTAAAATATTGGCTTGGAAGGCTGTGGACTTCTGCCCGCATATTTAAGTATTTAAGTAATGATAGCCCTGAAGAATGAGCAATTTCTTCTGATACTAAGAACAAAAGTTTTAATGTCTGCTTTATTAAGCAGAACACCTGGATAGTATCTAAAGTTAGGTTGACAAATTCAACAGAGAACTTTCTATTCTGTTAAACACTAACTATATTAGTGAAATATCAACCAAAATACTTCTTCTGGAGATCGTCACTTCTATGCATGGCAGCATAGAAGCCATTTGGTAACATTTCAGTTGATTCCCATTTTACCATATTCTTTAACCAACAGGGTCAAATGAACAAATTGACATGAGAAGAAAAGGCCTAATTAACAGCACTGTAGTATTAAATAAGGAATAGATAAAGAATTAATTCAGGAAGAAGGATGGAGGGTTCTACCTCCAGTTTTGCACTGCGTGTAGCAGAATCCTGGTTAGCTCAAAGCTCTGTTTCCTCTATGACATGGGGCAATAACATCTCTCAGACTCATGGAAATTAAGGTCAGATCAACCATCTTTGGTAAAGAAAACTCATTCATATTGTTCTACACATGCAATATGCTAAAATACAGCCACTTACCCCCCTTTAAGTACCACAAGTCACAAAGAAGTTTCAGAGGATGGATTTCTTACATTGATCTCATGTGCTTCTCTCTCTCTCTCTCTCTCTCTCTCTCTCCATTTTTATATCTAAAAATGGAACTCCACTCAAAACGCCTTTTTGTGAAGTAGAAAGTCCACTGCACTGCACCAGCATGAAGGCAGAACCTCTCATCCACATTCCATGAGGCTCCAATGTCAGTTATAGGAAAAGTCAACCCTGACAGGCAGGAAATTATTCACATCATATGCATCTACTTAGGTGACACTATTAGTTTGGAAGACCCTCTTCCTCCTCAGTGCTAACAGACTTCCTTACAGAAATTTAGTGAACTATGCCTTCAGGAATGAGCTGAAATATTGCTGAAGGGGGGCTTTCAGTTCTGTAGCTGGTCTCAGAGTCCTCTTAATTTTCATTCATTTTTCTGGCAGCACTGTAAAACCTCTGTCTAGATTAGTAGCTGTTCCTGCTTAAGATACAATTTTCCATCTCTGTGAGAAGACCCAATTTTGGTTTTCCATGTCTTTCCACTTGTAAAAACTGTCTTTTTTTCCTTTCCGAAACAGAGGATCCAGATTTAGTTCAGCATTTTCATTCCTCTTTCTAATGAATTCTAGGTCTCTGTAGCTGATTCAGGACATAAGGAGATAAACGTAGCTATTTCTCCATGGAGCTTACTGTTGCCTCGGGTTTCTGAATCCAAATTAAGCATTTAATGATCTATGTATACACTGAGCGTTAGCATCTTTGTGCCGCATTAGTCATCAGATCACAAGAAGCTCCTTCTAGTTAAGCAAACGACTCCAATGACTCAGCTTACTTTAGCTAAAGAGTTTCAGAATCATCATATTGATCATGATCAAAAACTGCACGGAAAGTGGGCAATCATAATTGTGGAGTTAAAGAAAACAAATACTGCTACCACAGAAGCAGCAACTAGTCCTAAATTTTTTAAATTCAAGATTTATCACACTGAAATGCCCTTCTCCAGACACATTATCCAAGGTTGCGAGCATTCACTGTGAGTAGTGTTTTTGTTTAAGCTTCACTGATGTCATTATTAAATTGCAGGACTGTGTCTCTTCCTTTAAAGATAACTTTCAGCTTCATAGCTGCAAGAAACCATGAAAGCACCTATTCTAAATCCATAACCAGAAACCATCTATATTTATACACATATGCAAGTATTAATGATTTTTAAAGTAGTTTTCTGATGTGGAGATGTAACTCAATTTTTTTAAACACTGAGTGGGCAATACAGGGCAGATAAGAATTTTTCATCCTCACTACACCTTCTGTGCCCACGTGTTGTTCTCTAAAATGAAGTTGCCACGAGGTTTGTTCCCCGCCAAGTCTTATACTCAACACACTTCCTTTTTGTCACCTGAGCAAGGTAGGCAGATCAGCAAAAACACCATTTTGGATAAAACAGAATCTAGCTACATCAATATTTGAAACTGCCTTCTCCCTAGCCTTCCATTACAGAGAAGGCTTGCTCTGCATGTGCTGGTTTCTGTTTGCTAAAATGCCTCTCTAGCTCCTGAACCAAAGCAGGGATCTTTGTCTGAAAAACTACAATTTTGCTTGGCAGTACCGCCTATATTATGTAGTTTCAGTTTTGCTATTTCTGCATTTCAGAAAACATGAATTATCACATGCCTCTTGCCTGCTTCACTGTGGCATAAAAAATAGCTTAATTATAGTTTTTATTATATTTATAGTAGATATTCAAATAATCATCAGTATTACCTAATCAGAGTATATTTACACTAGCAAAGCCTTTCTGTACTTCTGGTATTAAAACAGTCCATCCAACGGTTATGGGGCAATTGTTCACCTCCTCTGTAAGTTCTGTTCACTGGGAACCATTTCAGGTGTTAGTTATTCTTAATATCCTCTCCTTCCTCAAGGAAGTTCACAGCAAACATTTCTATTAGCCTGCAACCTTGTACAAACAGCACTCACCTTCTCCAGAGGTGAGCAGAGGCCCTGGGTGCCACCGTGCCAAGTTCTGTGCCAACAAATCCAGCAAAAAGCTTCATTTTTGAATGAAAGAGCTGAACGGTAGAAGAGGCAAATGAGCAAAGCCACTGCCAAGGGACAGAGCAGAGGAGCATGACATGACCACGGGACACTAGGCATTTGTAGACCCTGGGCTCTATTTGCAGGACAAAGGAGACATTCCAAAATGTCACATTGGCAAGGATCTAATAGTTGCTATAAAAACAAAGCAACAATAAAAGAACACACAAAAAACATTTCCTGGCATCTTCGTACCCTGTTTTTGAAATATGCAAGTGTTACCAAGGAACAGTACAGCTCTCTACACTTTACTGAGGAATGGGAAGGAGGGAGGGCAAGGCTTGATAACATGTCTTAATGTATAGCAGCCTAAAAAAGTTTTCTTAGAGATGATGACTATCACTTTTTCCCTGAATGCTCTTTGACAGTGTATTTTCAGAAAACCATTCTGATGGCACTCAACTAGAAATGCAGTGTTGACATGAGAGAATAATTAAGGTTCAATAATAATAATAATAAAAAAAAAAAAAAGCTTTTTGTCCAAACTCTGCTTTAAGTAAACTGCCATCGTAAGTCTTTTAACAACAGAACTGCTCAGCTGTATTCCCAGTCCCACATTGACAACAAGGCAATTCTCTGAATGCAGAGAAGATAAATGGAGCTAATGCTACTAAGCAAACATGACATTTTTGTTGTACTGTGATCATAGATGACTCACTAAGTAAAATGATTAATCACAAATCAATGTTACTAGGCTCATTTAGAGATGATTCTCCCTTTGCAAAGCAGGTAGAAGCTCTAAATTTATAGGCTAATGCGTTTATTCTAGCTGTAGCAGTCTCGTTATTGGTCTTAAGCATCAGAGTCTGCAGGAAATTTGTATGCAATTAAGCTAAAGTGATGACCTCCTTATACACATTTTGGCACTTTTTTTTATCTGATAACATACTGTGCAAATATATAAACGAATTGAAGCATTACACAGAAATTACAGCTAATGCAATGCTAAGAAAAATAGATATATTCCAGAATTTTAATACATATGCCAATAAGGTATCTAGACCATAAATGACACTCATTTTATCAGTCTGCAAATGGGTTTATCAGTCTGCAAATGGGTTTGTTCTAAGATTTTAGACCCTGCTTCATTCTCGGTTGGCTAACATTTGTAACTTCTACAAACAGTTTTATGATCTAAATTGTTTCAGGAGGAAGTGCATGGATTTGTTGAGTGACATGTTTGTAAGTGATACGTACACTATAATATTTTATTTGGTAAATAAAATCACCTTATTTAAATACCAAACAGATGAAAATATTCTTTCAGGCTTCATGAAGGCTTGCTAGCACTATGCCACTTTTTTCCTCCCCTCGAATTTAATGAATTTAAATGCTTGCCTACACTCATTCATGCATCTTTATCTGTGCACAGAATTAATCAATATAAGTTATTTCTGGAGCCATCTTTTTCAGCTGACAAAGGGTAATTTTCCAAGGAAGGAGACTGTACCAGTCCCAGATAGGACAGGTCCTGGATTCACGTACTGCCAAATAGAGACTAATTTAAAGCAGAGTTGGCCGAATTCAGTGTTCGCTGAACATGAACTAAAGGACATCAAATAAACACATGACAACTTGATCAGCTTTAGTGATCAGGCATGCTCTCAGAAGGAAGTCCTTAGCTGATACACTATATATACTCCTGACTCTGTGGTGAAAGTCAAAATTCCAAAGTTTTTAGACCTAACACAAAGTGCTTTTGTTTTGTCATGTTTGTAATGTTAGGAATCACACAGTCATTGGGAAAACTCGCAGTTTACTCCAAGACTCCACTTTGATTCATACTGTGTAGCAGCATTAATGAAGGGGCACGAGGGCAAAACCCCTCAGCTCTTCTCTTTTGCAGAAAAACAGGCCGGCATTGCCAAGCTCTGCTGTCCAAGAGCTGGGAGATCTTAAGCAAAAATAACCTCTAATTGCTCAGCAGCTCATGCTATCACCAGAAAGTACTGGCTAGCAGAGAGGGAATGTACATGGTGCTCTGGCTCAGGAAAAAGGTAAAGTATAAGGTCTTGGGATAAACACAAACCTGTCCCATATGGGGACCATTTATTGCTCAATGAATAAATCTGCTGCTGACAGTTCCTGCTAACCTCCACTACTGCTCCCGCAACGAGTCAGTGCATTACATCCTGAGGTATCCCTCGAAAGCAGGTGCTAGCAACCAGGACTACAAAGTGATCTCAACTATGTCCAACAGAAGTCACCTGCAGTAGAGAATTAACCAACTATTTGGAAGAATGTGCCTCAGTTTTTCCTTTGCTCCTCCCTAAATAAAAACAAAAATGGATGGTGAAGCAAAGCCCTTTAATCAGTTTATTCCTACTCTGAAAAAACAAAACAAAGAGCTATTTTAACTGCCTCCCAAACATGTACGCATGGGGACAAATATCAGCGTGGAATTACCCAAGTAACCAGGAGGGTCCACAGTCAATTAGAAGTATTTTCAATAATTCCTATAAGTCTTGATCCCTGCTGTTGTATTTGTTACTTATTTTCAATAGGTATAAACAGAAACCAGGGGACAAGAAGAAAAAAAAAATATGCATCAGGGAACTATGTAGCTATACTGGGTTTTTTTTGTTTGTTTGTTTTTGAAGTCCTCTACTCTGCAATCTTTGGCAAGTTGACTTCCTCCTTACAAGATTACTTGGGCACACATTTTCCTTCAGGGAAACTACTCTGAAATTAGTGATTTAGGAATCTACTCCTGGGAGCCTGAATAGGACACTTACCTTAACAGGAGCCACATGATGATTTAATATCCATACAGATACTGCTAAAGTGCTATTTTAAACCTGGCACATTTGCTTTCTGCCCATTTGCTCTGTACTTTTTCCATTTACAAGCTGCCAGTAAGGAGGGGTAACCAAAGCAAGTTTCCCAAGAAACTTCACACTGTGGTCACAGAGGAGCTAGCAATCTCTTCCCCAAGTTCAGAGGGGCAGCACATTTGAGCAGCAGGACAACTCGGCTCCTGCCACAAGTGAGTCAAGGTTTTATTTGAAGCACTACTACAATATAAGTTGTTAAACTCAAGCTAAAGAATGATATTTAAACAACTGATACAGGCAGAAAAACATCTTCTTGCAAGATCATCTTCTTGCAAGGCGACAGAAAAATAGCACAGAGGCTTATAATGTCTAGGATTCACAAGGACTCAGCCACTGGCCAAGTCCTCCCCATACTCCAGAAACAGCAGCCGAATACACTGTGAAAATGAACTTTGCTGGGTCACAGGACTTGCATGATGGCATCTCCCCTCTGAAGACCCCTGAGAGCTCAGAAGGAAGATACTGCTTTTCCTAAGTGATCAAGGCTATCGGAGCAGCTACACACAAGCAGTCCTGAACCTCCCTACCAGACAACCAGCAGCTCCCAACTTGGCTACAGAAGCTTCCCAGCTGAACGTAAGAGCAGCTCTGCACCAGCAGGATGCAGCCAGTTCTGAACCAAAAGGTTTATCAAGCTGTGCCCGGAGCAATGATTTGTCTGAACTCAGCAAAAAAAACTTTACTTTCTTTCACATTTTACGGCAGCTATTGATAGATGAGAGTTGTTGACATGGCTGCGCGATCACACCCGAGTGTTCAAGGCCCTCCTAGTTCTGTACAGGACCTTTTAAAGCATGACCTTCTCCAAGATTGAGCTGGAGATACCAGGGGAACTCGCCACATGTTCTCTGCGGTTGTAGTGTGCATTAACAGGCTTTTTAATGCTAGTAAAGGACGGTCAGACTAGCCCAGGGACTGGGGGTAGAAGAAAAATAAATTAAAAATGAAACCTTAACTACAAAATAGCTCTAGCAGAAGCAACTCTTCCCTCAAATCCAAAGGCAGCCCCAACCCCCTATTCAAAGGTTACTATTCAAATATATAAACGTAGACAAGCTGCGTCCTCTCCCGCCTCATCCTCTCCAGAACATTGATGGTCTGGTACCTGCCTTATGTGACTCGGTGCTTTCAGACCCGCCTGCTCACTTTCTGCCAGCACATGTTATTTTCAACAGCAAAATTCAAGGCACACATTGAAGAAGGCTGAAATTAAAATAAAGATTGGGGAAGTTAAATAGCAATACAGTAAATAAACAAAGAAATAACATTAAACAGGAATATACCTCCATCTTTCACCTGCAGTAAGCAGCAGCAGGCAGAAAGTAGCGCTCCCCACTAATAGAAAAAGTAGATCTTTTCTCCCTAGTCACTTAAAATGCTTTATTATAAAACTAATTATTTACAGGCACCTTTCTCCTCCTAAAACAGCATTAGAGTAGAAACTAATCTCCCTAATATTTTTCTTTAATGGAGCATAAAGGGATAAAGAGGGAAAGCGCGTGAGCTGTGAGCAGGCTGCGCAGCGGGTACAGCGGCCACCGCGCTCCCCCTAGCGCAGGCGCAGGGCCGTGTCCACAGCTGCTCCTGCTCCGGAGCGGCAGCTTCCACTTCACCTGGAGTGGAGGATCTCGGATCCCACCTGGAACTGCTTCAGCGACAGGGAGCACTGGGATATGGTTCAGGCCAGTCGTCAGAGAGGGCTGAGGACAGCAAGCTCAGGACCCATGTCGGCTTTCCCTATAATTTGAAACAGAAAGTTTAGCAAATTTTGGGCCACAGTGGAAGTTAAAATTCAGCTTGCTCCCAAATAACATGTGACTGTCACAGAAGAAAACCTCACTGTAGCAAAGTGTGGTTCACTTGAGAAGCCAGGTGTTCTAAGTAGGGGTAGCAAGAGGCCGCTATAGCATGTGGTGCTCAGCAGTGCCTACCCCACTTCACTTGGCAAAGGGCAGCCCTCGCCAGGAGGGATCCCTGCGCAGCCATTCCCTCAGAAAGGAGCCACTACAGCAGGATCTGCTGGGAAGGTCAGGAGCCCATCGGTAGTTGCTTGCCGGGCACAGGGCAACAGGGCAGGACAGGACACGGCTCCCCGCACAGCCCAGGGCACCAGCAGCCTCCATGCAGCTCTCCAGGTGCGCTAAAACCTCCACACTGGAGACCACCCCAGCAGGTCAAGGTCCTTAGCAATATTTCAGTTTGTTCTGCTGCTGCAAATCTCCCTGCGCTGTCTCTATCCCTCTGATGAGAAAGCAGGCAAAAACCAAGCACGACCATGGAATAAACGCAAAGTGTCTGAGGAGTAGTAGTTCCATAGCTAAATTCCGCATTCCCAGTCACAGTCTCCACAATTAGAAGTCTCTGTCTCTGACAGCTTGACAAGACGGACTGTGACGTGCTGTTGTTTCTACCCTCTTTTCTCCCCCTCCATCCCATAATACCTCCAGAAACAGGCTGGGGGTGGAAGTGTCAAGCACTTACAGAAGTTACAATTCAAACAAAAAAATCAGAGCCTTCGCTGGGATTGCACAAAGCGATTCACATGCCTGAGGCAATGCAAGCAGCTGGCTGAATCACTGACAAATACATCCCTCAATTAGCTATTATCTTACCCAATTTTCAGCATTTTTCTGCCAAAAAAGTCTTCACGATGCTACACTTGAAACTTCAGTGCTGCAGGAGAAAGTGAATTTTGTCGCCATTTCAGAGGCAACACAACATACAAGAACTGGCAAGAGCGGCCCTGCTGCAGCCCACTCGAGACACAGGCTATTATGAAGCTGCAGCTACATAGCTGCTGCCTCCACATCGCAGGTGCCACAGCTCCTGGTGTGCAGCTTCCAAAATCCCTGACCACACCTGCTTCTGTCCCAGCAAAAGAGATCTAGACTTACGACACTCTGACACAGAGGAGTCATACAATGAACTCCAAGAGCATGGTACGTTATTCAGCCTATAAAAGAGCCCCATGAGGGATTAAGTGTTACAGGATAAGTGAGAGTTTGATGACTATGGACACTGAGGGCAACAGCTGAGGAAGATAGGGAGTTGTCACTGGAAACAGAAGTCATTAGGCTTCTTAAGTCCAAGATCAGAAGAGAGAAAGAAGAAAAAGGGGAGGGGAAGGAATAACATGAGAATAAAACTTAAAACCCTTGGGCATAAAAGTCAAGAATTAAGGGCAGAGAGCTTCTGGTACAGGACTGTGGGTTACATCATTCAGAACCGACAATTATTTTCATGTGGAACACTTTTGATCAGGTGTTGTGGACAATCAAAAACAGAAGTAGTGAGGAGGGACTGGTTTGCTCTCCAACACCAGGGACAGTTAACACATGCTACATTTATTTGTATTTTCTGCCTAAGCAGAGAGTACACAAGTCCTATGCATAAATCCCTCCTGTTCTGAACAAGATACCACATGGTTTCATCAGAACATCTTTGCTACGTTGTCAGTTTTAATTGCAACCGGTACTTCAATATGCACATGACTATTTTCAAATACAACAAAAGCTTAAAATAAACAGCATCCGTCACCAGCATTGCAGCTATCGGTAGATCCTTCACAACTTCAGAAAAAGTCTCTTATAAACATTGTGGAAAGTAGATACAGAATGTACAGAGGACAGTTTTCTATACAAAAGTGCACTGTAGCATACAATTAGCAGAGAACCTGGAAGAGAAACAAAAAAAAACGGAGAGAGAAGCCTTGATTTAATCAACTCCATTCACTCCAATTCGCTCATCCAACCTTGCACCTCCCCAAAAGACAAAATTTCTCCCCCAAAAGACACAAAAGCAAAAAGAAAAATGAAAAGTAAACCCACACATACCACAAAACCCCACTTTCTCCTTGCTTTGGTTATGAATTATATTCAAGGCTTCAACATCGCATTTTTCCTTCGTATTTAAGAATTTATTTGCAATTTGGAAATGTTTGAAGTTCCCCAGATAACAGAGAAGTGCAAGTATGGTTAGTGAGACTTAATAGTCAAAATAGACAAGCTTTGACTTTCACTAGTGTTTACACTTGGTATATTAATAAGCAATCCTTGCAATACTTAAGTGGAAAACTGCATGGTGAACTGCTATTTCCAAATCTAAGAACTGCAAGAACAGTAAACTCAAGAACACTCAAGCAATAAATCCAACAATATTGGCTATGAGAAAGCCTGGCTTATAAAAAGTGAACTTCAAGAGCACCCCCCAAAACAGTCAGGTTATTAATATTTACAGAGCAAGGTGTCAACTGATTTCAAAGCTCGCAGAGTCTTAGGAAAAAGTAGCAGCCTCAGGCCATTTAGCTTAGACAAATAGTAAATATTGCTATTTTTATATGCTTCTCTAATACGCACTCTGATGTAAAAGCATATGAATAAATTTA
This sequence comes from Nothocercus julius, assembly GCA_013398735.1. Taxonomy (NCBI): domain Eukaryota; kingdom Metazoa; phylum Chordata; class Aves; order Tinamiformes; family Tinamidae; genus Nothocercus; species Nothocercus julius. The sequence continues at coordinate 695,967 of VZSV01000011.1, read as the reverse complement.
AGCAGCCTTTCCCCCTCCTCCCCCCGCAAGAGTAATCTTCACAGGTTTCAAACCACAATATAAGAACTAAAAAATCCAGATGCAAAGTCTGGTGAGATGTTCCTCACTCTTCTCAGTAAGCATCCCATGCTGAACATATTATAACCATCCTTTAATCAGTTTCCCAAAGAAAAACAGTTAATGTCTTAACAGAGACAAAGGCTTCCAAAGCCAGATACACGCACAAAAATTAAACAGGTCTGTCAGGTGGCTAGTTTTCTTCCTCATATTTAAAATCATATTAAAAAAGAATCTTCTCTATTGTTTACAGTACAGTCCTTTTGCAATCAGACTCTCAGTGCTCCTTCTAAGCCTTTTTAGAGAAAGAATCATCATGGAAGGAAACAGTTAATGTTACAGAGTGTAAACTCATTACATTCATATTATAGCAGGTTCAAAGCACCTAAATACAGAGCTTCGGGACTGTGGAGCCCTAAAACTACTAGCTTTTTGTTTGTCTGTATTTTATTTCTAAGCTTAACATTTCCATCAATGAAAAAGCAGAGATTCAATTCTATTTTAAAAAACATTAAAAAGAACTCTGAGTTTTAGTAAGATCTTATTTTGCTGCTTTGGCTGTTGGCCATTGCTGCTCCTGCCTTGTTTTACAGGAGCTGATCTAGAACTTGTCAGGTTCAGAGGGCTCTAGGACAACAACAGACTGATAAAACTCTTAGCTGCTAGCCTGATGCCACAGGTATCCAGCACAACTTGCAAGCACCCAGCACATTGCAAGGAAGGCCCCAGAATATGACAAAAACACCTTAGGCTGGGAGAAAACAAAACCAAAAAAAACTAGAACTAAGAAGGATCTGACATAAGATTGGGCACTGTAGAATCCATCGCTCTGGATACCACAGCTATTTCAGGTCTCATTTCCTGAGATGACTTCAAGCAAGAACATAAAGATCACCTGTATTCTAATCAGAACTTTCACAATTTTATATTCTTGAGCCATAAACTTTCTGGAACTAGCAAAATACAAAGCTATTAGCTGTTAATACCAGTGCTCCTGGAAATCCACTTTTCTCCTTTGAACTGTTACACAAGTGACTAAAGTTCCTTGCTGGAGATGAGACATAGCTCTTAACAACTGTGGCACCCAAGGGAAAATAAAAAAATAATAATAATAAAAAAGTCTCAACAAAAACAGTGGGATTTTTAAACTCTGAAGAGTTGCTGCTACACTACCATAGTCCATCACATTGGGGCACTGCGCCCTTCCTGCAATTATTTCAGAGCTTCAGTGCTCCACAGTAGCAAGCGTGCATTTTTCTCTGGGAGGAGTGAAGGGAAAGAAGAGATTTATATTTCAAAATCATTGCAGAAAATAAATGCTCTACTGAACTGTAACAAAGAGTGAAATGTTTCATGACAAATTACTCCATAAATGCTCTGCTAAATCCCAAGAGTTCAACAACTGGATCCTGAAACCAGTCAAATCAAGAGCAACACATTTTTTTTTTCCTCCAAGACTCTAAAAAAAAAAAAAAAAAACTCCACATGTAAGTCAATCTACATTATCAGAAAGTCATATCCTGTTAAAAAGTTTTTCATACAGTTTCTACAAGAAGAAAGAGAACATCCCCAAGTAACAGTCACTTCTGGTCAGTAGCCAAGTCTTTGACAACATGGGACAGGTAGTATTCAAGTTTAAAATACCATTACTTATTTTTTAAGTGGTCACTGGCCAAGCATGAGTACCTGTTGTCTAGTGGCAGCGACAATTTTCAAATTGACATACACTATTTTGACCATCGATCTCATGAACTTTTGTCAAAGCCCTTTCTGAGGTTCTAATTTAAATATTTTCCTGTTCAGATTGTTGAGGCTACACAGAACATCCCCCTGAAGGAAACAGGCTCAAGTCATCTTGGAAATCTAATGCATTCTGCAGCAGCAGCCTAGTGGTTCTCAACCTGCAGTTTGTACTTAAAACTGCAGGCCCACATCTTGATGGGAAGGTAGTACTGGAAGTGCTGCACTTCCATTCGTTATCTCCTACAAATATGCTAATTATTACTTTTGGTCTTATTCTGATGCACGACCTCACATGCATTATTGATAGCTTTTTCACCCCTCACAGAATACTGTTTCTCCCCAACTTATTTGAGCAACTTTAGCCAAGATGGAAATTTAAAAAATCCCACTAAAATGCCACCATCAGTCCAATAACCATGCACAGGACTTATGAAATGGATGTGAGAGGTCCCACACCTATACAAAATCAATCATGAAATTCAACAGGATTGGGCTACATCCTGCATTTATAAGTACCCGCAGCTCCAAACTGATGAACTTCACACTCCACAATAATGAAATAAATGTAGTGAAGCACCAATATAGTAAACAATAATTCAAAATTAGAAAATATTTTTGTAACCCTTTGAATTTTGCACTGAAATTCAGAAGCATGAGTTTTATCGGAAGAGGAGGGGAAAAGAGGAATCCTGGAGCAAGTAGTTCCAAGATAAAGACAGAAGTCGCTTTACAGATTGACAGGTTTAATAAAAAAAATTATAATAAAAAATAAAATAAAAAAAATGGTTAAGTTTCTTAACTTCCCTATCTGAAAGCCCCAAGGTTGCCTCATTTTTCTAAACAAAAAGATGTTCCAAAAGCAGAGTTCTGGAACATTTTAGTAATGATCTAACAACAGACAAAGAAAACCTATACTCTGCTAGGTGGTAAAGTGACTGAACGTATAATTAAAACATACAGCTGCATTAAGCTCTCTTGCCCACAAAACGACTATATTTAGATATACTTCTGAGTTGAAGAAAAAAAAATAAAGCAAAGTTGTTTGCACTTTTTTCAGTAGCATTTTTAACTATTGCAAATAGCATACTAGACAATTTAATTGAAGATTAGTGTACTTCTAATGCATAAAGAGTTTTTTTATTTGAATCTCTTAATAGCAATACTAGGGATGTGGTGGTTAACCATTAACAATAATCAGACTATAAGATATTGAGCAGCAAAATAACTTTTTAAATACTAAGTTTGCAATTTTTTTAAAAAATTGTAAATGCTTACTAAATTTTATTTGTATTACAGATTCTTAACATTAGAAGTCCTGCTTGTTTTCTATGTAGTTTGAGGGAGAGAGGAGCAGAGAGAAAAAAAAAAAAAAAAAAAAAAAAAAAAAAAAAAAAAAGCACAGCTTCTAGAAAGGAGATTTAAGGAGATTTATCACTATGTTTTGATTTTTTAAGATCCAAGAGCAAGATCAAAGAAAACCCTATATAATTATAGACTCGTTTTTCATGCTAAACAGCCTTCTCAGTAACAAGGAAGAGAGAGAATAAGCCAAGTGTAACATTAACTAAAGTTAAAAAAAAGGAAAAAAAAAAGCTGAAGCACTAGAGCATACTACAGCATGCTTAGCATCATCCAAAAGCACTGTTAGATTTATTTCTTCAGTTAAGCAACATATTAGCCAAATTAATTTCTCCTTAAAATAGTAACTACTCAGCAGCTTTTCAGAAGTCAATGCAGTTTCTTGAATTTCTGTTGCAAAATTAGCCTCAAAAAGTTCAAGTTACTCAATACTTAAACATCTTACCAAAGTTACACTTGAGAAAGGATCTGGATTATATTGTTAATGCTAATCAAAATTTGGTCAAGAAATATATGTAAACAATAAGGATAATACATTTAAGGCTTAGAAAGAACACTGATAAATTCACCCCTGTCACATTAAAACATCCACATCTCCTTCATGGTCCTCCTCAGTCACTTTTAAAGACAGCACTTCTTCATTAAGAAATAATCCACTCAGTCTTTCCTTACGAGCCTGTCTTTGTTCTTTCAGCTGTCTCTTGCGTAAAGCCTTTTGCTGTAATTTCCGTTGCTTAGAACGTTTCTGTCAAAACAGAGACAAGACAAAGAATAAGATTTTGTTCTGTAGATTAGAAATTGCTTTTTAAACAACAACAAAAGTATAGTATCCTCTAAATTAAGATTAGCTCTGAAAAAAACAGCTGAAATGAGTTGTCAGAAGTGGTACAAGCATTCATCCAAAAATAAGCTTATTATAACTTGAATCAGCTTTGACTGCATTAGGTGGGTATTTAAGCCCTGTTCCACCTTGCACATCAAGACCATTCACCATGTCTCAGTTATATGGCACACGATCATCCTGTTATGTTGCATAGCTGAGTCTGATTAGAGAATTTTTATTACAGAAGTTATAACCCTACAATAAGGAATCAAACCAAAGTCCAGCTTGGGATGTTGAAAAACAAGCAGGAACTGTTACTCTCCTCCACACTTGAAATTACAGAGACAGGACAAATGCCACAGTACTACTTTTATTGAGTCACGCTTCAGTACGTCCCTTCTCACCAAGTAATTTCATGAGACATGCTGGAAGAGTAAATTGAAGATGATTCGAAAAGCCTGATGAAACTTCTAGCCAAAAATACAAAGTGAGTCTTTACTATCCAGAAATTATGTCTAGATGAGATTAATCTTGAATCAATTTTATTGATAAAACTCTGTGTTCATTCAACAAATGAGATTAGATTCATCAGCCCTTCAAGCACTCACCTTACTCAAAACATCCAAAAGCAATCAGATCTACCACATGCAAACATCAACAGACTTTCACTTACAGGGGAAATGATGAGAAGAACAAAAGCTTACATTCCTTATGGTCAGGTCAGAAAGCAGTCAACATTGATTTAGCTAGATAATTTCAGCAGATCCACAGTTACTAATCACACTCCTTCGTCCAAGTATCCCAGTCAAGAACACATGAATGACTTTAACAAGTTACACAGGTTAACACACATGCACATGATTAGAAACTTTACTTTTGAATCCCGGATTCTTTCTGCAGCACTTGTGGACAAGTTACTATCACTGTGCGCTCGACTCATGTTGGCACTCGAGTTTGAAGCAGAGTTGCCAACACTAGAACCACTGCTGCTTGCAGAGCTGACCATGCTTGCACTGCTGCTGCTGGCACCGCTCACACCACTGGTGCTTGCACAGCTGTAGCTACTCCTCTTCCAGCTCTCCCTCGCAGATCGTTGTCGAGGTCCATGTTCCTTGATATAGTTTCTCACCTTCAGAACAGGGGCAGCAGAGTTACTAAAGCCTGATAAATACTGTATTGGAACACTCTGTTTCATGGTAGGATACAGTTAGCCTGTTAATATCAAGTTATTGGATTAGTTCAGTTAAATAATGAACTAACAGTTTAAACAATTTGCTGGGGCTGGTTAAATCCCGAGCCATCTGACAACCATCAAGAGTCGGCTTAACATCTTCAATGTTAACTTAAATACAAAAAGAAAGAAAAGATGCAGGGCTTTGTGTGGGAAGGTCCCCTCTCCCCAACTTTGTTTCCTGCTAGGTAAATAAGCGGTAACATCACAACCACCAAACAGGAACATCCATCAGTTTCAATGGAATTAAATTATTTAGGCACAATATTGAAAACCTTTAATCTGCTAGGTATACCCCAAAAAAGTGGCCACAAGGAAAGCAGTAGCTTTCTACTTTGAGATGGTATTTATGAATTGCTTGTAATGCAAATTAGCATGAAGCCTGTCTGGATTCTGCATGCTGTCTTTCCAAAACAACACATTACAATTTAAAGGAAAGCTAAGACAATAGCACATGTACCATGCCAAACAAAATCTTTCTCTATTACAAAATGCAAATTATAACCTCTTTCAAGGCATTGTTTTATACCCTTTATGTAAAGTTCATGGTCTGTCCCCCATAAATTCCAATCCACTGCAGTTTTAAACTCTAGTGCACATTCAGTGAGGAAATTAAGAGCCTGTACCAGCTGTTGCTTATGAAGGGGATGAATTTTAGTTTTAAGTAGTAGTGGTCCCAGAGCATACCTCACTACATACACACCATCATTTCAAAAACAACTGCTAGACTCCTCACTTACTGAGATTATATAATCAAAGGTCTTTCATATAAAGCTTCAATATCTACAATATGCTTTTGAATTCTGGTTTTCTCCTTGATGATAGCATAGCTTGTGCTTTACTGTATCTACTAAAATATAAAAAAAATGACCACAATCCTGTAAGAGACTTTGCGAGACATACCAAATGCCAGGGTGCAAAAAAGACAATATACATCAGTCCTAACGTACCTGTTTCAGTTTTTCATCTGTGAGACAGTTCAATTCAATAATGAATTCACTATCTGTAGGTGATATCTGAGCAGTAGGATCAATAATTTTAATAATGTCAAGTTGCTCTCGAAGGCCCATCTCCGTACTGACTTTACGGCTTAAGTATTCAATATATTCAACCTAGGATCCAGAGAAAGGCAGGTCATTTTTAAAGCACTATTCGTTCCGAGAGAGAGAGACAGAGAGACAGAGAGAGAGAGAGAGAGAGAGGAAAAAAAAAAAGCAGAATACAATGTTCAAATATCATACTTCCTATGATTCTTGCCTCATTTTCGAATAGCTTCTAAATCAAGCTGGAAAACTACACGTTAAACTGCCTATTACAGGAGGAGCAGACAAGAAAATTCAGTTTCAAAAAAAGAAAAAAAAAATGTACTAATGTACAGGGCTTCATTTAAATCTACAGCAACCCGTATGTTTTAAGATGCAATGCTAATTAAAAATTCTTCTGTATCTTACAGTTCCTCACATAGGAAAAAATAGTTTCACCTGTTCATCATTTGTCATTGCACTCCATGGAAGCTCATCAAGATTCCTATGCTTGTTTTTCTTTTTTGGAAGCAGACACGGAGAGCTCGGAATACTAGGTATAACATCAGAAAGTACATCACTCCCACTTGTAATGTCGCTGCCAGGCAACTTGAAACATGCAAGAGAAACAGAACAAAGCCTCAGAATACGGTGGGCACGTTTAAAGTCATTCCAACACTATTAACAATTCAAAACATACTGTCAAATTAGCAGAGCATCGGTTATCTATGCATGCCGTCAAACTTCTTAATAATTACTCATTACCCCACAGTACTTGTTTTAATCTTACAACAATTTGTAGAACTGACATATATCAAACCCAAAACATACTTATTAATCCTCTTAACACAAAAAGGTAGCATTTTACTATTTGCCTTCTCCATGAAGGGTGCAAATCATCCATTACAAATAAGTATAAGCCTTCCTTGCTAAAACATAATTCTAGTTTGAGATCATACTTAAAGTAGGTTTCTAATTTACACCACATGCAGTAATTGCATGAGAAAATTGAATTAAATCACCAACATTTTCCTGGAAGCAGCTACAGAACTTCAGCTTCACTTACACAGCTGACGTGCAATTTAGGAATGCACCACAAGTTAAAGTGACAGCTGGATTACTCATGCTCGGAGTCTGGCAGATAACACTGCAAAAAGCTATGGAAAAGCCTTTCTAAAATTCTGCAAGTCCACTCTAGTACATCTCTTAATAACAAATCCTTGCTTAAAAAAAAACCCCATCCAACCAAACTGCTTACTAATCAAAAGCGTCAGCTAACCAAAACGTGGGAAATTGCTTCTTTTCAAAATAATCCCACAGTTTCAGGCAATTAAAAACTGCACAACTCAGAAGAACTGAATCATTGAGACCCAATCCGAGTTGTTTCTATGGGCTGCATTGCATAAACGCACTTGTAGCTTCTCTGGTACAGAGTACATACAAAGACTAAAAGAGTAATAAATTCAGAGCTAATTTCAGTCCATATTATCTTAATTTAATTTGCATCTTCTCTGTAATCTCTGCAAGATTCATACTTTCTTGAAATCAGAGTTTTCACCCTTTGAGACAACATTTATAAGACTGGATATCCATGGCTTCATGACAAACTTTGAAAGCACCTTTCAGTATATTTCGAAGCACCACATTTTCTATTTCAAAGTCATATACATGCTGACATTTGCTCAAAGCCTATAATATTAAAAAAAAAAAAAAAAAAGGCATATCTCAACTGAAATACTGCTGCACAAAGGGGAAAAAAAAACATGAGCTACTGATACCTGACCAGGACTGCGCATAACACAGACCAGGCATAGGGCAGCACAGAATTCACTTTCACACTTTTCCCAGCCTGGGGAGAGCCAAAGCAAGCTCTGTATTCTCATCAGCACACAAAAAAGATGGATATTGGGTATGGCAAAGTTTCTATGCTTCACCTACTGCCAGCTGCATGCCAAGGAAGATTCAATATCAGTAAATCACTGGAATCAGACATTTACAACCACAGGTCATTAGCAGCACAGATCCTTAACACACAGGATCTACACTCATGGCTACAAGCTACACTCCAGTCACTAAAACCATGTAACCATAATACATAGCAACTCCTCTGTGAAGAACTAACCTTTTCCCTACTGCAGACCAAGAACTCTAGAACAAAATAAAACACAGTATTTTCTTTAGCGTTGAAGTTTCAGGTTTCTGCCCTTAGGTTTCAGCACCTATCAAGAAACAAGTGCTAAGGATTTTTCAATCAAAACTAAACTCAGCATTTAATAGTTCTCCAAAATTTTAGCTTTACAATAGAATTCATTTACCTGCCATTCAAACTCGCTGTCTGACCAATCCCAGTATGTGCTGATAGAGGAGGAGACATCGCTGCAGACACTGCCTTCAGGGAACAGATCAAAGGAGGTGAACTCCTGGTCATCGAGCAAGGAGAAGCAGTCATCTTGATCACCAACCGAAACCGATGAGAACAGCTCCTCACTGCACTCCGAGCTGGCTACGCTTGTTCCACAAGAAGTCAAGTTCCACCTGCAAAACAATCCACAATAACAGAAATCAGCAAACATTTTGGCACCTTTTGACCTGAAAAATAATTCCTTCTAAATCTCCAAATTATCTCCACTTTACTTGTCAACACTGATGCATGGATTTCATTGAAATAAGTTATAATTATATAAATAGAAGTATTCTAATATTTTTGAAAAGCTCCACAAGTAAAGGCAAAGGAAATTTGACATTAAAGATGCCCAGGCAAAAATCTCTACATAGTTAGTATAGCCACACCTTTATCTTAATATATTGGATCTTCTACCCTAGGGGCACAGCTCTTATAGTGCATAAATTGTTTTTTGAATATACTAAACTAAAAATAGAGTTTCCCATACACTGGGATTCACTTTTTAACTCTGAACACAGAGAATACTGGACACATCTTTGGGAACAGGGCCAGATGGAAAAATGATCCATGTGAAAGCCCTGCTGAGTCAAAACCTTTTCCTCGTATTTACATGTAGGAGCTAGTTAATGCTGTTGCTAAAATAAAGTATTTGAGAACACAGACTTCAGAGAACAGGTTTGCACTCAATAACAGTAAGTCAGAATTTAAAGAGCTCATGAAACCAGTCTCCATATCTGGATTTGTTTTACAAATTGGTTAAAAGTAGGCCAAGACAACTATGATTCAGCACAGCACTGCAATACAGTCAAATCAAAACAATTTGAAGAGAAATTCACCATACAAACCCATGCAATCAATTCCTATTCCATCAATCTATCCACTGTGATCCATCTAACTGGAAAAATACTTTCCTATTCCACGTGCAGAAGCTGAACAATGCCACTAGCCAGAAAGACCAGTATTCATCTTTGTTATTTATACTTTGTACCTGATTGGATGTATAAGTAACACATTTTAGTGATGTGCTCTCTTCCACGCCTATTTGGCCAATAGTAAATTTATCCAACATTAAAGACATAATGTCAAAGACATTTCTCTTTGCAGCCTTGGGAACCTCTGCTCTCCCTTTTGTTGTCACTCGCCCATTTGCTTTTGAGGGCTGGCCAATGAATCAGGACACAGAATATGCAAGTGGCGACTTGACACATGCTTAGACATTAATGCAGTTTCAGCACTACGAAATATCAATGAAAAGAGAGACAGAAAGGACAAAGTTTTCAAAGAACCATAGAATGGTTGAAGTTGGAAGGGACCTCTAGAGATCATCTAGCCCAACGCCCCTGCTAGTGCAGGTTTTGGAGCTTGTTAAAATACAGGCCGAATCACTGAGCTCCATCACAGACTTCACTGTGATTATAGGCACAATCAGACCCTCTTGCAGGGCAACGCTCAATGCGGTTGCTGGCATGAACTGGGTACACAAAAGTGGGACCTGCCTTATAATTACCCATGCCTTTGAAAAACAGAAAGCCTCTGCAAATACCACAGGGAAAGCAGTACATTGTAATGGCTTCACTGGAGCAAGACAGAGCATGTCCTTGCCCAGAGAAGTGAAATGCCTAGTCAGGAAGCCTGGGGTGCCTGGATTTGTAAAAAGAACAGGCTGGGATAACCTGAAAGGGAAACCTGAGACATATAAAAGGAAATCTATGAAACGAGTTAATAGCCGAGTCAGCTATTATCACGCATTTGTGCTATAGATTCGCTAGAAATACTGAACATCTTTCTGTTCATGCCACATGGGGGCTTTCTGTTACAAGAGCATGAAAATGTTGTATTTAATCAATACATTTTGTGCCGAAACACTTAGGAAGCCACATTAAAGAACTTGCCCCTGTAAACAACACTTTTAAAGCATAATTCCTATATAGTTTCAAATAAATAAATAAATGAGAGGTTTCCTTATTAGCCAACTATACACTGTGAGGTACTAGAGGCACAGCCACCCCAGGAGAACATTGCATGGCTCTGCAGCAGGAACAGAAAGCATCCCCTGGCACATACGCAGGGCTGAACGTTCATAAATCAGTCTCTAAAAAGCTACCGGCACGCACAGATTTAACCTCACACGTTAACAGGGTCGGGACTTGTTTCTCGGCTAGGTAAAACGGCCCGGCCTCCCTGCACGAGTCGCCACCAGCCCTTCCCGTACGAGTCGCGTGGGCAAGGCCGGGCCGGGGACAGGCGGGGAGGCCACGGAGTGGAAGGAAGCGGGGGGCGGCCCCGGGCAGACCTGTTCGAGTGGAAGCGGCGCAGAGGGTCGGTGCGGTGGCAGGACGAGAGCTGGCAGCCGAAGTCGCTAACGTCCAGGCAGCCCTCCTCGCTAAGGCTGCCGCCGCCACGCGCCACCGGTTGCTGCGAGAGCGGCGGGCACGGCTCTTCAGGCGCCAGAAACTTCTCGTACAGCTCCTCCGTCATGGTGGCGGGCAGGAAGCGCCTCACTCAGGCGCGCGGCGGCCGAACCACAGACCCTACTACAGACACCGGTACCACGACCGCCATGAGCGCCGCGCCGGCACCAGGATTTACCTCAGGCGCAGCAGCCCGCGCGCCGCACTCCTTCCGGCCCCGCCCCGCCGCGCACCCCCTGCCGGGCCGGAGGGCGAACGGCGCGACGCGCAAGCCCCACCCGCCGCCAAGCCCCGCCCACCGTGGCGCTCACATAGCCCCGCCCTACGGCGCGGCCGTTCCTGGTGGGCGGGGCGAGGCCGCCATGGCGGCGGTGGGCAAGGCCGCGGTCTACGGGCCCGGCGAAGGTGGCGGCTTCCTTGGGGCGCGCGTGCCCGCCGAGGTGGAGGCCATGGCGCGGGCCGTGCGGGACGTGGACAGGGAGACCTTCCGGCGGCTTCTCAAAGGTAGGAGCCGCGCGCGCCGCTGAGCTCATCGCCTGACCCAGGCCCTCTTTGGCTGCGGGGCCTGCGGCCCAGGGGCGCTTCCCGCTGCGCTGAGCCCGCTGGCGGCTCCGCAGGAGGCTCCGCAGGAGGCCGGGCGGGCAGCGCGACTGCGAGGAGCCTCCGCAGCCCTGCGTTCCTCGAGTACGGAGCTTTCGAGTAAGAAACACCCAGATCGGGGCATTTGGGACAGGACTAAGTACACCCAAAGAACCGCAGTTTGTGATTTAGTGTGGGGAGAACAGAGAAGAAACGATTATTAATTAATGCTAGGAAGTCTGATTATCTCCTAAACCCCATGTGGATTTAATTTCGCCGCAAACTATCGTCTAAGCTTCGCGTGCAGTAAGCGCCTCGTGCTGCAGGGGGAGCAAACAGACTTGCACAAACACTTGAAGCTTCTTCCCTAAATATCTGATGCTGGAGCAAGCGAATGTTGCCTTATTGGTCTGAACCAGAGCCAGTGGAAACCTATTTTCAGGTTAAGCAAAGGTAGAAAGAGACCCCGGGTGTCCTCTGCTCTTCTTGGGCTGTGAAAAACAGTTTACAGGACTTTTTTTTTTTTTTTTTTTTTTTTCTCTCTTTGAAGGACTGGTTGCTGTTGAAAGATCTGACTGGATTTTAATAGACTTCTAAGTTCCCTGAGGTTTACAGAGGTGTGTTCTTGTAAACACTTGTGTTCTGGAGTAATAAAAGTTGGATAATAGTATAAAGAATAAGATGATGTGGATTTTTAGCCAGTTTGTAGGATCAGTCTATCAATCATTCTGTTGCTAAAGCTACCTGGTTAAAACCATAAGCAAAATGCTGTTCTTTGCAGAGACAGTTCAAAGTTGTATTTAAGTAGATATTAACCTCTTTCCTACTCAGAAAATCCAGAATGTTCTGACAGACTTCAGCACTAAATTGAGCCTTTCTTCTCAAAGGCAGTTGCTTGGACTTAAGGTGGAGCATTTTCTAGATGGCCTGGAAAGTTTGCTACTAACATTCCGCACCTTTTAGAAAATTTGTGTCAAACCTGCCCTGCAGGTTGTGTCAGGTGAATTCAGACAGCCATATCAATGATGAATTTTATATGCACTTAAAAATTTGAAAGAGGAAGAAAGCTAATCCAGAAATAGAAGGTCATGGTCACTGGAACACATCTAATATGAAAGGAAGGCACTTCAATTCAAACTTTTATTTTTAAACCTTAGATTTAAGGCAATATCTTAGATTTTGCTTTCAGTAAGACTTGCTAGGCATTTTTAATTTTTTACATTTTTGTTTGCAGCAGTAAATCTGTTGCATTGTAAGTGCAATGGGGCCACGAGGGATCCTTTCTCCCCACAGGCCTTTCTGTGGCTCCAGATCCACTCACATGGATCAGGCTGCATCAACTAAAATTACATAAGTCAGTGTGTTTAGGGAAGAAAGAAGAATAAGTGGATGCTGCAGTCTGAGATAAAACCAGCCTAGTTAATAGTGTCTGATACTGTTCTGTGGTTTAACAATCATTTTCTGCAAAAGTTTGTACTATCAGCGGTTGTAGAAACTACTTAAATACAAAGATTCAGTTTTGCTTCCTTGCTCATTTAATATTTAGTCGCTGCTGACTTTGCAATGTAAATTTAATATGTGAAGCATTGAAGAACAGCCTTAAGTTGTTTATTGTCTCGGTGCTTTGTTATTCTGTGTATCAGAAAGTGTAGTTAAGTTGTAAGCAGACTTCTGATGTCAGCAAGTTTGTTGATTCAAGGTTAAAATTTAACTAGTGAGTAATGGAAAACTTTCTTTTTTTTCTCTTATATCCCACTGGAACAAAATTTCATAGTGGAAACATCTTCAATTTTACAATGCAAAAGCATAATCTGTTTAAATTCTCCTGGTAAAGTATTGTGAGACTGACCATTGGTAAATGATTAGGTGTTTAGAGACCTGGAGTGACAGCTTCATATCAGGAAAAATGTCAAACCACTAGGTCAAGTAAAGTTACAGACATGTTTATGCTAATGTTTTCCTCTTTATAAAAGAATCTTGTATTGATTTCTTATTTACAGTCACTGTAAATGCTTTGGAAGGAAAAGATTGCAAAGAATCTGTCAAACTCATTGCAGAAAGCTCTAATCTCTCCGAAGAGCAGCTTGCTTTCCTCATTTCTGGCATGTACACCCTTCTCCGAGAAGCTTTGAGACTCCCCTTATCAACTTTGAAGCAAGAAGTAAGTTCTGAGAATGCTCAGGGCCTTGATAAGTTGAGGTTGTGTCAGTCATGAGTTACTATTTAAACCCTATTTGCAAGGGTGGGGAGGTTGGCATAAAAACATTACTCCAAATTAAAGTAGATGAAAAACTGTTAAAAATCCAGAGATTATTACTTTTTATGTTGCATAGATTTACAGTGAAATTGTCAGAAGAGTATTTTTTCTGTGGGAAGGAGGTTTCTTATCTTCTACTGCTTCAGAATCTTGCTTACTATGTGTGTTTGTTTTCACTCTTGAATTAACCCCTGAAGAAACCATCGCAAAATGTTATTTCTGCGGTCTCCATTCTCTCCTACTTTGTATATCACACCTACTACTTATTTTGTTTGCATTTAGTTTCCTACATTTGTTTCTGTTTTTCCTCAGATTTTTGTCATGGAGGAAGGAAGATCTTACAGGCAGAACAATATGGTTGGAGAGAGTGATATTTGGGAGAAAGTGATATTTGTGGTTATTGTATTGATGAATGAATGTAGATACAGCTGCTATGCTTCCAACACAGATTTCTTCTTTATGGCTATTTTATTTTTTTATGTTATTTTACATTGCACTTTTTAAATTTTACTTTTATGCAAGGAAACCACTTACGAGCTTCTGGCATCTTGCTCTTGCTTAAGATACCGTTTTCATATTTACTCAGGCATAATGGAAAAGCTCCCACGTTGCAGTAGACATAGGGCAAGTCGTTTAGCATTCAGACCTTATCTTCTGCAACTTCCTTTCTGCTCTTATGACTTACATGAGTTACTGCAAAGCATGTGCAAGAATAAGGTCACATAATTACTCTAAAAGAAAAATGTGTTACAGATAGCTACATAAAAGAATTGGCAGGGACATTGGTTTTAAAATTAATCACTACTGAAGTAATTAGCTTTACAATTAGCTTAGAAGTAACCACTCTTGATTTACTTTGTAAGAAACCATGTTTCAAGACTATGGCCCATAAAAATTTTGTTTTCCTTTTTAGGTTTTTAAAGAAGACCTGAAGGAGCTCAGGTAAGCCTGCTTATTTTCATTTGTTTGTTTGTTTTCATAATTTTTATCCAACTACTTCTCCAAATGATTTTTTTTTTGTACAAGTTTGCTATACAAATTGCATATAAATAGCCCATAGTACATTTCTTACCAAATGTCATGTGAATCTAGAGGGGCGGTGGAAAACAGGTGTTGGATAAGACTCGATTTGGCACTGAATGTGAGCAATAAATTTTTTATGCTCAGGAGGTTGGTCTAATTTAGCCTGTAATGTAGGTTAATACAAATGTGACTGACCTTCTCTCTGCCACTCCCACCTGAGCCCGCAATATTTTCTAGCGTGTTTGGTAAGACAATGATAACTTTTCAGAAGCTAAGAAACTGTCTTTTTTCTCTCTTTTTTTTGAAAGGCCAATGATATAACACTAGTGAAATCCTACTGCATTGTTCAGCTATGATCTCTTGTGCCCATTAGCGAACAAAGCATAACATTTGCTAGACAGGCTTAGTAAAAATCTGATTAGTCTGTTCAGAACATCTCTGAATAAAAGTTGATGTCCTGAAAGTTAGGCATCAGTTACTAACAATCTAACAATCTCTTTTTTTTTTTTTTTAACCCTTATTTTCACATTCAGTAGTAATGAGAGGGAATGAGAAGTGCACTTGATGTTTTGCTCTGTAGAGAAACTTGTTAATTTGCTGAGATTCTCAGTGTTGTGATTACTAACAAGGAGGTGCAGGTTAATAGAGATCTCTAAATCTTTTTTTTTTTTCCTACCCATCCTTGTTTTCATGTTGGCCTGCAAATTCTGCAAGTTGGCTTTCTTAGCCTGTACTCTGCAAAGTCCCAAGCAATCCCAAGTGACTTCAGACAGATGAAAGGGACAGTGTTAGAGATGCCAGTCATAGTTGAGGCCCTTGGTGAAAGGTGCCTTGTTGGTACAGTTTTGTCTGGAGCTCAGTGCTGGAGTTTGGCCTTTGCCTTGTGAGCTAAAACTCCAGCTGCTTCCTCTAGCATGTGACAGTTTGCAGCCAGGTTAAAGAGGGTCAGTAAAACTGATCAATTTGCCTTGACTCTGTGGGAGTTGTGGGTGTTGGGGAGTGGTTTGTTTTGTTTGCTTTCCCCACCCTCCACTGAACAGTGGAGCAAGCTGATAAGTAGAAGTATCTGAAAGGGCTGGCTGGGGACAATGGCTGTTTCCAAAAATACAGACTCCCAGGCCTCTGTCCTTGTCATCTGACCACATTTTCATGTTTCAGACTCCTGTAGTTGTTTTTTTTTTCTTCCCCTCTCCTCCTCCCTTTAATGGATTATTCATGTCAATATGAAGGCGCTGTTCAATCTGGATGATCTTTTTATAGATGTAGCCTAGATTACTACCAGAACTTGACTGCAGTAGTATGCACACCTTGCTCTGGTTAATGTGACTGCATGGAGCACAGTAGTTCAGGTATTTATGTGCTTCAGGTGTTTGCACACTTCTGATTTATTTGCTGCTCATTGTTGGTACATCCACTTGATTCTTAGAAGTTATTTGGATCTTCCCTAACTTTCATCTCTGACAGTGTTTTCTTATTTTGTTTTTCTTTGGGAGTAGCACTCTCCTCACTTTGTGATTAAACTTGTGGAAGAGTAAATAGCTTATTTTGATCTCAAGCTGTGACACTTTATTTTTTCTCTTCTTTGGCTCCTATGGGATATGTCATTTCCTGTGTTTCCTCGTGAACTTAGGTTTGAAGATAAAACACCTACTCCTTTTTGAAGCACCTACTAATATTCAGATGCCTACCCTTCTCAGTGACTCCTAGAGGTCATGCTGATGCAGATCCTGTGCTTAAAGAACATGTGGAATTGGTTGAAGAGTAGCTTGTTGGCATGACTGGCACTCAGTGTTTGGGCAGGCATTCTGTATTTTAAGTTAAAGTACTGCTTTTTTTGTTGTATCACTTCAAGAGGATTGAAATCTGAGCTGTGTTACTTGTTTTCACCTCTTCTGAATTCTGTTCTGTTCAATGAAGCTAAAGATTGGCCTGTCTTACTCCATCCATACGAAGTCTTGTCATTCTCTGTGTCCTGGTGATATAACTGGTCTTGGTCTCTAATTCTAGTGAAGAAAAAAGCTGGGGGATGTGTCTACTTCTCTTTAATTAGATCAGTACCATTGGTTTCCCTGAGTTGCCATCTCATATCATAACATCTTCAAGCATGCAGCAGAAATAGTAGCAGTCTTTCAAATTAAACCATTTTTCTTTTTCTCTTTTTTCTTCATTCTAAATTCATTCTAAATTGTGCAAGTTCATCCTTTTCCCTCTTGTGTCAGGATATTTAAAAGCTTTATGGCTTAGGCCACTAACATGGGATTGGGATGTCTCCACAGTTCCCCGCCTGCATTAGGAATCCCTTCTTCTGAACATCCTTTTTCAGAAAATCTTTTGAAAATTGATCATTATCTGTAGCTTGGACCTATACTCCTCCACAGTCTGTGTCAGACCTGCTTAGTCTGTGACTGGTCTAGGATTAACTGTTTGAGCCAGGAGGAGATTTTTCAAAAAACAAAAGTTAATTGCACAGCAAAACTGATGCAAGCTTGAAGGTGGCATTAGTGCTTCCATTTTAGCAAATATTCCCTTCACAGTTGAACAAGAATGGTGATACTTATCATAACCATTGTATTACAAACCTCTTTCTCCAGCTCTCTCTCTCTCTCTCTCTCTCTCTCTCTCTAAATAAAGAGGATGTTTTGTTGTAGGGCTGAGTAAGGTCACGTACTTGCACAGTAGGTGTTTGTAAAGCTGGAGTTTGTCTCTTCTAGAAGGAAGATGCATGCAGCCAAAAAAACACTGTCTAGTTCCTTCTCACTGCCCAGTATGCCTCACATAACTACCTGGTTAACATGAATTCAGTTATATCCAAATCTCTCTTTAAAACTGTTTTAATTCTACTTTTACTAAAAAATTCAAGATCTGATTACTGCTGTTTCCTCTTTCCACTATGTGAGTTGATGAGTTGTTTTTTTTCTCCCATTAGACACTAAGTCCTTTAGGACAGGTCACTTCCTCGTTTGCTTTGATTTTCTTTGCTACACTGCTGTGCTTCTCAAGGCATAGGGGGTGAGTAATGTCTGGGCACTGGTTCATGATGAGTGCTGGATTTAGCAGTGGCAACCAAAGTGGTTACTCTTCCCACTTGTCCAACCTGCCTCCCTGCAGGAGGCTGCTGTCCCTGTGGCAAAGCAGCAGAATGGATGTTGTTTACTCTGCAGTCTTCGCAGTTCACAGCCTGATATATTGAACAGAAAATCAACAACAGCTTGCTTATAAGGCAGTCACAACATCAGAGGAATAGTAAAGTAGTGGAGTAGCAAAAAGTGCATGGGATAGGAGTTTGTTTGTTCAACCAGCAATTAGTTCATGGTTCCAATTCAATTCATGCTTGTTCTTCCCATGTTAGCTATGGCTCTTTGCTAATCACCCTTAGCTATACAAGGATCTCTGGTTGCACTTCTGGGGACCAATCATTCTGTCCTCTTCATTGCACTTTAAAGGAGAAATGAAATGTGTGGGCTGGGATTTTTGAAAGCATGCACTGCTGTCTCATTTTTGCTCACAAAGCCACCAATAAAATTTATTTTGAGTTTACTAAGAGAAGATCCAGGCAATATTCTTTTGAAGTACACTCCTGCCATATTATCTGTATGCTTTAACAAAAAGCTTGTCCTAGGTATGAAAGAAAAATGGAGCTCTGAAGGTTCTTGATATAAGAAGAGTTATTAGAGCCATTCTGAGCAGAAGAGTGCCTAGACCAAATCAATACTGAAATGGTTACTTAAGAACTGATGGCAAATTTTAAGCAAGGAAAAATAGAAAATTGTCACTTCTTGCACTCTATAGTAGTTCTCGCAGCTAAGACCATATATTTGTTGGACATAACACGTAATGGTTTTGTATTGTTGATCTTTTCTTTAAGGATACCAGAAGATTTCATTGTGGACTTTTCCAGTATAGTCTTTGGTAACAGGTTAGTATTTTCGTGTTTCATGCAATGTGCAGCCAGCAGTGTTGCACAGACCTTTGCTAGCAAAACCTGGAACTTATTGAAGGAATGGCAAAATTCTCAAATGAGAGCAAAACTTGTTGTATAAATTTGATTCAACATAAAATGAAGGCCAGGTTGCCCTTACGCATCAGGTCTGAATGTACAATTGACTTGAGAACTCATGCTAGGTGACCTGATGATATATATGCAATATGAAGTGCTGTGCTAGCTGAAATTCATTTACAAATTCATTTACAAATACCTCAGTAGCTCATGAGGGTGTACTAATTGGGAACTTCTTTAACAGTCTCTCTTGTGCTCCTTCTAAGGATGGATATATATATATATATATATGTATATATATATATATACACACACACACACACACATATATATATATTTTTTTTCTGCATAGTTTTCTGCTCAATTATATTTTGGTTCTATCAGGAATCTGGAATTGTTTGATCTGGAAATCTTTTTGCATATGCAAAACTTTCTTGAGAGTTGAGGTTACTCAGCCTATAGCATCACCAGCCTAGAACTGCTCTGGATGTTCTGCTTGGAGTCCCAATAATTATAGCCATTGTATTTTGGTTACCCTCACAAGGGTGGAGTGACACTATCAGAATTAAAAATATATTTAATTTCTTTTGTTAGGAAGGATCTTGGCTTAAAGCTAATTGTTCTTGCAACAAAAATAAGTGTAGCAGTCTCATTTCTTTACCCTTCTGTTTGAATTATAGGTGTTAAGAATGCAAAATTCATAGTTGCAATGTAAAATATTGTTTGCAGTGGAGAAAAGATAAATTTAGATGTCACTTGAAGCATGCATGATTGTCTGTTCTCTACTGTGAAATCACAATGCTGGAAAATTTAGCTTTTTCTCATTTCAGAAGCTGTGGTTATCCAGTGTAATCTTGCTCTCTGTTTTAAGAACAGAGAAGAGCACCTCAGAGTGGACTTCCAGACAGATCTGTCTCTATGATCTTAAATGTAACGCTGAGTCATATATATGATTGTTGAGTGGTTAATATATATGATAGTGATGGCAAGGGAAGTATT
>VZSV01000011.1:661274-675992 GCA_013398735.1 Nothocercus julius | reverse complement strand
TAGAAAGCCTAGAAAGGTCAGTTTCAAGGCTTTTTATATACTTGTCCTGGCTTTTTCTTTCTTTCTTTTTTTCCCCCCTCATTTTGTTTATTAAACAGCTCTGAAATGATGGATATTTAACATTTCTATTTCAGTACCCTCATAATTCCAGATCCTATAAGCTATATGGATTGCAGAAGTACATCTTACCAAATGGACTCTATCAAAGAACTGCAGGAAATTTAAACTTTTCTGCTTTTAAAGAAAATGGAGTACCATCATTTTCCCTTTCTTGAAAGCTTGTAATAAATATACTACAATTGTTTTTACTACTGTAGCTTTAGTTTCTACCATGGAAATGAGTTTTGTATGTTATTTGAGAGAGTTTGACGTGCCAGTTTATAGTTCTCCTGGCTCAGTGTCCTGCTAGGTGCATCTCGTCAGGTGTGTAGGGCAGCATTCAGAATTTGTCTTCAGTTTTGATCTTACTAGGTTGGTTGCTGCACCACATTTTCCAATGTTTTATTTTTATTTGCTTTTTTGCTGCATTTTTTTGGCATGTGGATTTTTGTTCTTGTCTGCAGCTGTGTTATCCTTCTCCTAGTATAATTTGGATCATCTCTAAATGATCCATGTTGCCTTACTCGGTCAAGTCCTGCATTCTGCAATATGTACTGGCAGTGCACTGTGCCTGTTGGCAACGAGCATTTACCAAATATAGTTATATTCCATTAGTTTTGGATACAAGACCCATTAAGTCTCTTCTGCCTGTATAACTCTGCATATGCTGGCCACTCTGCACATAGTCATCCATATAGAATTCTTGCTGTTCCAGTTGCAAGCCTCTCCAAGCTGGAAAGGTGCTGAGAGAAGCTGAAACTAAGCTGAAAAAGATCTTTTGTTGTCTGAAGGGATGGTATTGAGGTGTCCTCCTGACCAGAACTAAAGCCTTGCAGTTTGGCCACAGAAATTCCGCAACTTAACAAAATTTGGAAACTCCATCTGTGCTCAGACATTGACCTTCCCCACTAATCATAACTATAATGATTTTCTGTTCTCTTTACTCCTTTCCCCCAAAATGTTGGTACTGCATTGAACAGACCTTCTTCCACTGATGGCAGTTAGCATGACTGAAGGAAGCGGCAGCAATGTGGCTATTTTGAGGCAGTTCCCAACTTAAGCAATACCCTGGCAGCAGTTAACTGGCTGCTGAGGGAAAGGCCTGTTCTTATTGCTTAATCCTGCTAATGACAAGTCTGGGCTTCTGCTTTTTGTGGTTGCACCCAGCTGTGGTGACCTACTTCTATCCAGCAGTTGACAGTGAGTAAGAATGAGCTGATCTATTTTCTCTGCTTATTCCTTTGCCTAACTACTAGGAATGTGTGTCATTTAAGGCACCCTTCATTTCCTCCCCCCCCCCACCCAAGAGAAGGAAAAGCATAAATTCTTCCCTTTATTGTATGCAAGGGTATTGCAGGATCATAGCCTGTCAGTACTACGTTCTTTATCAAACCATTAATCTTTCTGGCATTTTTGGAAAGCAGCGGCTAACTTGCACACAAGATTCTAAGTAGAGATGTTAGGCTATCATTCCTACAGTTTTTAGTTTTTGATTTCTTCAGAGAAGATTCTTCTCTGATGTAAAGTCTGTAATTAGATTATGACCAGCACCATGGATAAAGGATGAAGCATTTCTTATCCTGCCCTTAACTGGAGTAGCTTTGAAATGCACCGTAAATAGCCTCCAGAGACACAGGATGCTTTAAAAAAAGAAAAGTCCGTCCCTGACGATCTGTATGGTAAGTAACACCAAGTCCAGACTAGCTCCCTAATGGACCAGGAAAGTGACCTCATTCTGAAGATATTTTTGTAGGTATACCTAAAAATGGATGGCTGCTATGTCTTTGTATAGATTTGCCTTGTTTACTTGCCAGGAACTTAAGATGCTATTAAAATTTTAAAGACTTGTCAAGCATCTGAAGTTTAATCACTGTCAACTGCATTTCCCAGTAGAAATAAACTGAGCATTGATGAGCCTGATTCTTGCTGCAGTATAAGTAATAAATGAAAGTCTTGGCTTATGACATGTTAGACCAGACAAAAATATTAAAGGTTATGCTGGGGTTGGAGTGAACATCGCATAAGGAACTGGGTTTGTAAAGTATGTTAGATTTATGAAGAACAAATGTATGACTTTATGTTTCAGAGTATGCTCTCATATCATTATATTAAACTTTGCTGCTAGCTAATAGTAGGTACTTTCTGCTGAAGGAGCACCATGAGCTTATTCCAACTTTTTCACTTTAGAGTTGTCTGACTTTTGTTCCTGCTTGCTTTGTCTTGCTGTCTGTGCTGAGTTTGCATCCTAGATCCTCTTTTTATCCTAGTTTAATTGGAAGTGGAGTAATAGATATGCCAGACACAGTGATGATTCTTACTAAACTCCGTAGTAACCTCCATTTACCAGAATTGTTTGTTTAAAAAACAGGGACTATAGTTGAGCCTAGGAAATGTAGGTAATCTGAGCACAAACATCCTAAATATACAAAACCTCCACCCATTCAAGCTTCTATAAACGAAGGTATATGTAGAATAGAAAGGGGTTCCATCCAAGTTTGTGAAGAATCTTGAGATTGCTTTTTTTCCTGATATGAGTTTGTTTTTTTAACCTTCCATTTCTGTTTTTCTCGATAGACGTCCTGTTTCTGAAGGCACAGCTCTGACACAAAGAAGTAGGCTGCCAAGCGTCCAGGACTTTAAGTGGAGAGTGGACGTGGCTATATCCACAAGGTAAAGAAGGGAACCTTGCATGACTACAGGAAAGATTTTTTCAAGGTTAAACTGACTTGTGCTGCTTAAAATGTTAACAGTCTTAAAATACATCTTACTGTTAGGGTTTTGCATGCAAAATTAAATGGTAAGACACAAAACTTTGAAACAGTGTGGAAATCAGTTTATATACAGAAGGCTGGTACTGTTGTGCATATTTGCCAGCTGTCTTTCTCCTAATGATACATTTTTATACTCCTTGTTTGTTCTGATCTCTAAAGCCTCTGCTAGAGCATTTCACTCAAATTCTGAGTCCCTCTTTCAACAGTTTAAAACTTGATGGGTTGATACAACTCAAGCAGCCCTTGGAGATGATGGAAGCAATTAGATGTACTGAGCCTCAGCCAGCCAAACTTCTGTTCATTTTTTCAGTAGGCTAGCATTTGTATGTTGCACGTGTGTTAGCTAAAATGACTTTATCACCCTTCAGCCTGCTATAGGCACTGTGTTTAAAAAAAGACTTCAGAACAGCAACCTTGCATTGCCATAGTCATGCAGTTGGCTACTGATCTGCCTCCTAGTTTCTTTCATAAAACAGGAGAAAAGGCCCTTGTGATGATCCTGCCTGTCCCTGCAGTTTCTTGCCATCTGCCACAGCAGAGACACTTAGGAGATGGATCTCTGGCTACAGCCATAAATAGAAGCTGGTTATCTGTGTAGTTCCTCGTCTGTATCTAGGTCTAACAAAGAGTGATCAGAATGAAAGAAATTGGAAGATGATCCAGTATCTTTCAGCTGCTTAAATTGTGTGTGTGTGTGTGTGTGTGTGTGTGTGTGTGTGAGAGAGAAACTGCTTAGGGCATCCTGAATAGCTGGACAAAGGAGAAGGTGCTGTTTCATTACTGTTACAGCTGACACACCCGTTGTAATTTGGGATAGTCTGTCTGAAACCAAGCAAAAAGCTCCCAAGTGAAAATTGTGATGGCCAAAAGCTATAAGCTCAGCTGACTCACAGATGAGCAGTGCTATGAAAAACACATGAGAAAAATCTCTACCTGTAAGAGAGCAAAATGCCCAGATAAACATCCTCTGGCACAATGTCTGCAAGCAAGTGCTATGATTCACTTTCCAAACAGCACAGGAACGGTGCATTTTCCTTTTCTATTTTCTTTCCCCTTATACTCCTTTCCAGTGAACCTCCCTCTGGGAATTCTTGTTTATCATCGAGCAGCAACCTCTGAGGAGCGGTAGAGTTCCTGGCTCCAGTGCCTCTCACTACCTGAGCAGGCTTCAGCAGCGGCCGTTGACGGAAGCTGCACAAGAATGACTCATTTCCCCTCTTTGGGTCATCAAACAAAATAGCAATGCACAAATTTAAAATGTAGTCTGGAAGAGCTTTGTTCTCTAGCTGAGGTGGCAGTCAGGAGCATTGAAGGGATGGGAAGGGTTAATGCAACAGGGTAAACTGCATGGAAAACAGCATACATTATACTTCCAGTAGTACTTGGTCAGTTCTCATTTCTGTGACAGTTCCACTAAATTGTTTTTATCTAAAATGAAAATATTCTTAAGCCTGCAATTATTTAAAAAAGAATCTTTTCTTGTTTGTCTTGGTTCTGAGATGGATTGGACAGGACTTCTGTGTTCCTGAGTCTCCTATTTAGCCAGATACATGACCGTATAATTTGAATTATATGTTCTGTGTAAAGCCTACATGAGCATCTTAAATTGTTAATGCATAATGCTGTACTAATCACACTGCCAATATATGTTAGGATCAGAGAATCATTAAGACTGGAAGGCACTATCCAGTCCAGCCCATATTTTTGTAGACTATAATAAGCAATCAGGGAGCTGTTTGATGCGTCTTCAGTCTCTAGAAAGAGCCCTCTTCTCTTGCACATATCCCAATTAAGCCAATTTCTCACTATTAAATCTTATGTCCACCCACCTCTTGTAAGACAAGCTTGGAGATCAGTCATCTGCAGGAGAGAACATAGTAGGTTGCACAGAAGAGCTAGGATTGGAAGGTACCTGTGAAAATCATGTTGTTGTAATACTAATAATCTAATTTCAGTTCATTGGCCCGTGCACTTCAACCATCCATTTTAATGCTGATGAAGCTTTCAGATGGGACAGCTCATCGCTTTGAAGTAAGTCTCAAGAACTACTTGATGTTCTTTTTAGAAAGCTGAATTACTATATAAAATAATAAAGCTTTTGCAAACAATGCTTTATCACTGGTTGGTTTGTTTTGGAATACTCCAAGTTCAGTGTAGCCACATGATATATAACCAAATGAAACCCAAATAATCTCATATCTTGTTTCTAGGCATGTTTGTTGAAACCTCCTTTGTTAGAAGAATATTAATCCCTGTTCCACAATATCTGCTTTGATTAAATCTTAGTTTTGTTACCCAGTTTAACTTTCAGACCTGATAATGGCATTTGATACCAGAGTAGTTTATATAATACATGATGCACTACTAAAGCTCACTCCTGACAACATTCTCTCCTGTGGCAGAGACAGTTTTATTCTTTTTTCTCAATCTAAACTTGTCTGCTTTAAAAAAAAAAAAAAAAAAAAAAGCTTTTTACCTCAGAATTAGTCAGTGGCAGGATTTATAACACTCTACATAATGGTTTGCCGGAAAATGGCATAAACTCATCCATATTTTTAACCTTTAAGAAGGAATGCTATTTGTTCTATAAATAACCCAGTGGTGCATACAGGAGTCAGTCCACAACAGGCATTACATTTGGAGTCTTTAAAGATTTTTGGCTTCAGTTCATATATTTGTAGTGGTCTGGAAGAAGTACTGAAGGGCTATGGGCTGAAAAAAGTCATGGGGAGAAATTATGCTATTTCTTTAGTTATTTTTTTTATCATAGTGAGTTTACTGACAATGAAGATGTTGAAGGAGCATAGCTACTGCAGCACTTTGAGCTTGTAGCATATATGTCATAAGGGAAAAGAGCATGATGCTTTTTTATGACTTTTTGTGCATTTCTCATCCATATGGGAACTGCAAATCAGATGGTGGATTGCTCTAACATAACTGATGCCCATGCCACATGGGCAGAAGCAAGTAGGAGTCTGTCAAAAGAACTTTGCCTCTTTCAGGGTAGAGTAAATGAGCCTGTGCTCTGTGGTGCTGCGTGGCACTGGCCAGGCTGCACTGGGCACCTGTGACAGCATGTGCGCTTGTGCACTGCACTGATGTTACTCTGTCAGCGGGCTCAGTGTGCTCTCACTTAGAAGCACTTAATAGGCTGGTCCATCCATTTGGCTTCTCAGGCTAGCAATAATAAAAGAAAGTCCATTAATTTTCTGCCTCCTCCACCCACCCACACTCCAGTTGAGTCCCTTCCAAGTGAATTAATGACTATGGGTACATTTTTGGCATGATCCAGACAGCAGACTTTGTATTTCTATAACCTGACCATACCTCTTAACCTTTGAAAAGCTGATCTCCTTTGCTTTGAAATCTGTGTATGAATAATGCACAGATGTGCATTATTGCTATTTGGATAGCAAATGTGCTATCCATTTGTCCTAGCGTTTACAATTCTTCAATTCTGAGTTGCAGCAACATCATTTTTCGTACCTAAAGCACGTCTTCTCTTTGAAGTAGTTATCACATTAGCCTCTGCATCAGTGGTCTAATTTATGAAACTGTGTGAATTTATGATCAGTGTAGATAAGCATAAGGCCTATTCTCTTGGCTGTTGGTGGCAATTAACCTTGTAAAACCAGGTTTTAACCAGGACTAGGTGGCAAGACCAGAAAATGCATTGTATCTGATTTAAATGCAAAACCATAGTTGGTGTGCATTAAATAGTTGTTTTGTAATAATGATCTTGTATAAATGATGCTATAATTCTTGCACTCATCTTCACCTCACCATGTCTGTATGATTTGATGAAGTGTTTAGTTGAATTAATCTTGAATTCAAGGCCTTTTCCAGTTTGGATATGTCATTTGGAAATGGGGAGATATGTTGAGGCTCCCTAAATAGTACACAAGCCTGAAGAATTTGAAACATGGAAGCATCTTAGGAAGTCCTGTTTATATATTTGTTGCAACAAAGATTAAATCTTTTAATCATAAGATCAGGATGGGCCTTTTGTGTGCTGGATTTTGTTTGTGCTCTGCTAGTTGGCACAGAAAAAGGGAAATCAGAGTAATAGGGAGATTGATTTTAAGATGTAAATCTGAAAGTAATTTTGTATGAAATCAAGCGTGTGTGGAGAGAGCAACTACAACGTAACTAGATTTTCATTCCTAAAGTATTCCCTTCATTGTTCCTGTCAGTCATGCAGCATTGCAAAAGCAAATGTATCCAAACAGTCCAAGTGTCTAGAAAGTGAGAGGCTTTCTGGTTGTGACTAAGCTGTAAATAAAACTCTGGA
Source organism: Nothocercus julius (assembly GCA_013398735.1). Taxonomy (NCBI): domain Eukaryota; kingdom Metazoa; phylum Chordata; class Aves; order Tinamiformes; family Tinamidae; genus Nothocercus; species Nothocercus julius. The sequence continues at coordinate 668,831 of VZSV01000011.1, read as the reverse complement.
GAGGATGTGTTAGGACAAACGTGTGTTTGTGTAGGTTAAGTATTTTGGAGTTGATCATTTGTTTGAAAATTTTGTCCTTGGTGCAAGAGGAATTTGGCAGTTTCTTTCATTGCCATTTGTTCCTTTAGTGTTTTTAAAAAAAAAAAAAAAAATGTATCTGATCCACTTCTGTAAGCTGATGTTAGGAAGCTCTTTCACTTTGTGTTTGTGTGAAATCTACAGCATGTTGCTATAACTCTTAATATAGTGTTGTGACTACTTCTGTTTTCTCTTGTAAAAGGAGAATGTCCCATAGCTGCTTTTTAGACGATTTCGAAATTGTGGCCTGTTGAAGTGAGAGGATTTGATTTTACAGTTTACAAGGAATAGTGTTTCAATATTGATAAATCGATTGTTTTCCTACCATTCTCCTTTTCCCACCTCAGTGGCAGAGACGGTTTAGTTGAATTAACTGGATTTAATTTACTTCAAGTCTAAAATCTAAAAAATATTTCTTTGAGAGATTGGGCTGATGCTGTGGCATATTCCCTCTCTGCAGGCACAACAGTTTTTAACAACTTTGATGTTTCCTAAAATGAATATTCTTTCAGGTGCCTGTTGCAAAGTTTCAAGAACTGAGGTACAATGTTGCCCTTATACTGAAGGAAATGAATGATTTGGAAAAAAGAAGCATACTGAAGATCCAGGACTGAAACATTTCCAAATTGGGAGCTTATGGATTTGAAATCCTCAGCAAGGTTTGTGAATGGCAAAACAAAAAAGAGCACTGTTTTGCCAGTCTGAATTGCACTGTGCATTTATGATGTCTGTTGTAAATATTTTTTTTTTCCAAATCAAGTGTTAAAAGCGCCAACTCTTTTCTTATGCCTTTGGAAAAACAAGAAATATATTGATTAAAAAGTATAATCCTGTTTGTGAGCGTTCTTGCGTGATTCATCAAAACATTTTTTTAAGTAACTATCTTAATAGATGTAAGAGCCATTTCTTCCTGATTATGATTCATCACTTTAATTATTTTTGAAAGCCTGCTACCGGAAACCGCATCAATGTGTATCATAAGAAAGCTCTGCAGCATCTCAAAAAAGAAAAAAAAACTCCTGCATTCTAGTACAACAAATGCGAAATTGATTGAGTTTTGCATAAGTAAAATTGCTGTCTGGCTTCCCCGTGACTGAGGTATATCCATGTTGTTTTTTTTAATGGTAATTTTGAAGGAAACTGGAAGTTCGTTAAGAACAAAATGTGGATTGAGCTTTCAGAACCCTTTCTGTGGAGTTGTAGAAGTGGAAAAGTGCAGTCTAATCCTTGGTCTGGTTGATCAGAATAGGCTAAAAAGCAGTGATCTTCTAGATTCCAGGTGCCTGTGTCTTGTTTCATGTATTTCCCAGATTTGATTTAAACTGAACTATTCGACAGGGCAGAAACCTGTGGCACTGAGCTGATAGCAAGGAGCAGAAGCAGTGACCTTGTAGAGCACTGCAGCTATAGACTCCTAAATAGTGCAAGTCAAATCCCAGGATGAAGATGCTGCACTCCTGGGATGGAAGTGACAGGTAGGAGTATGTCCAAGTTTCCCGGTCAAAAAAACAGTTAAGCATGGGCTGAAGCTCCCCTGCCGCTGAGTAAAGCTCAGAAGCATTTGCTTAACTTGAAGCATATGTTTTAAGTCTCATTTAAACTTGGTGGGACCACAAGTATGGCCCCAAGGGCTTTGCCAAGAAAGGATGCTTTCCTGCTTCGGTGCCTGAATGAGTTTTTCCCCCAGCAGCAGAGAGATGGAGGCTAAGCAATAGCACAAAGACAATGCAGCATGAGCCCTAGGAATAGCGGATGTGGAAGTCTGTCAAAGGTAGTTCAGAAAGCACAGAGCACTGTTGTTTTCAAGTGCTGGCTTTTTGTAACTGCTTGATGGGTTTCTCCCTCAGTAGTGGTACCACCTGTACTTCTTTTTCATTTTCTGTGGTTGCAGAACTTGCCTTTATTCACCTCACTCCCCACAGAAAACTACTGAAATAATCACAGATTGGAGAGGCCTTTTACACTCCTGCAGGTGTTTGTGTGGGAGGGGATGACTTGGCTCTTGGATTTTAAGAATCACAATAGGCATAAAAAGATTTCAGTGTGATGTTGGACTTGCTTCAGACTTCAGTGTGACTTTCTGTTGGAGTGAATCAAGATATCTGCAGAATTTTGAGTAACATTATCATTGAAGGGGCAGTTTTGCAAGGGTCATATTGAGAATATACTATTACCTTGAAAAGAAAGACTAAGGACTAAATGTCCAACTTCACTCAGTGGATGGGTAGGAAGCTTATTGTCCTTTGGGTAGCTGTAATTTAGAAGTAGAGATAGCTGCCTTCATTATGTTTCTGTCTCTGTAGTATGATTTCATTTGTCACTTGTTACAAAATGACTAGTGTTTTTGTGCTTTCTTGATATTGCTGGAGATTTCTGAATTTTAGGTATTGTCTGGAAAAAAGCATCTGATGGCAAGAGGATACATATTGCTGTTTCTAAGCCATATTACAATTTTACTTGTAGCATTTGGAATGCTAGGTCTTCTTTCCCATGTTGAAGCATAGGAATTGGGTAGGAACCAATAGTACAGAGCAATCTCTTGAGAATCTTTGCAATGTAAGTTGTTTTAGTTTACCTGAAAATCCTTAAGGACCCACTGCACAGCATGTCTGCAGATCAATGACATGTTTCTAAACCTGTTATCAGATGGCAATTTCTGTCTCAGTAGAGTATTAACATAGGTAAAGTTGAAAGGTATTGAGAAAAGGTTGTGGGTAGAACCAAGCAGAAAGCATCAGACTGAAGAATTCTTACCTTTTGAAGAGCAGTTCATTTTAGATTTAGTTTATCTTTTAATTATCTTTTTTCTGGTGCTGGTTCAGTTGACCACAGTTCAGCATTTAGACAGCTTAGGTTCAGAAAGGCTTTCAAGTCTGTCTAAGACTTGTCCTGTAATTTTAAATGTCAGCCATGATTTTGAATGTTTAAGAAGCTGAATTTTCTATTTCCTGTCTTATAGAACCACCCCCCGCCACCCCCCCCCACCCCCCCCCTCCAGGCTTGGCCCATATTGTATCTTAACTGCTGTAGTCAGGTCATATAGCAAATATGAAGGAGTTGGGTCCTATAACATGACTTCAAATAGACTGTACATTATGTTAATATGATTACTTTTTTTACTTCATGAAGCTTATTCATCTTACTGGAATTATCACAAACTGTGAAACAAAATGCATGTTCTTATATTCCTTGTTATTGCCTTTCCCTTCTGAATGTTTACATTTGCGTGTTTTTGAACTGGAGAGATACCTCAACTGAGACCATTAGTCAAGTCTTTTATGACGAACTAAAAACTGCATGGGTGTAAAATAACCTCTGATATTGCTCAAGACATTTGCAAAGTATTTTCTACTAGTCAAAATAAAATGATCTATAAATACTTCTATACAAAATAAATTCATTCAGTGGTTGTCCTAACAGCAATCACCCATATTCTCCAGAAATGGAAGGGCTTTCTAACTGTTTTTTCTCGTGTTCTCTGTAGTAGGTGATGGACTTCTTAGTCCAAAGTCTGTCTTGCTATACCTTAAGCAAAGATTACCAGGCACCCTGAAGGATAGAAGCCCTTTGGCATTTTCCTCCTTTTGTGCTTGAAGCTGTCCATTTGGGCTTTGTTTTTGGCAGAATAGCTTTTCAGTAAAATGGTTTAGTTGCCACCAAAGGAATTTCTTGATCTTGATAAAATAGCTGTATTCAAATTATTGCTAGCTTTCTAAGAATTTCCTGGTGAATTATGTATTAATTATTTGTTAACTGCTGAAACATTTTCTTCCTTCCAACTCTAAAATATTCCAGAATTTGCTTTCCACAATGAATTTCTGACTTTTCTTCCAATATAGAACAAAAATAGCTTTCCCAAATCTGGGTGTGTCTGAACAGAACTGATTTTATGAAATGACTTGAGGCTTGGTTACCCTTTGGGGACACACTCTGAATTCCCCTTTCTGTATGACAGTGAAATATGGGATTTGGATGAGGTGCTCATGGTGTCAGTCCCAAGGTCTTGTCAAGCTGATCGCTAGTCAGTCATCAATTAGAAAGATAAGAGGTTTGCATGAAAAGGGCACTGCTGCTTTCTTACTAAACACTGTTCATGGATCACTTGGTAACAAGGACCTTTCATAGGTTCTATTTGCAGTTTTCCCTGAAAAGCAAACCCTGGTGTTCCAGTTGCTCTCTGTGTTTGGTGATACTGTGTATTTATTTCAACTGGCTAATGTATTTATAAGCATGTTAATTTTTACAAATTTCTAAACATATAATGTGAACATAAAATTCTCTATTATCCCTTTTCTCTCAAGATTAATAGGTTAGAATATATTTAAGAATGTGAATTTGCCTTTTCAACATAAATAGGTTGTATAAATAATAGAGCAGCAGAAAGATGCCCTGTCCATGGAGGACAAGTTACAGAGTTAGGCAGAATTTAGAAGGAGAGTTAAAACAATTGCCAAAAATCACTCAGCAGCAAAATGATGCAGGCAAACCCACATCTGTTGACTTTATTTATCTGACCCATAAGTTAGTACAGCTGCTATAATGGTCAGATTTTTTTTAATTGGCTGAACTCCATGGGGGCCATCAGTCCAAAACTATTTTTGCCTTTTGAGTGTACAGAGTGTGAAAATAAGCTATCTGTGGTTTTATTTGTTATGTGACTTCTGCATCCCTACCTCCAATGCAGGAGGAGCTTCATCGTGATGACTAGTAGGTCAGAATTTCACACTTGGGTTAGTTGTATAAAAGTAGAATTGCTAATTGCTTTTGTGGTCTCAACTAGGATGCAGATTATGAATCTAGAAGAAGGTTCAAGAATGTAGTCATGCTCTCATCCTGTCTGTTATGCCAGTCATTAGCTGCTGGAAGAAGATCAGTATTGTGCTCATTGTCATTAAAAGGAAGAAATTAAACCTCCCTTTGTAGAAAAAAAAAAAAAAAAAAAAAATCATACAAAGGAGATGTGCTTTTGCAGAGTGAGTCACCTCCTTGCTTTAACTTCTGCTTAAATGAAGGATAAATCAATTCTTGATCTCATGAACAACGCAGAGTAAGGGTTTGCCGTTTTTCTTTCTTCCTAATCAGATACACCTTATGCCCCCCCCTCTTGCTCCAAAGTCATGAATATATGCATGAATGTATCCTGCTTTCAGGTTATGTTATACAAGAAAATCCAACAAATGTGGCTGGAGTAGGTATATTCTTACACAGCTGTTTTTGCTAATGTCTTTGCAGAGCTTGGCCAGATGTCAGCAACCAAGTATTTTGTGGTTGTTTGACTTGTGGTGAGCAGCACGGTGGTAGCTTAGGTTTAAAGTTCTTTGACGTTAGTAACTGCAAGGCTCAGTCTGTACCTGTTACACCCCACACACTAGCAACATTTACCAAACAACATACACACCAGGAGCCAGCAGAGGCAGTGCCAGCTGGTTTCTTTCCGAAGAAGTTGCAGTGTTTTCCCATAGGCCACCCATGATAAGTATTTAACTCTTTTGTGGCTCGGGAGAGAAGTCTGTGTTTTGACTCCTGGTAAATGTACAGCTCCCACTGCTGGAGTACAGCTCACATGTGCAGTGTCCTTTGCTTTTGAAATTTTGAAATGTTTGAGTTGTGCTCCCAGAGCTATTTCCCAGTGCTTTTTTCTGAGCCCCATTTTTTGTCCCAAAGGATCAGACTGTTAGCTGGCCCTGTGGTCACTTTCATGTGTTGTAAATAGATCCTGGGAAAGTTCCTTTCAGAGCGCAAATCCTGACTGAATTTTCAGCAATAATCTATTTCCATTCCCTATCTTGAACACATGTAGTGCTAATAAACCCTGCTTTTATACTCCTGACTTCTACCTCCTTAGTGTGTGTTGTGTAGCTATGTAAATACTGCTGGCATATCCCTGATAGATTGTGGTTGCATTGCCGCTGGTAACCAGCGGTTATGTCACTTTCCCTCGCTTGAATAGGCTTTGACTCATAGTGATTTTCAGGACAATGGTTATAAAATAGCACACAGAAGGGCTGCTGAGACTATCGTTTTGCAACAGAGACAACTGTCGACCTCAGGGCTGCAAGAAAATATTTTCCTTTTTTTTTTTCTTTTGCCTGAAAGTTGGAAAACAAGATGTCTCTGCCCTGTAAGCAAGTTTGAGTTGGACAGGAAGGAAAGTGGGTTTTAAGCATAGCAGACACTCTGAGTACATGTGGTGATTTGTTGCTGTTGTTGTTTCTCTAACTGTTCCGAGGCATTGCTTAATTGAGACCAGCATAAATTCTTTAACTGTCCTACTGTTTCCGTGAACTATTTGATAGCAGGCTGTGCTGTACTTGGGATGACTGGCTTAATGTTTTTCATTTGATTAAAGAACTTGCCTGGGTACAGTGGTGTACAGCTGAAGGGTCTGATGGCTGGTTTCTGTTGCCAGGTATATGTCTGCTTTTTCCCTAGATCTTACTAAGATCACTAAGATCTTACTGTTAAAAGTGCTTTTTGATTTTAAGATCCAGAATAAGCTTTCCACTTTAGTTTTTCATTTTAAGTCAAGTTCAGATGAACTTTTCTCAAACAACTTCTGTAAATTAAGCTCTTATAAAAGTCATGTTACCTCTCCTTCCTCTCTGTTGTCTTGTCTAAGCCCCTTGAGGCAGGGCCTGTTCTTTAACACCTGCTCGCATTATAGAATGTGCAGGGGGGAGCCTGGCTCTTGCGATGTTAAGACAGGAGAGATGACTTGGCTCAGCCCTTGGCTCTGGCTTCGCCAGGAGGCTGTTGGCATCACTGCTGGGATATCCTTGGAGAGCTCAAACACAGCGGTGGGTTTACAGCAGTGTGAGGAGAGGCCTGTATTTTTAGAGTCTTTGAAAATACATGCATGTGGATTGTGGACGTTTCTGGAAACTAGGTGCAAGATCCATGTAAAACTACAAGGAAAAGATCAGACAACTTGCTCTAAAAGAGCTGCTCCTGGTGCTGTCCTAAGCCCAAGCTGAGGTGTTGGAATGGTAACATGGCTCTTTTCTTGATCTTTCAGCATCCATCCTTAGGTTATGCTCAGCCGAAAGCCTTGCCCAAGAGCCGGGGCCCTTCACATAAGGGAAGGCGGTGGGTTCGTGTGTGTTCAACTGCTCTTAAACCAGGTGCACTTGGGCTGCCTGAGCCCTGTGCTGTGACAGGGAGCTGCTGGGGCAGGTGAAGTGACCCTGGTCGCTCTGCCCTGGCACCAACCCCGCACTCGTCCTTTTAATTTTCTGATTTGTTGTCGTGAATGGCGCGAGCTGCTCCGTGAAACCAAACCAGCCTCAGCAGTGCAGTGGTCCCTTCGAAGAAGGGCTAACGCGGGTAACAGCGCTTCACCTGCCCCGTCCGCGCAGAAGGCGCTTCCCGCCGGCAGCGCGCGGGGGCCGGGCCCACCTCGCCGAGCCCCCGGGGACGGCGCAGTCAGACCGCTCTAGGTCAGTGGGTCAGCGGCAGGAGCGGCGCGGGGCGGCCCGGGCT
>VZSV01000011.1:612233-660859 GCA_013398735.1 Nothocercus julius | reverse complement strand
AGCTCTACCAGCTGGCGTCCCGCCACCGGCAGCTGCGCGCCGAGCAGCTGGGCCGCCTCGTGGAGTGCCTGGCGCAGGGCGTCCGCAGCAGAGAGGGGCTGCCCGGGGCGCCGCCGCCGCCCCGCGAGTGGGACGTGTTCAGGTGCCGCAAGTGCCAGGGCTTCCTCTTCGAGCCCGTGTCGCTGCCCTGCGGACACACCTTCTGCAAAAAGTGCCTGGAGAGGGGCCGCGCGGCCGAGCCCCGCTGCGTGCTGTGCCGGGAGGAGGGCGGCGCGGCGGCCGGGCAGCTCCTGCGGGTCAACGTCATCCTGAGCAGCCTGCTGGCCAAGTGGTTCCCCGGACAGGTGAAGGCGTCGCGGCTCCGCCACGAGGGGAACGCGCTCTACAAGGAGAGGAAGCTGCAGGCTGCGCTGCAGAAGTACAACGAGGCGCTCAGCCTGGGTAAGCGCGCGAGCGGAGCGGGCCGGGGGGCGCGCAGGGAAAGTGGGTCAGGAGAGCAGCGCGTTGCGTAAGCCCCGGAGCCGGCGAGTCCGGCCCGGGCGCCCTGCCCCCGCTCCCGGGCCGGTTGTGTAACCGGGGAGCGCGGCCCGCGGGGCGCCCCCGCGCCGCGGAAACTCCGCTGCCCCGCGCGGGACCCGGCGGCGCGCAGAGAACCTCGCCCGAATCGAGGGGACATCGGGCAAAAGGCTGCGGGCTCGGGCGCGACACTCTGTAACCGAGGGCATCCACGGTTGCCCCTCTCATTGAGTGTCCCGTTGTTTCCTACAGCCTGGGAAGATTTTTACCTCCTACTTAAGCGCTTTCACCCTAGTAACTCCGAAACTTCAGTCCACACGGCGTGAGCTTGGCGCATGCCACCTTAAACGTTCCCTCTGTGCTGCCGTGACCACTCTGAGCCTCTGTCCGAGCTCGTAATTTATTGTACGAGTGTTTGGCATTTATTTATGCAATGTTCCCTGCAGTTATATAATGTGTAGCTGACATTTTGTCTGGAGTTGCCCAAAGAGGTTGCCATATTTGATTTAGTACATAGTTATTTAAAGAATGGATAATTTGGCTTGTTTGTTTTTTTTAAGGAGTTCTAGGGAATAAAGCTTTTGTAACTATTTCTTAAATAATTGTAATAAGTCTCTTTTTTTTTCTATTTGCTACAGCTCCAAATGACCACTTACTCTACAGCAACCGGTCCCAGATTAACTCTAGTTTGAAAGCTTGTGAAGATGCATTGCATGATGCAGAAACAGCATGCAGGCTGCAGCCATACTGGCTGAAAGTAAGTGCTGACTTAACTGCACTTTGTTTTATAAAAAAATCTTTATGCTGCACCAGTTACAAAACTGTTACACTGTTCAAGGAGAACTGAATTAGAGAGATGCTTTAAGCCTTGTAACTTCTTTGACTCCTGTGACTTACAGACATTCAGCTATGACATTCCTGTCCCTTTTGGTGTGAGGGAAGAGAGTGATAAGCTAGACAGACCCTTCCTGGAGGATGAGCTAACATTCTACAGTCTATCTCAAGTTCATGAACAGGTTCTAAAAACTGAGTGCTGTGCTTACATTCTTCTGTAAGCTGTAATAGCACTAGTTTAGTACATTTTTTCCAAGACAGAATATGAGTTTCCTCAAGTTTCAACTGCACCAGTGACCAACTGGGCTCAGGAAGATGATACCTAGTGGAGTTAGGGAATATTCCATTTATCTCTGTAAGAGCTTGTGTATTTGAAGAGTGTTCAGGACAAATTTAATTTATGTTTGCAAATCCAGACACTGGTGGTAGCAAGACATAACAGACGGTTGTAAGGAATTTTCTCTGCCTAACCTCCTCTTCTCTGGAAAGATCTTCTGTATATTCATCTTGCTTTAATTGAATATTCTCACAGCAGAAGGAACAAAAGCAGCGACTGTGGATATATTTCATTTCAGGGACACTTAAGGAAAGGACAAGCATTAGCTAATCTGGGGAAAACAGAAGAAGCTTTAAGAGAGTTTCTGTTCTGCCTTGCTCTAGATACTGGGAACAAGACGGCCAAATCTGAGGCTCAAAAGGTGAGTTCCCTAAATTGTCTAGACCTGCTTAATTGTTTTCAGTGATTCCTCATAAAGAGGAAGGAGAAAACATTAAGCAGACGCTGTGTGGAAACAGTTACGATTTTAGCATCAGCACAAGAGAGATAAAATGGAGTTGCTAATAATTGCCACCCACAGATTATTATGATTGCCTGTAATCAAACTTCTAATCTGTTTCCTAGTTTGGCAATGTGTTACCAGTTATTGAGTGCAAAAGAGGGGGAGTTACTTGTTAATATTTGATCAGGCCACTGAGTGGTAGAATGCAAGGTGCAGCACCCTTCCAGCTCCGCTTGGGAGCAGCAGCTCTCTTCCTTCAGGCCTCACGCACTGCTCCAAGACTCAGCGTGTGCAGGGGAATCAGTACAAAGGAATCAGTCAGCAAAAGAAAAGATACGTTTTAAAGTTGTTTCAGTGGTTGCTAATACTTGATGCTAAATAAGCAGTATAGCAGATCGGCAATAAGCCTTGTCCAAGCAGCAGCCTAAGCTACAGTTTGTGGAATCTTTCTGTTTGGTGAAAACTGTTAGTTCTGTGTTGTACACCTCTTAAGAACTAGTTATGGTTTCTTTTTCTGGAATGAATTGATGTTTTTACCTTTGACCATTTTTGTTGTTGCCAAATGACTTAGCATCACAGCAAGGATGGCTTATGAGAATAAAAATGTAATAGATGTTATGCTCTGCCTTTTTTAATTCTTTTTTTATGGCAGTGCATTCATGCTTTTGTCTGTGGCTGGCAGGATGGGAAGTTTTGGGCTTCTTAGTGCTGTGATGTGAAAGGCTTTTTAAAAGCAGAGGAGAATTCTTGGAGTAAAGCTCTGCTTGCACAGGTAACCGAGAAAGTGTGGCACGGATGGCTGTGTTGCAGTCGGATTTTTATCAGATTTTGTAAGTGATTGAGATTTCCATTTCCTGCAGGATTTTCTGTCATTGTTCTTTTTATTCTTTTTTTTTTTTTTTTCCAGCATGTTCCATACGGTCTTTCACTGTCATTGTATCATGATTTGTTCTGGTACTCCTGCTGGGAGGCTTCCTGTGTATAGAGTAAGAAAAGCAAGAACAACTGATGTTTCTAAATTCAGACTCTAAATAGCCTTGTCCAAGAGAGATAATTTCTGAGCAGTGGGGTTCTGAAGAAAACTATACTGCTTGCAACTGAAAGAATTGCTTGTGCACTCATCAGATACAGAGTTTACCCATGATGTAATATTTTGTTGGATCATTTCCAAGCCTGTTCGCATAACAATGACATACTATTTTTTACCAAGTTCTTCAGGCGTAGCTATGACGTTCTGTTTGTTAGCTGTCCTTCCATGTTAGTTTTGACAGAGTATGATCCTGTGGAATCTTTTTGGCTTTAAAAGGAAATCTTGGCTATCATGTGGCTTCTTCATGTATCATCAAGATTGCCCTAGGAGTGTGCTGGAATTCATTTTAAAGCATGTGAATTTCTATTCACACCTCTCTCTCTCTCTCTCTCTCTCTCTCTCTCTCTGCCCCCCCCCCTTGACTAATCCTCTGATGAGCTGTACTGCTGTACTGTAGTGCAAATGGCTACAAGTTGTTGACGCTGATTCACTTATTTTCTGATAGCAAATGGAGACTGTTTTTTTCCTATTGCCTTTTTTTTTTTGGTGTTGTCACATAGTTGAATTTAAGCTGTAATTTACAGTGTTGGAGACAATTACTTGATTGAACGTGGATTAAACTGGTGAGATTTCTGTACTAATTAACTCCACTGAAAGTTTCTGACATGCAGTAAAAGTGAATTTGAAAGGATGTTAATAAATCCTGTTGAGCTCTAAAATGCAGAACAAGAGGACATGTTTTTGCCACTTATAGAGAATGTTTAATAATGTAGGAACTAAGCAGTGAAGTATTCTGTTTTATATTGCAGCTTCTGCTTAGTTTATTTTCACTCATCCCGGGAAATGCTCAGGAACACCTACCTGATATCCTGCAGCTGTTGTCACATCACTCTAGATTAAAGGGGAATCTCCTAAATTCAGTGGGATCTGGAGGCACCAGCCATAGCCTACAAAGGTTGCTCAAGGTAAAGAAATCTGATGTGCGGTTTTTAATTTTGCTATGTGTTTTATGTTCACAGTGGGAAGTTGTCTTCTCCTTTACATCTCTGGAAGACTGGATGATGCATTTCCTTCATTTTTTTTTTTTTTTCCTGACTTTCAAAATATACAGTGTAACTTAATGAATTCTCTTTAACTGATTCTTTTCTGTTTAACAAAATCTTTATTCCAATTTTTTGTTTGTTTGTTTCTGTCAGAATTAAGAAAGGTACTATAGCTGTAACTGTCCTTAGCTCTCCAAAGAAATGGGTAGTAAAGAGCCTCTAAAGTGAGGTCAGATGGAGAGACAATTCTCTCATCTCTCTAGGTATCATCTATATATAGGTATCACCACATATATATGTGGTGATATACTAGGTATCACCACAGCTTCTGATCATAGGTACTTTGAGGCTGCTCTGGGGAGTTGATGTGACAAGCTGATGGTCAATGGAATGGCTGTTAATAGGTCGCAGCGAATGATCCTGTTACCCCTTGTGAAAGAAATTGGTCTTGCTGAAGGAGCCCTGTGCACCTTCTCTCTAATAAATTTTCTGTTTTCTTAGAATAAAACTTGTGTTGCTTTGGTTGTTTTGATACTGATGATTGATACAAACAATACCTATTTTTCCATAGACAAACTGACAGCAATGTGCCATGCTGAGATTTTAATCACATTTCTGCATGAATTAAGTTTCATGACCAACCCATAAAGCCCTACATAGAGGCTGAAAAATTTCAGTGACCAAGGGGAAGAGGGAAGGGTTAGCTAAAAAAGAATTTTGGTTAAAATCAGACACTGACAAAGCAACTCTCAAACTGCTATGTCTTGACCTGCAAAGTCTTTCTTGATGTTCCATAATATTAAGGCTTCTTACAGGGTGTTAGGTTGTTTTTTTTCTTTACAGAGTTGTTTGATGTTTTTAATGTTGATCCTGTCTTTCTACAGATAAATGTAGAACAGAAAAAGAATTTTTCTGCTCAAGAGGAACAAAATGTAACAACATCTGGCAGTTTGAGGAAATCTGTACAAATTACAGAGAGTAAAAGGGACTGTTTGGAGGAGGAGAACAAACTTGCCTCCATATCAGAGTCTGCCTTTCTCATTTCGGAGAAGTGCAACCTTCTGAAAAGAAAGTGTTGCTCTGAGGAGATGAGAGGTGCTGAGGTACCCTGCAAGCTCATGAAGAAAGGTATGTTTAATTAAGCACAGGATGAATTCCACAAAAGGTAATCAGTGGAATTTTTTTTTCTTATTTATACAGGAAGAGGCTTCAGATTAGACTTTGTTTTCCATATCTTGAATCTAGGCAGGGCATGATATAGAACTTGGGATGTTGCGGCTGCAGTTTCCTTGTAAAATTAATTTTTAGCTTAAAGGGCCTAAGAAAGTTGAGTCAGTGCTTGTTTATCAGAAGACCTCTCGATCTTGTAGGGGATATGAAAGCTGTATGTGCTTTTGGCACTTTGTTTCAAGTAAATTACGTAGATTATGCTTAAAAGCATGAATTCTGTTTATGATATCCGAGATCCAGCCTTATTCTCGTGTTGTGGGATGTATTTACAGTGGCATGATAGAATTTGTCCCTTTGTAGATTTTTAACACTAAAATATATTTTGACGTTAATGCAAGGCTAAATTCATCCTTCTGTTAGTGGCCATAATGCCACAAAAATTAAACAGAGGTGTGCAAATTTGTGCTGGATTGGTTGCTTTGCACAGAAATTATTCTAATGATGCTAAATAGCTCAGTAACCTGCCAGTAAATACAAAGCATACTTAAATATCAGATACTGTTTGTGGACACACAGAAGAAAAATCTCTTTGAAATTCTGCCTTGCTTATGTAGTTGTGTCCAATTATATATTGTAATATGTTTTATTATTATTGATAGATACAGTTGATATCAAGGGAAGTAGTGCTGCACACCACATTCCATTTGAATTTGTGGATCCATCAGATCTGGACTGCTCCCTGTGTATGAGGTAATCATTGTTCTGTCCCGTGTGTCTTCAGTTTTCAAGCTTTATCTTTCTCTTGTATGATCTGGAGGTTTCCTAGTTTACTTAATTTTCTTCTGACTTGAAATCTGCTTCTATTACAATGATTGTTCCATTAACACATTTCTTTTTCTTTGGTTCTGAGCACTGTTGATGAATACAAACTATTTGATCTGGCCCAGACCAGTGATTGTTTAAGAAAAGACAGATAAGGTCATGCGAAGGCTAAGCGCATTAGTGAACATGTCTGAAAGATTTCCCCACACCCAGTTACACGCGCCCACTCACAGATGCGCGTCCTGCACAAGACCACAGTTTGTCCTTTGGAATTAGTAGAGCCATATATGACATTATATAATGCATAAAATAGCACAGGGAGCATATTCTATGAATATTCTAAGTTTGCATGTAAAATACGATGTTGCTGCTATTGCAATATGAAGATCTTGCAAGAAAAGAGTTTTTTTGTTGTTGTTTCCCCCTTCACCCCCCACCCTCACTCAAAATGTGATGTGCTGAATTCCTGCTTTAGTTTAAGGTCACAGTTAACACTTGCTTTATGAGCTCCTCTTTCAGTTAAATAACAGACTTATTCTCAAGAACAGCAATGACTTAATCCTAACAGAATTATTAACTCCATCAGTTTCACTACTTTTTTTTGTAAAAACATTAATATTGGCAAATGCACATAAGAGTTTTTGTTACTGCAAATTCCTCTGCACTGAGTTTTGTTTCTGCTGTCTTTTTAATTACGTAAACTTATAAACAAAGTATGTTGGCATTAGCCTTGTGCTGTATTTTAGATTCTTAAATAGCAGGTGGCCTCTTCATGGAATTTAGTTATTTATCTTTGAGAGGCTTGAAAAAATGTGCATTCCTTTCGTTGTTTAACTGCTGTTGGGGAAAACTTGATTGATTTCAAACAGAATGAAATTTGGGGGAGAACAACTGCTGTGTCGTTTACCTCACTTCTGCTTGGAATAAATCAGGTCTGCCCATTCTCCCTCTGCCCGCCTACTGCTGAAACATGCTCCAGAAGTTTACACAGCTGTCAAAACTCTTGATACTGCTAAGAGCAAAACTTTCCTCTAGTGCAAAGCCATGCAATTTGTCTTAGGTGGTTTTAATGAGTCTGCATGCTTACGATCACTGTGTCCAAAAACACATTTTTTAAGAGGCTTCCAATAAAATTAATTAACCCTATTTCCTCATCCTCTATGTTAAATCAGAAATGGCTAAACTACAATACATTCTTAAAGGAATTAGCTTAAGGATTTCTTGTTTCCTGACAGCTTAAGGGATGTTAGCACTGATTCTATATTTGCAGTCACAAATATAGCCCTTACATCCCGAGGTGTGTAGACTTAAACTTCATTACAACAATAAAGGTTTGCACTAAGGGAAGCTATTGCAAGACCTTTCTTCAGTATTACCACTAATGCAAACTGATTGTAATTATTTCCTGCCATGTTTTGAAGAAGTATTTTACGGTCTGGATCCTGAGACACCTTGGACTAATTACCTAGTAACCTACTGATCTATTTGCTATAAACTGCAGGAGCTGTTATTAACCTCTCCATCAGATGGAGTGGCAAAGTGTTATTGATCTGTGTTCACTCCAGCAGCAAGCAGGAAATAGGAACTAATGGTAAAACAATGTATTGGTGAGAAGCGAGAGAGCATTACTCAGCAGGAGTGATGATTTGATTTCCATCATTATAATAGCTTAAAATGCTGTGACGTGAAATCTTTCTATGTAGTGTTTCTTTCTCTAAGTCTTGAAGCTCAGTCCAGGCCCTATTAGTCACTGGGAAAAGCTGTGCTGGCTTCAACAAGAGCTAGACCAGGATCACACATTCTAACAGGAATTTCTTGTCTTTATGCTAACATTTCAGAACAAGTAAGTCACTGCTGATTAATTACATATGGAAACAAATGCTTATTGCAACATATTTTAAACGTGGTATTTTACAAAGTTCAAAGGAATAAGTAGCCTTTGTGCTGTGAAGCTTGTTTGCTAAATAATTGACAAAGAAGGGTTCTCAGTTATACAGTCAAGTTGCAATGAGATAGGTGTGCCAATATCTTCCTACTTGTTTAAATGTCAGTATTTTTAGTAACTAAAGACATTTAATAAACTGGCTATAGCAATTTTAAGAGCCAATTATGTGCTTATAATCATAATTATTAATAAACATGGTTTTACATATTTATAATTTCCTCATGTAAAATAGCATCTTTGTTGCTTTGGTAAACTATAATATTTTTCAGTAAACTTTTAAATTTACTTAAAATGCATACTTCAGACTTTAAAATGCTTACAGAACATGTAAAAATTCTGTTCTAGTTTTGAATGTATTATTTTTAAAAAGTTTTCATGTTTTTTGCATTTCATGAAGGTTCTAATTGGTGAGGCAACGTTTCTTTGCAATATCATATAATCGCAGTATCATATAATCAAAATAATGAAAACAAAAATCCTTACGTGAAAATAAGTGCCTGAGAGGGTACTTAGATGGTTAAGGATTAGATACAGAGATACTCTGAAGACCTGGCCTCCAGTATTTAAATATTTTTCTAGATGAAGCATGAATTCAATGTCATTTGTTTTCTAGAAAAGCAGTCATTTGAAGGTTAAAAACTGTCTGTATTGTAACAAATCTGCATTCCAAGCGCAGGTTAGAGTTAGTAATAACATGTTTCATTGCAGTAACTTTTATCTGCAGTGTTACTGCAAATAGCTATTTTGTGTTCAATTCTACATATACAAGTAATGCCATTGATTTCTACAAGAAAATTGTGCAAGTCTCATTCAGTTGGAGACACTAAGAAGGTTCAACCTCTGCTGCTATTTATTGTTCACATAGGCTAGAATTGCACTTTCCTCAATCTGAAGTTAATGACCCAGTTCCCCCTTGCATTTCCTGAAATTGGAATTCAAGGGCTGCCTTCCATATTGGGAGGCAATAGTGAAGTGTGTAAGCAGAGTAACAGTTGGATGAAGAAATGAAAAGCAAGAAAAAACTTCCTCCCAAGAATCAGCAGTTAAGTTAGTGAATGAATACAGCTGTTTTGGTAACAGCTTTTTCTTTTACTTTGGTACACGATATTGGTGTCTTTGTTTTTGGATTTTCCAATCCAGGCTCTTCTATGAACCTGTCACTACTCCTTGTGGGCACACGTTCTGTCTCAAATGCCTTGAGAGATGCCTGGATCACAACCCAAAATGTCCCTTGTGCAAAGAAGGTCTCTCGGAGGTAATTATGCATGGATTTTGTCTGCATAAATTGGAGCACAGAATAGGATCAGGTCGCACCTTCAGAAACCCATGGTAGTGCCAAACTCAAAAAAAGTATTACATACTTTTAAGGAAAAACCTGACTTTTAGAATGTCCTGGGGACTAACAAGGTGTGGATAATCTTCTCTGTTCAAACTTTAAGACTGTGTTTATATTTGGAAATTCTGGAAAGGGAAGACAAACGACCGAGGGATTGGCTAAGACGAGACCTGCGGTTCAGTGAATAGTTCAGCAAACAACTTCACTGGTATTTGGGAGCTTAGGGGATCATCTGTGTGTGCAACAGACATAGCAGCATGGAGCTAACAGGCAGAGGCTCTGTGCTTTGAAATGCTAGATGTTATCTAATAACTGCCTGCTTCTCCTTTTCTGCTGCAGTGCTTGGCTATGAGGAAATACTGTAAAACAGTACTAATGGAGGAGTTGATAGCTAAATATCTTCCAGAGGAACTCACCGAGAGAAGAAAGATTTATGAAGAGGAAATAGCAGAGCTTTCAAAGTATGTAATCGATTTATTTAAAAAACAGTATCTAATAGCTACCAAATGGCTGCTGCTGCTGTGGAACATGAACAAAGGTGCTGACAAAGGAGCTTCTTGCTCTATATTACATGATTCAAAGAGGACAGAGTCCAGGTGAAATTATGCTTTGAGTAGCATTACTAGACACTCTGCTATATGATAAATGGAAGCAGAAGAGATTCAGGAGAGTTGCAGAAATCCCTGTCATTGCTTTCTGTGGCCCTTTCTGAAAGCACCAGAATGAGAGAATGGGTAGAAGTGGATCCCCATAGGCTGGGGATTGGAAATTACTGTGTAGAGAAGAAAAGAGATTAAGGAAAGTAAAATAAAAACAGTAGTAGAAATTTATTAACACTTTTAGTAGCAAAACCAGAAAGTATAACTAAAAGTCCTTCTGCTAAAACCACTGGAATATCATTTTGCATTTTATCTAGCCAGATATCAAATTTAGATGAAAATAATTTTAGCTTTTACTTAAACTAAATTAAGATTTTTATTCTAAATACACTGTAGTTTCACTTTAAAGATACTGTCATTTCAAAGAATATTTCACTGCATAAAGCATATGTATTTTATCTCTGCAATATTCTGGTAAAATGTCATCTCTGTTTTTTCCTTCCTTACAGCCTAAATAAAAATGTTCCTATATTTGTCTGCACAATGGCTTATCCTACAGTCCCATGCCCTTTGCACATCTTTGAGCCATGTTATCGACTGATGATTCGCCGGTGCATGGAGACTGGCACCAAACAATTTGGGATGTGCATCAGTGATCCGGTCAAGGGGTGAGTGAGCAACTTGCTTGGACCATGTCATCTACTCACTTGGTCCGGGGCAAATCTTTCTGAAGGAAAAGGTGCAGAAAGGGTTTTGCTTCTAGATATTTATGTGACAATATTCCAATAGAGAAAGCTTCTTTCTAATGATGACAATTAATGACAGTGAGAAGATCAAAGTTTGCCTCTGAGCGCTTGGATCCTGTCTAGTGTGACTGCCCATTGTTTTGAAACCTGCAGCTAAAGCCTGTATATATTATATATATATATAATATTATAAATATATATATTATAAATATATACATATAATATATATTATATATTATAAATTCTAATACTCTGGACTGCACTGGTTCTTTTGTACAAAATGATGGAATATTTCTAGATTTATATAAACATTGGGGAAAGTCTGCTGCTTAGCCATGTAAAACCTGCATTTTTTTCAGAAATCCCATGTATACCGAAACATGTAGTTAGTGCTGATTAGATCAGACAGCCTGAATCTTCCTAATAGTTTTGAAAACAGTTGTTAATAATTTGAACTATAGCAGGACAGTACTGTGAGCAATATAAATAGAAATCAGCTGACTCTGATAAATACCTTTGTGGTATTGAACTGGCTGTATGGCAGTCCTAAGGGTGGAGAGAATAAGGCTTTTTTACTTGCTTTTGTTCTGATTTAAATAGGTTTGCAGATTATGGCTGCATTCTGGAGATAAGAAATGTTGAATTCTTTGCTGATGGTCGCTCTGTTGTAGACAGCATTGGCAAGAGGAGATTTAAGGTGATACAGCACAGCCAGCGTGATGGCTATAATACAGCAGATATTGAGTATATTGAGGATCAAAAGGTGAGCCTAGAAACACTTCATATAAAGCATATTAATCTAAAAATCTAAATACATCTTATTTTCAGTGAGTTCTTTTTTTGCTGAGCAATTTTTTATCTGGTAAAGCAAACTGTGGTATTTACGAACTGGTTGTGGTTAAAGACGGGGCAAAAAAAGTATTTATCTCACACACACAAACAGCATTTTCGTCAGAATGCTTTCTTAAAACAAAATGAATCCAGCATGAGATATTACTGCTGTTCTAGATCATGTTTTCTTTTTTTTTTTTTTTTTTTTTTTTAAGTCTGTAATATAGACACAGGCTCTGCTCTCATGGAAGCCAATTGGAAAGCTTCCATTTAGGTAAGTGGGAGCAGGACTGAGCCCGTTACAGGTTTTATATTATTCATATTATTTGTTTTTAAATAAGCAAGCAAGCAAAGTATTCTGGGTGATGTATCTTTTGCTATATAGTGGTAAAACAGTTCTATTCTTAGGAGTCTAAATTAACAAAAATTGCACAAAGCTTTTGTTCTGTCCTGGGTAAATGGGATATTTACGTAAAGGTGTTTTCATACCAGTAGTTTGGAAAATATTTTGCTGATAGTTATCTTTGGTTGAGAATAGAAAATAAGGTGAAGGAGTTGATGGATGGACTTGCTTTAGGAAAAAATTACTTTAAAAAATGATTTCAGGATTTATCATGAACTCTTTCAATATTTCTTTTTTTTTCTTCTCCCCTCCCTACCAAAAGAAACCATGAAAATAAATTTGCTGCTTTCTGCAACATGTAAGCTGAAGTAACTTCCCTCCTCTCTTTACTCATTTCAGGTGCAAGGACAAGACTATGCTGCATTACTTGTTCTCCACGATTCAGTCTATGATCAGGCATACATGTGGTTCAACTCGCTCAAGCAAGCACTCAAAAGTCGAATTCTCAGTCACTTTGGTCCAATGCCAGCTAAGGATCCTGACCCACAGGTATCCAGAATCAATGGTTTATGTAACTTCTTTTTTGGACAGAAATCACAGAATAAGCAATAAGGCAGGAAGCATGTTCTTTTTATGATGAAAATGGGAATCCCATAAATTGCTGCTAGAAATAGAAAAGTCTCCCCCCCATCTTTAAGATCCTATTTTTAGAAAAGGTTTAGCTTGGCTGTAACTTCTGTTTCAGGCCAACCTGTAATTCCAAGCCATTAGGTTTGTGGTTAGATGGCAATTTAGTGATCAGATTATCAAAATACTGTCTCAAGTTAATCAAAAAACAAGACCTTGCTCTCTTAAAGATAACCTAACTTCTGCTTTCCTCCCTTGCTGCAGGCTAACCCTAATGGGCCAGCCTGGTGCTGGTGGGTCCTAGCTGTCCTTCCACTTGAGAACAGAGCTCAGCTCCCCTTCCTTGCCATGAAATCCCTCAAAGACCGCTTGAATGGCATCAGACGTGTCCTTACGTTCATGTCTCGTACAAGAGCACGGTGATGGTGAGGAGGAGAACTGTGAAGTCTCCCACAGTACTTGACTGTAGAGTGTCTCTTGTGACTTCATCTAACTGCAATAATGTCTTACAGATCTGAGTGTCAGGATGTTTCAAGCCTGAATTTCAAAGAAAATAAGTTATAAAGAGCAAAGGATATTTATGGATGCTTCAAAAAATTCCTTTTGGAACTGTCTCTGAGAAGGTTATTCAATCACTGCACTGCTAATTTAATAACAAATGTGATAGAACAAAAAGTGATCTTGTTTGCCATAAACCTTTTAAAAAGCTTAAGAGGTTTTTTAATTTATTTTATTTTATTTTTTTTGTAGTGGATAAAGGAAATTGTGCAGTTTAATGTGAAGCAGAAATAATAATGTTAGTGCATTATTTCAGTGAACTGCAAAGTCTTTTATTCCAAATGGTTCAGGTTTTATATAGCATTGTGTAAAATAATGTTCACAACTTCCATTTGATAATTTATTTTTGCACTACGATTTTTTTTGTTTCAAAATGTGTATTATTTATGTGTACATTCTCTAAAGGAAAATGAGTTGCTCTATTTATTTATAGTGTTATTACCCTGTATTTATGACTGGGGAGAAAACAATATTAGCAGTGCAGAAGCAGCTGCTTTGTTAATTTTTTTTTCCAGTATATTTTGTTCAAATACTTTGAATGTTTTCTTACTGATCCCCAGTTCTACTGCAGCCTAAGAAGGATTTTTTTCCCTGAAACAGCCTGCCATGAAGTTGTCAACACACAGACTGTCTGAGATAACTCCAGCCTAGTTGTTAGAGCCTGATCACCTGCGACTTGATCCTTGATATCACAAACAGTCGAGCACATGCTCAACTTGAAGCTTTGCTGAATTCAAGCAGTGATTGCTGTGGGAACTGGCCGGAGTGGTGACTGAAGGATCCCTTGCTTAATATTCCTCAAAATGGAGAATAACTTGGAGTTAATATCTGAACCCTTTCTTACAAGAAAGGGTAATGGCTGCTACAGTTGTTAGGAAAGAACCACACTACATGCACTACATGAGAAGTGGCTCCTCCCAAAAGAAAAGATGTGGTATAATTTCATTGTGGGCTATTACATAGATTCTTTACATAAATTCTTTACATAAAGCCTTTATGCTGTTAAATTTTTTTTTTTTTTTTTTTTTTTTAGTCTGGTGGGGTTTGGTTTTAAGGAAGAAGGTGGGAGAGTTGCTTTGAACTGTAGGACTCCGAAGGCAGTTTGTGCCACGTGAGAAGGAATATGTTTTAATAAACATGCTGTTTATTTCACCCCAATCTAAAGGTTTCGGTTAGCTTCAAATTTACCCAGCTACTGCAGTTTCCTTGGCAGAGATTAGGTAGCGTTGCTATTAACAGCTAATGCCCAAGAACAAGTGGGTTTTAGGGAGATTACTTCTAGCTGTAAGGCAGGTAAAAACAAGACAGAAAGGAGAATAGCAGTAACTTGGTTTTGGTTTTAAAACAGTATTTCACTTTTTTTCTTTTTTTTTTTAAAGTTGCTTTCTGTCCGCCACTTTATGGAATTGATCCTGTCTCCAATAGGATGAATTTGACTTCCACTGATTTCAGTGCAATTGAGATTGGGTCTCTTATTCTAATCCATTTCCCTTTCAGTGGGAAAACAAATAGCTTAAATTGAAATATTGTGGAATACTGTAAGTTTCTTTATTACTTTGACCCAGAATAGCACTGTTTGCTGTTCCATGCCTTTATGGAAAAATGCAGTAGAATTTAATGTTTTTTCCATACGTTTTTTTGTACCATTATTACATCAGCAGAAATATTTATTAGTTAAGAGTAATTGCTGTACCATTAAGCTTCAGTAAAACTGTTTCCTCTCTTGTTAAATTCTACAGGACTTTTCCATAAGGGTACAAAGCAACTAATGGAACTGAAATGTGTTTCAACCTGATGAAGGAATATGTGTCCTGTATTTGCATTTAGTTACTCCAGAAATGCTGCAACTCGTTTCCATACTGCTAGGCTGCTTCACTATTTTCTGTAGTTGATACTTTACATGCTTCTCTGTGAACAGTGTATAGAAATACGTACACATTCTGAACAAGTGTGATGGCTGAGACCTGCTGTGACATTTGTCTTCATAAGTCAATTAAGTGATTTTTTTTGTTGTTTTTGTTTGGAAGTGAAGCTGCATTAAATATAATTCTTCCTTAAAGCATTATGTATTAATGCGTAATGTAAGGAGCCCATATTGCTCCTACAGAAATAAGCTGGCATTTTTCCTTTGTATTGGTGAGAAAAGGATATGTCTCACTTTTAGATTTCTTCACTGATCTTTCCTGTGTGCTGCATCTTCTATGTACTTATATTCTGCCCATTTTGTTGACTTAAAAATTGCCATGGGACTAATCCTTAATCCTTTAGGTGATTTTATTTTATTTTAATTAGCCAGGGGTAACCTGTCAGAATTTCCATTAGAATTTTGTGTGCATGCACTATGGTCATGCACAGCCAGTGCATCTGTTGCAGCCTGGAAACACTGGGCCTATTGCACATAATGCATACAGATTATTTGCATGTGCAGACTAAATCCCACACGCTGAGCAGGTTGATCTGTACGTGCACAGCAGTAGGTTATCTGGGGCTGCTCTGTGGCCACACATCCTAGATCAGTGTATAAAGTGTGCAAAATACATTGAAGGGAAAAAATTGAGGAAAGAATTGCTGGAACACACCTGTTCAGGAAAAACTGGATGAAGAGTAGCCTTAGCCTTTGGTGAGTTAAACTGATAATTCAGTAATGAGGTTTAAAAATAAAACAAAAAAATCAGTTATGCCACAGCATTGTTGATTTTTTTCAATTGTATTAATTAGAAGCATGAATAAACAGCTGAATACATTTGAAAATACCTTCACTTTATAGATAAAGCATTGATCAGATAAGATGCTAATTGGGGGATATTTTATTATGCTTCTCACAGTGTTCTAGATACCTATTTGTCCGATACTGTGTCTTGCCGATTCTGTTGAAGAAAACCATGACTCAATCTCGCTTTTCTTAGGTGGCCAGAAGTACTGATAAGTGTTTGTTGTTAGGGCATAAGCAACACAGAGGTTTGTTGCTAGTCCTCCATTGAGGTTAATTTTCATTGACTCTCAGATCACTGAGTTAGGATTTCTAAAAGCAATAGAATTTTTTTGATTCCATGGAAATATGATCAGTCCCTCTTAAAAGAAGGAAGTAGAAAAAGACACTCCGCTGTGAGACAGGGAGAAAAGGCAAGAAAAGGCTCAAACTATAATGAAATAATCACCAGTCTCCAGGAGAATACCATGTGTTAAGCCACCTGAACATCTCCTGGAGGCTCCGTGAAAGCTCTAGGCTTCCATTTGTGAGATACTTTTGTTTGTTTGTGAAATCTCTTCACTCTTCTGTAAGTGAAGTATTTAATGCAAATACATTAAAATAACAAAGGCTGGCTATGTCACCTTTCCAAATATTTGTGTGTATGTGTATGGTTTCTAATTAAAAACATTCTCTCAGATGACTATTATGTCCTCCAGAGAACTTATTTATCATTCTCATGTGTAGAGCAACTTCTGACAGTTGTGGTAACTTTCCTTTGCTTTATATGCTACTTTGTCTAGCAATAACTTAAAGGAAAATATTTCCATGAAAATAGTTTTTATCTTGGTTGGCATGACTTGCTTGAAATAAACTTGAGGTAGGGAGTGGATTAATCAAGGCGGGGGGTGGGAAATCATGTGTGGGAATGATCTCTGATACAGTTTTAGAAAGTAATTAAGTAATGCTAATGAAATGCTAGAATGGTCTGGATCTAACTGACACTCTGGTGTTAGTTGTAACTGAGGTCTCCTTACTATGTTATTTTTAATTTCTTTTCTTCCTCTAGCTGGTAGCAGTAGGAAATACCCTGTGTCATACTGAATGGCTGACCTCCTACTGGGCCTGTGCTTCCGTCCTGTATGAGGGACTGCTCTCTAGGAGAACAGCTGAACCACTGACTTCTTAACCCAAAGATTAAAATAATCTTTGGAGGAGAGAGAGAGAAGGGGGTGGGGGGGGAAGAAGCTTTGATTTATGCTGCATGGTAAAGAATAGATAGAGAGCTTTATGGAAAATCAAGTTTTGTGGTTTAGATGTATTTTAGTGATTTTTTTTTTTTTTTACTTGGTGCTGGCATTTTACTAGTGTTAGGACAGGAGTTGTATTTCAGTGCAACATTTAGGAATGGAGAACATATTTACAAACCTCCCCCTTAGTTTTCACTTATCAGTTTCACAAGCTGACTTGTGACTGGTGCAGTGGATAGTTCAAGGTGTGGTGATCTGGGGTCTCTTCCAAAGCCCAGCAAATCACCGGAAGACTTACAGCTACAAAAAGAAGGTAAAGTTTCCGTAAAGTCACTATTCTGAAGCAGATTTCTAAATAAATACTATCTGGGAACAAGAAACTGATCTGCTTAGTCAAGATAAAAATGGTGGATAATAAAAAATGAACTATTACTCACATATGAAGTGCTTACTAATGTCAGAGTTTCATAAGGTCTAAATTAACCCTCACATACAAGTGCCTGTATTATTGGTTGCCATTCTTGAGCTTTTTCAGAAAGTCATAGCCATATATTTTATAAAAATATATACACCCATGCACCTTTAAGTCTTTATATTATTGCAGAACAAATGTTTCTTACAGAGCAGAAGTGTAGCAAAAACAAGGTAATAGCTTCTATAACTAAGGTAAGGGAGAAGTACAAAAGTGAGGAGGGAAAGACTGTGTGAAGATGTCTTAATATGACAATGTACAATTGTCCACTTCAATTGCATCAAGCTATGTGGTTACAAGAGTGCCAGAAATATATCAAGCCATTTTAAATTAAAACATTTTTGTGGGCTTGTGTATTCCATTTGTTTGTAAAACATCTTTTTTTGTGTATTGTAATGAACTTGAACAAAGTTATATTCTTATATCACTGAACAGAGAAGTGTTCAGCTACCTCTACATAAGATTGAAGTACTTTCTTTTCCAAATTTGTTCACATTGTCATATACAATATCTTTTTAAAAAGAAATCATAGTCCAAAGAACCTGTATGTGTTTGTAGATGTACTTAAAACTATGTTGTACTGACAAAGTCTGTGTGGAGAGTTGTTTGCTAATTAAAATTTCTGTGTTCTTTACTCTTTGGCTCTCATAAAAGAATTGCAAAGATGAACACACTGAATAAACATGACAATTACATTATTCAAACAGGACAAGAAAGCAGTAAAAAAAGAAAAAAAAAATCTTTAAGATAATCTTTCAGATGCATCCTGAAACAGATTTGCCTGGTATCTTTAGGAATGTTCTTCCTGCTGTGCTCTCAAGCTCTGACTACTGCAGTTAAATATGCAAGTCACTTAAAACTTTGCTTTAATAGGCACCGTTGTTGGGCATGCTGTACTAACTGCCAGAGATCTTGTCTATGTTCTACAGTAACTCCCTAAACTTTCTATTGTGATTATCTTTACAAACATGTGTTTTATCAGTTAATAACAGAGTTGCTATTCTTGTCACAGAACTCATAAAAAATGAGCTGCTGCTTTTAGGTATTTTAGATAAACAAAGGTCCCAAGAAAACCTCCTAGGTGAGGGAACAAATGCAGACAGTAAATTGCCTGAAGCTCACGGTTTGTAAAGGATGCTAAAGGAAGGATGATTTTCTTTGTCACATTAAATGAAGAATAAGGGAGCTGAAGGAGTAGCATTTTTAAGTACTTCTCTGGACTTCGGTACCTCTTGTGCAGCAATTTTTGCTTTACAGTGACCTGTTGCACATTCTGCAATTTAGAACAGTAACCAGAATCTCTCTTCACTCAAAGTCACTCAATCTCTCTTTGCTCAAGAATGATTTGTAGCTGCTTTTAGCTTCATTGGTGAACAGAGAAAAGGTCTGTTTAGCAAGACCAGCACATCCCTCAAAAAAAGAGGTCAGTTCTG
The DNA here is from genome assembly GCA_013398735.1 of Nothocercus julius. NCBI lineage: Eukaryota > Metazoa > Chordata > Aves > Tinamiformes > Tinamidae > Nothocercus > Nothocercus julius. Next base: position 641,836 of record VZSV01000011.1, on the reverse strand, counting down.
ATCTCTATATGCAAGGTAGTAAATAAGTTTTATCCAAGCTACTTGTTCACTGTGAGTGCCTTTCACAACATAAGTACCAATGTATATTTATTCAAATGATATTTTAAGTATTCTAGTCATTTATGTTTATATAATGCTGTATATTAAAATAATCATCCAAAGCTACTCCTGATGCCTCACACCATCATGGAAAGCAGTTTAAGGGAAACTGCTTACTCCAATTAGCCTTTACTTTCGTGACACCCCGTTTCTGCCTCAGCTTTAGCATTCAACCGTTCTATTCTGTGAATGAGATACCACAAAATCCTGGAACATTTATTAATGTGCTATGGTTCTTTGTATGGTTGAGTTGAAGGAATGGCAATGTTTCAATCTGCAAAAGCTAAGCCAGGTTGATGACTGCAGTTGTTAAATTAACTACTTAATCTGCACTGTGTCAGCCATGGATTGCCTGTTCTTCACTCCATCCTCATCACAGCCCTCCCAGTGTAACACGCTCTCCATCCCCGTCCTGGGCACGTGCACACGTGAGGGAAGAACACGAGCTTCCATAATGAACAACTGCAAGGCTGCCCTTTTCAGCAAGGGCCAAGGTGCTGTTTTTGAAGTATTTCTAATCCTCAAATTGAGCAAGGTTTTATCAGCAGGCACCTGTTCCAAGTTCTCCATGAACGATGCTACAGAAGAACTAATTATGATTTTTACTAGTGAGCTGTAATGCCGCCAGGCTTTCTTTACCAGCAACATTATTTTATCTATTGACCTAAACACATTGTATAGTGATAATAAAAATTAAAATACAGAGGCTACCTGAAAACTGGAGCACTGACATGAAGCACAGGAATTGCTCTGAAGATTAGCTCTGAGCTGCCACATCCCGAATAGCTTACATCTTACAAAAGGATGTCTCTTATGTTGTTGAAACAGAAAATATACTGGCTGACAGAACCTATATAATAAAAGTCTGTGCACTGTCAATACCAGCTTTATGCTAGTGTAACATCTTTTGTTTAGGTAGATCTGCTCTTGATTTATAATGCCATAAATGAAAGAAAAGATAAGCTATTAATGTAAGTGACTATATAAGTGACTTATGCTGAAGTATGTGATTGAAAAGGAAACTAAGCACACGGCTTTTTGTGTTTCTATGAGATATGGAAAGATTTTGTAAAAATAGTAAATAGTTTTCCCTAAGTGGCTTATATTAGAATTTCATCTCATCCACACAGGTTCATGAGTAGAAAACATGGTAATAGATGACATAATGTAAAGGATTTCAGCAATTCTGCAGATAATCTAGAAATTCTAGAAATTCTGAGCATCACAATGTAGACTGTAGGTTAGGTCAATAAAGCAATTGTTATTCCTTAGATGACTCAATTGTACTGTGACTATTAGTACTGAATGTACCATCTGAATTCATTTTGAAAGATTACTGAAGCACTAATGATTTAGAAGCAGTTTCCACATGTATTTTTATCAATGACGAGCACAGGCTCGAGCAAAGCCCGTGAACACACATACAAGGATCTTCAGCATCGCTAAAGTCATTTTCCTTCAAATTTTGTATATTGTTTTTCACTCCTTAGTGAGTGATGACTACATAATATCTAGGAAATCAGGGTCAGTAGGGTAAATGTTTCCGTAGCAATTTGGCAGACACACCTTTCATAACTCATAAAGTCACTACTGGAACGGCACAAGTGGGTCACAGAAGTGCATGGTGGGAGGCTGCTTTCCACTTACGCAAGGAGGGTAACTAAAGGTTAGAGCGGGCGCACTAGAATAACGAGCTTTCTGCCAGAAAGAGTAGAACAGAAAAACACAGTGTTTTTAAATGCTGGCTTCTGAGCAGCAGCCGCCTAACACGTCTCGTTAGGAGTCATCACACCGAAATAGAACCGGGTGCGTCAGAACTTTGAAGAATAGCAATTCAACATCCCAAAAGAAAAAAGCATCACTTGTATTCCAGAAGAAAATTCTGCTGATTATCTGATTCTGAGAGAAGGCACTAGATCCATTTGACGTATGTTGCTCAGCTTGTCTTTTATCCCTCTGTAACTGGCTTTATCACTCATCTCTTCCCCCTTCCTCCAGCAACATTTTCAACTTATGGAATCCCACAATTTACCTCTGTTTTACTTGCACCATTTTTGTCATCCTAACCCTTGTCTATTCCCCTGATAACTTAGGAGTCCCTTTGTCTGCTCGTTCCCCCCCCCCCCCAACACACACCCTCCTTGCTGCTACTTATATTTTTCTGGAATACTTCAAATAATGCAATTATTAAGAAATTCTTACCAGACTTGTTGCAGGGGAAACAAAAGAGAAAGGAAGTTTTGATTTTGCAGTGTAAAGATTTCCAAGGTTTGCAGAGCCAGGACATACACTGAGGGCACAGCTTATCCCATTAACTAACAGCCCCCTTCAAGTCTGGGGACATTAGTGACAAAAACTGAACGCTCTGCTATAGAGAGATGAAATAAAACAGTGCTCTTTCAATCCCAATTACATCTCCTGCTACAGCTGCACACCAGATAAATATATTAATCAAAATGACCTCATTTTAGGCATGAGTAGCAATGTGTTATATAACCATGTTAAGTATGCTATTTTATTTCCCTCCCGCCAAGGAGAAATGGTGTTTGTCTTACAAGAGTTCCAAATAAGTCTGGTTATAAAGTGATGGGGGAAAAGAACAGGAGGGAGAAATGAAAGCAAGAGAATTAATGAGCAAAATGACTCATTCCCCCAGTGCAGAGGTGATGTTAGACTTCCCTGTTGAGTATTAGTAGCACTCCAGGAAGCTAATGTTGTCACCGACAGGCTGAGCGGTCCTAATGTGCCCAGCATTTCTCAGGACAGGAAATACAGAAGCGTTACGAGAATGGAAAATACGTCTTTTCAGACTTCTCAATCAGATGACAGGGGCTTACAGCGTTCCTGTGGTGTTTTCAGAATTGTTTGAAAAGGCAGCCTCCATAAACAAGGAGTTTGCAGAATCCCCTGCCATTCTCTCTGTTGCTCACTTCTTTCATGAGAAGTGGCATCAAATTATTTATTTTCCTGGTGCTATGAGTCATGCATTAAACAACCTCAAAAACACCCTTAAAAGTAGCATATCCCCACACACATAACACGGCTGAGACTCAACTAGATTTATATGGCACTACAGAAATAAAGGAGCAAGAGGCATACATTTTTGCAATATAAGATCACTCAGGCAGAGAACTCTGATAAGTGCTGAAAATGTGAAAAACAAATGGCAGGGAATGCGTTTCCCATTTGCTCAATACACACACATAAAAGAAACACTGTGTAGGCTTCACTGCAGCATACCAGTGCGTCCAAAACTCAAAGGTTAGTTACATAAATGATAAGGCGTGGGCTTAAATGCTTCATTCAGCTTGTTAATTACTTGCTTTGTGGCCCCGGCCAATGTTCTGAAACAGGTTCAGCCAATATTGTGTTGCTTCCTCTGCATTTTCATTTAGTGTGTTAAGGTGAAGTGCTGGGAACAATTTATTGCAGTATCTAGGAAGAGTCTGTTTTCTTCTCAAGCAATTTACAGAACAAACTTACTCAGAGTAACACACAGCTGCTCTTTGAATGTCCTTCCTATTCTGGAAAATACGAAATTTACATCTAAAAGCATTCTCTGCAAGTAAGGGGCCTGCTGGCAGCCCTAAAAGTACATGCATTATTGCCACTGTTTTGATGACTCCTCTGTATTTTTTTTTTTCTTTTTAATCTATATACCTATAGACTATTATGAAATGAACTCAAATTAAGTGCCAGTAAAAGCTATGGTTTGATGACAAATGCAAATATCTTCTCTTTGGCTAATCTGGGTACCCATTTGATGAGAATTTTTAATGCTATGGAGAAGTACGAGCCTTCATCATTGAATGGCCTGAGAAAGGCAGACCACCTATCCATTTCATGAGGTGTGCAGGCAGAAACTGGAGATTTAGAATTCCTTACCACTGCAGAAGTAACCCGTACTGTATTTGAAGAAAATTATAGTTTTAGCATGAAATATCTCTTCAAGATCCTAAGGAATATCCTCTAATATTTACTTGAAATGACATCATTTAAAAAAAAAAACTAAGACCTTGTAACTTGTCTTTATCCACGTACATTTGCAGACATCTTGATTTCTAATATAGACATGCTGTTAGATGTCTATTCTGACCTTGAATAAGTTGCAAAAGCTACAGGGAAGAGGAAGCAAACTAAATGAAAATATTTCAGAATAGTTGTTGACTCTCAGCATTTTACATGACTGATGCAATCCCTTTAAATCTTAGCATCCTATTTCTGCACTATGGAGCCATTTTTTCCTTCTATGATTAGGTTGCCAGTTAGAGATTTCTGAGTCACAAAGCAGATTAGCATTTGGATCTGAATTACAAGTCTCTAAAAACTGAAGTTGACTGAAAAAGAAATCTCATCCAACCCATTATAGAGAGACTAATAGCAAAACATAGATTGCACTTTGAAGTCTTGGCTTGGCTGAAGCTGAAGCTTGGCTGAAGCTGTTTGGCCCATATGCTGTGCTGTGTGAAAGGTGACGAGATGCATCTCATCTACGTGTAACCTTCTGTGCACATCAATACCCAGGTTTTTCAGGAATATTACTTCAGAAGTCACTCACTCCCTTTAGTTCTGCATTTCAGGTTATTTTATCTCCTTGTAGTGGCTTGCTTTACTTTCCCCATTCTGTTATTTCCTGCCCATAGGCCATACCATATCACATCATCAATATTTCAGCAGAATGACTCCCCACTGAAATCAGTATAGATTTCTGCAGAAAAACTAATAGCACAACATGGTGCCATGTCTCTGTTCTCGTGCACCTGTTCCTGCTCAGTTACAGTCTCTCTTTCATACCTCCTTTCTTCAGATTGCTCAAAACACTGGAGCATTCTTAACTGCATTTAACCTACCAAAGACAATTTCTAAACAAGAACATGCGTAAAAGCCTTTGCTGTTAGCTAGAGAGACCTGACCACAGCACTTAGCTGATTTCACTATACAGATCACTTTCATCTTCAGGCTGAACATTGTTTCTTCAAATTGAAGATGAAAACTGCAATTAAATATAGGCCACAGATGTTCAGGATACAGAGGACAAAAATATAGGTTTCATAACTCGACAGTTATGCAACCAGTTGCTTTTTCACATATTAAAATGAAAGTGTAATTTTATGCTCTTATTTATCCTTAATCTAGACACAAATAAATCTATGTATGTCCTTAAAATGATAAGACTTTAAACAAATGCTTCTGATCTATTTTAGTCACTGATATTTTCTCTCCCTTGAGATGATCATCATTGTTTTCTAATTTAACTTTAGATCCCCAAATACTCAGACCTCTGATTCTCCATTCAGTTACTGAGGCACCTAAATAACTTTGAGGATCTGAGCCTTAATTTTGTAGCAGATCTCAAAAAGGTCAGACTATTATAAAAGAAGGTCACTATATAAGAGGTTATTTACCTTACCTCCTGAATCTTGGTTAAAGTGTCTACCCCGATAGTCAAAGCCCTCTCTGGCAGTGGCTGCACTACGGCCCACAGCAGCGAAACTCTCAACTAACACAGCACAGTCAGACCTGCAAGAGACAATTTTTTTATAGCACTTGGACCTCAACAATGGAATTTAATCCCTCAATAGATTAAAATTATCAGGACTAGCCCTTTTGGTATTTACATAAAAATCCTTTTCTTCAATGTAGCTCCCCTCTAGTAAATCACACATATTAGTTCTCTCACACTAAAATAAAGCAGCAAACCAAACAATTTGTTCCCTTTGCTGTCTGGAAATGCAGACAGAAATGCAGAGATGAGAAAAAAAGATCTTGTTACAATGATTTATACTTTTAGCTTGGTTTGCCAGGGAGACTCAACTTACAAAATTACACTGTCTGTCCATCACTTTTGATAAGTTTTGAATCAGGTGGCTGTTTTTAACCAAAATTGAAAGGGGGTGGTAGAAATTCCATAAATTCTACTAGTTTCATTAAAATCAAGGGCTGGCAGAGAAAACGATGAAAATTAACAGAGTGATGGAAGAAAAGGCATCAATAACCCAGCCACGAGCACCCTGTTTACGCTTGCCAGTCCGTGTGCGGAGGCTCCCATACACCTCTAGACGAGCTGCATTACGGAGAGGGTGGCACAGGGGACCAGGGAAGGGGACAAATGCAGCAGGAGATCCCCGAGTCAAGGAACACAACTCTATATGAAACCAGACTTTTTTAGCATTTGCAGAATTACTTCTTAAATATTCAGACACGATACTCAAGGGCTGTGGTAGTAGGAGCCCTGTTCACAGAATGAGAAAAACAAACTGAAAGGTCTGTTAGGCATCTAGCATTTTTTTTTAAACTAGGGTCCCAAAGCACTTGCTTAATAATAAATAATAGTAATCGATAGCAGCTTGGGGAGACAACAGGTCAGTAAACACAGCCATTCCCCAAACCAGTGATTTCTGGTGAGGAATGAGGTGTAAAGGCCTCAATTTGCATTTCACAGTGTGAATCTGCAAACCTGTATGTTTTTATTTTCATTTTGAAGCCAACGAAGCTGAAGTGAGACACAGTCAGCACAGAGCCTCACAATGCCATTTTGCAGTGAGTTTAGAAGCAGAACTGCATTTTGAAGACTGCAGATAAAAAGAGTCAAGAGCCTTTGACTTCTCCTGTGTAGTACAACCCATGTAAACATCTAGAAGAGCTCTTAACCCTTCTGAAATGCCTAAGGAAGTGGAAAACTACAGAAGCAAGACACTTATAAACTTGAGCTACTGCTGTTGTAACAAACCCCTAATGCTTGTGCCTGTTAACTGCAGGTCCCCACCACCCAGTGAAGGCAGACCTCAGAATCTGATGTCCCTAACCCCTAAGAAACCCCACACCATTAATCTCCTCTCTAAGAATCTGACACAGCTCAGTTGAGCTTTGGGGGTTCAGAACGAGGCACATCAGACAAGTCAAGACTAGTTTTGTGGGTAACTCGGAGAGGCAACAGAGAGATGGTTGGTTGAAGACCCCTGTAGCCACCAGCCCAGCTCTGGCAGACCAGACCAGTGCCTCTCCCCAGTGCAAAGAAAGCTGCTCTCCACTCCTACAGGAAGCACAAAGTCCTTAATGCAGTTACTAAATGAGAAGTGGCATCTCAGTGGGCTGCCTCAGTGGATTAATTCTAAATGCATAATTCAGTATGGACCCACATAAACCTTTTTGAATAGAAATTGAGGTTATATAAGCTTGTTCTTGGAGCATATACTGCAAACTCCAAGCCCAGTTTGAGTGCAAATCAACTCTATTTTTTATTAATATTTTCACTTTCTCTTTCGTTCATTTCTCCAGCGTATGGGCTAATCAGATCACTTTCTTCACTCAAACACTGAGATGCCTAAAATAAAACACTGTATCTTGCTACCAGTGTCAGAGACCAATCAATCCTTCAAGAAAAGTTTATGTCAGACTTCTCCTGAGGCGGCAGCTTGCATCAGCGACAGCCCAGCAAAGGCTCTGCATGCAAAACCATCATTTCACATTGCTGAAAGCTGAAGGTACCCACGTCCTGAAGGGATCTGTGCACATCTCTCAGAGCCCAGCAGCAGCAGAAAAGATGCTGGACGCGCTTCCATGGAGAGTCAGTGCTGGGAAGTGTCCCAGGAAGCATCCTTGGGCAAGTGTAACAAGGTGTCGCATACGAGGGAAGTGACACATCTCCAAAAACAAGGCATAAGCTGCATGTTTACTCCCCACCCTCCTTGGAGCCAAAACACACACAATCTTTGGGTAACCAACCAACCAACCACACAGACATTAGTTTAACAGTTTCAGAAATACAGTGAGAGTTGTCTTTTTAGCTATGGATTAATTTTGCCTTCAATCAAGGTATCCCATGCAAAGCCAGATCTGCAAAACTGATTAGCAACTTCTCCAGTTAAAAAAATATGTCCAAAGGGTTACCACAATTCATTATTAAATATAATCAGATTAATTAAAGGCAGAAGACCAAGCTTGGGCTATTAGTAGAAATATTTGTAATTACATGTGGATACTTAATAACAGCTGCTTCCCTATTAAGATGCATTTTAACAGATTGGCTTTAAAATGAATGTAGTTTTTTTATTTATTTATTTTAGAGATATTTTTGTGATTTATTTTTGAGCCATGAAGAAGCAAAAGGGCCAATTACAGCCTTATTGATACCAAACTAATTCTACTGATTTTACTAATTTGATCCTGATGGACAGAATCTTTCCTGCGATCTGAAAGAAAGCCAAAAGCACCACTTAGCACCCAAAACACTCGTCATCTTACATTTCCTTGGAAAATGGCACAAATCTGTTCTTGTTTAAGTTCACTCCCTCAAAGAAACATACCCATACTGATTATAAAAAAAACACAAAGGTCTAGTGAAAATACCAATTCTGCTGCCCGAAACTGCTGATTTTTTCCTGCATGTGCCCATGAAGTGGCAGCAGGTTGGCAGAGTGAAATTCCAGCCACGCGCCCTGGAATTGAGTTCAGCAAAATCATCCGCCTCGCTCTCAAGGAAGACCCCAAAAGAGGAGTCTCTATGAAAATGTATGGGATAAAACAAAAAAAAAAGCAGGGAAAAAAGCATTAACAGATGAAAACTCACTGAGCTGAACCAACCATGTTGGACCAAACCAGTGGTGTGCAGCCATAAAGCCATCTGTGCTTTGCAAAAACTACTAAACCAAATGAATTAAACACAGTATGAAAGACACTAGAGAGCACAACTGGACAACTACAGGCACCAGCTCGTTCATGAGCGTCCCTAAGCTGAAGCTGCACAAACATTTACTTTGCTAGGTTGCAGTCGGGAGGCTTCTGGCCGAAAGCAAAGCAAACCAGGGAGCCAGCAGCGTGCGCGCTGCCACGGACCACTGCTCTGCATCTGCCGTTAAGAGAACGTCAGAAGTGACTCGCTCCTCTTATGAGGGCTCACATCAAGTTTCGACCATGGCTGATCAAGAACAGGACTAGCCCGTAGTCCACTTCTAGATGTTGTCAGTCCAAGCCCAGCCCGCTACCCACCCTAAAGTGCTTCGCAGAAGTTGTGCTTTAGTAATGAGTTTTACTCCAAAACTATTAAGCAAACAACAAATAACAGGCGGTGTTGAGTCTGTTAGCATTTTACAAACAACATACATGTAGTCCCACTTTTTAGTTTATCTCAATACGCAGAATTTTTTCCTGTTGTTTTTAAAATAAGAGCTTTGGCTGTGAGGTAAAGAGGCAGTTACTTTCTCAAGAGATCTTAACATTAGGAATGCTCATATACCATTCTGTTGCTCAAAACGACAAATGCAAAATGAAGTCCTGTGTTCAAGCACCTCTTATGTCTTTTCATACAAGTGCAGATCAGGTCACTCATTGTGGCCGAGCTTCTCTTTACCAATGAAGTGGTCTGCTAGAAAAGAAAGGCTACAAATATTCTTCTTTAGAAAGAGATTCTGGGTCCAAACAGAATGAGTAGAATGAAATGTTGTGTTTAAAACACAGCTTTGCCTTTTTTAATGTAGACATATCCTAATTTGCACGTTTAGCTGTGACAGAAAAGTCACTTTATTTACTCATGGATCAATAAAATGTACGTTCACAGCTCACAGAGCCCAGTGAAGTTATTTCAGCCCCTGTGCACCACTGGTAAGACTCGGCTCTGCGGGGGGCACATCACCATCGCTGCCGGACTGGTGACTTTGCTCAGCCGCCCCGGTTCCTTCGTCACCAGTGACATAGTTGGTATTTAGGACAGCAGGAAGGACGAGCGTGCTCCGAGCCAGCCAGCAGCGTCTCCTCCTGCCTCGTTAGCTCCCTGCAGTGCCAACAGCATCATTAGGGAGGGCCGCTGCAAGCAAGTTAGGTTCTATGGAAACAAAACACCTCCTGGACTTAGGCCCTTTCCTATGCATGGCTGCTGTTGCTACACTGACCTTACTGTGTAATTTGGAAAAAGTTACCTAAATGCCACAGAAACCTATTTCTGAACTGTGTGAAAAGTTTCTAATTTTAAAACACACAGCCTCATTCTTCTGCTCTGGAAAAATACCTGCAAATCAAAGCTAATCTGGAAGTGAGAATGGGACAGTATGGAAAATGTGACGTAATTAGCTTAAACTGCTTATTAAAGCAGGTAGCAGTGATCTTTGAAGATTCCTACAAAATATGATTGATTACAAAAGAAATCAAATAGTGAAAGTTTTTTATCCCACAAATAAAAAGATTGAGAAACTATCTTTTTTAACAAAAAAAAAAAAAAAAAAAAAAAAAAAGGAGACGAGGCAGACATGGCTGGACTGAGGTAGTTTCAGGTACCAAGCCATCTTTTGCACATGGATTATTTTATCAGTCTTTGTTGCAGCCTCTTCATCATATGAAATTGTGATCTCAGTTGCTTTTTCTACACCCTCACACATTTTCATACCTACTTGTTGTTTCGTGGCTCATTTGGTTTACAGATCAGTCTAATATTTGACAGTTATTCTCCTGTTTACTCCTGTTTACATAATCTACCTGTAGATTTCTTCTTTCAACTGCCTCAACAAATAGACAGAACATTGGTACATTAATAATAATAATAGCATCTCCATCTCAGTAGTCAGCAATCTGCCTTGCAAGTCAGAAGAAACTGCTGAACTTTGGCTCCTAAGGAGCTGCGTTTTTAACAACTAGATCATAGAGCAATTCTACTTAAATGAGCTGCAGGGCTGCCGACTTGCCCGGCAGATCACGGCCTGCTTTGGTCTGCAGTGTAATCAGGGCATTCGCTCACTCCCTGGGGCCCCCGATAAGTGGCCCAGTGCTACCCCTCCTGGCCAAATGACGTGGGAAGGTGTGAATTGTATCAGATAAAGAAGGAGCTGGTGCTGGCCGTGTGCGTTTCCAGCACATCTCTGTTCCTTTGCGAGGACATATAAGTCTTGCTTCCATCTGTGCAGGGAGGGCAGGAGCATGAAGCACTTCTCTGCTCAGAGCCTCCTTCTCAACATCTTTCCTTGGGCTTAGGCACATCCCACCAGGCAAAAATACTTTGCGTTGTAGCTTCCAACTCCAAGTTTTTTTGTTTCTCGGCCTCAACTGTTATTCTTTAACAGCCTCCCACCTTCATCCAGCTTGGCCCCTCCAGCCAGCCAGCCTGAAAACGCACGAGCAGCCTCTTCATGCGAGGCAGATGCATGGTTTTGTGCATTCTGAGTTGAGAATTGGAATTCTACTTCACCTGCCTGCTTCCACAGAAGATGTTAAACAGAAAACCATTTCCAATTAAAAACAGAGGCTTCCCCCAATCACTGCAAAAAAGCTAATCCAGCCAGCAACAAAAGCAATAAACTATAACAAGTAGTGCTGCTGTGGGTACAAGCACTCCCTGAGAGCACAAAAGATACAGAATGCTACAGCTTTAGCTGGCGAGCAGTCAAGGCCAGGATCCTGAAGAGATGCTCAGATGCCCCAGATGTGGCCTGTTTCACTTATTGCTAACATTTTGGTGACTAATGTTTTGGTAGACGGGACATGTCTGTCAAATTTTATGACAAGGAAAATCTCTAATATACAAAAGCAGGTAGGCTAACACATACTAGAGGAAAACAGAGAGAGACAGACATGTATCTTGTTAGGCTGCTATATGTCATTAGGCTGCTCATCATCTCTCTGATTATAGTATGCGCCAGGTACAAGTTCTAGTACCAGTTCTAGAGGACAAAGTATCTTCGAAGGCCAATGTGTTTCCTCTAGCAGTCTCAAAAGCACTTGCCAGAGCTGGTGGGACCAACTCAGGGTTTATTGTCTTCCTAAGCTTAGAACTTCTTCTGTAACATTTCCGGACTAACTACATTTAATACTCTAAATCACTGCACTTAAAAAGACACAATGTAATATTAGTTAAGGGGACCCTCTCTATTCAAACTTTCTAAAGCTAGTGCTTTCAGTGTGGTTAATCATTCCCAAATACTCCAAGACCTTCCTTTTAAGTATGGTCATTGAAATGAGTGTTCGCTCTGGAGTCATATGTGTATTTTAGAGTGAATTTTTTAGGGCTATCGAAGGAGATGACGACTATATTCACGACTATATTGTCAGAGTCGTGCTGGGGCAAGAGTGTGTGTCTTGGATGTTTTCAAGTCTTTTTCCTTCTTTGGTCTGATTCCTTCCCTCTTGTCCATAAACCTGGTTAAATCCAACACTGCGGCTGGATGGTAGCAAATTCCCTTTTAGTCTGAGCCTCTGCAGTTAGTTCAGTGTTCGCATAGCAGGAATTGCCATGTTCACAATCCATGTGCCTGCCAAGTTGCTGTTTGTCTCCTCAGTTTCTCCTGTAAAAGCATCAGACTCCACATCTGGCTGGGATCATTGGCTTCTAACCAGGCACCAGGAGCATTAAAATGCCAAACTGCAAATGCCCGTTTTGGATATGTTCACACGTCTTCCTGCACAGGACTGAAGGCACCATGCAAGCTGTCTTTCCCTATGGTTGTCACCAATTCTCAGTGGCTTCTTGTACCAACAGGATGAAGTGTTTTCCCATACTCTACAGCTCAGAAAACCCAGTCCAGTCACAAGCAGAAACACCACCCCACTTGGACTCCTCTGTATCAACGCGAGCCTCCAGCCTGCCGCTGCTGGGACAGCAGAGCTGTAAATGAACACACACTGAAATCTGCTTTCCACGCTCCGCGAGCCCTTCTGAGCTCCTTGGGGATGGCACTAGCACCCTCTGCTGTCACTTAGCACAGAAGTCAGTTTAGAGCCCAGCGCCTGCACTGTGCACAGGAACCCCAGGAAGAGCTTCCCGGATCCTCCACGGAGGCCCAAGCCATAAGAACCCACAGCGAAGTTCTGCAGCGACCCCTGCACTTCAGGGCAGCTTATTTTCAAAGACAGCGACTGTGTCCTGTCTCAGCAATACTAAAACACCTTCACAAGAGTATTTGCAAGGCTTCCTGAGACAGCAGGAGCATTGGCCTTCAGGCCAAGCCACGAGCTGCAGGAGCAGGAGCTCGGAGAAGTAGGGCCATCAGCTCAGGCCTTTTAAACTCCCATAAATAGATGTAGAAAAGCCCCCGAGTCCGTAACAACAGTTTCTGAACAAGGTTGTTGATCAATCCTATGCCACAGGGTTAAATCATCTCAGAATAAGATCTATGCAGTATATCCATATAGAGTGTCTATAGTGTCCAAAGCCTTTTCCTTTTTTTTTTTCCTTAGTAAATGAAGACCATCAATTACTCTTATTTTCCCAGGAATTATATCACTGTCACTGATAGCAGTGTTTAATAGTAAACTAAATACAGGAACAGAATACAAAAAGGGCTCCTTCAAGGCAAGGATTAAAAAAACATATATACATATTCAACATAAAAGACCATGAATATTAAAATCAAAAGCAACACAAGGGAGGAGGGATTTTAGTATCATCTGCAGCACTTTAGGTGAAGGAAAGCAATCCATAGTAACAAAGAGAAGAAAATTTGCAGAATATAGACAAGCATGTATTTTACAGAGGGTCAGAGAGCTTGTGATGCGATGTCAGCTATATAAAACTTCAGGAATTTTCAGTATGTTCTTTTACATTATTCAGAGAAACACAAATATTTTTGTTCTTTGAAATATTTTGTTCTTTTTAAGATATACTTCTTAAAATAGAGAGAAACAAGAAGTAATATAGGACTGGATTACCAGACTGTGAAATCCTTACTCTTTCTGGTGTTAGTATACATAAACAGAATCCATAGCTTCAGTGGAGCTATCTGAGTAAGTTGACACCTATATAAAAACGTTTCACATTCCAGTTCTTAATTTCAAAAGCTATATATTGCGCCATGTGCTCTAGGTGTCCCTGCTTGAGCAGGCAGGTGGACTAGACGATCTCTAGAGGTCGTTTCCAACCTCAACCATTCTGCAATTCTGTGATATTTAAATTTGGGACAAAATTGTAACATTAAAGTCCTATTAATGAGCTGATCGAAACCAAATTTTTTGCTTTGTTGCTAAACTTAGTAATAAAAAACATTTTCCTTAAGCGTACCTACCTAAAAACAGTCCATCAGCCAAGTCAGCCTTCAAATTCTGCCTTGACTATAAACAAAAAATACTTCATAAATGTGCAATTCTGCAGAAAGAAAAAAGAAATAGTAAGTATCACTGCCATTTAAACTGCTATCACCACTTTCCAAATTTCTTTTTCAAATGCCTGCTCCCTTCAAAGTCAATGGCAAAGCTCCTGTTGATTCAGTGACTGCAAGACTAGGCCCTGAAGAATAATCCTTTCCCAAACGCACATTTTTAGATGGATGCTGATTTTTTCGTTAACAAAAAGGATGAGACGAGGAGGAAACCAGATGACCTTTTATAAATTACAGTAAATACACCTGTCTAAATACACAGCCATCCGAACACGGCACGGACAGCAGTGGTGTTTGCTGCAAAAAGGTCCCCTTCTGGACTGTAATTATTTCCCACCTCCAACACACTCTTCAGGAGTGACAACTGACAGAAGAATTTCACACACACAAAAAACCTTTTTGCCATAATTGATGGACTTTTTTTTTTTTCTTTTTTCTTCTTTTTTCTTCTTTTTTCTTCTTCTTTTTTTTTTTTTTTTTAAATAAGGTCCAATCTGAAATTATCCCAGCTTTCCAAAAGTGTAGCCAAGAGCAGAGGGTTCTTTTGAGAGAATTGGTTTTCCAGTGTGTGGAAGAGCGCAGGAGGTGGTGGCTCTGGGCCATTCCAACAGTCATCAGTGCACAAGGTCCAAGGACTAATGCTTTGTTTTGAAACCACCTGAAAAATGGAATCACTCCACCTCACACTACTGTTTGAATCCTATAGCTATCACAAAATAGATGCATTAATAATGAGAAGCAAGGTCAGACTGCCTGTCTCAGAGCATCAGATAGAGAAGTGTTATGACATCAGTGCCCATGAGTCATGATGTGTCAGTGCAGAGTAGTACATCTATTTTATAAGCATACATTAATTTCCCATCCAAAGCCAAATTTCACAAAATACTGTATGGTTAGTGGAAATTTTATAAATATATTTTGAAAGGGAAACATTAAAAAGCCTGAAGCATATTTTCTTAGAGCATAAATGTCTTTTAGTCAACCACGTAAGTACATAACAAATTGATCAAGTTTTCCTAGTATTTGGTCGTGGGAAATACTCAGCTCCCTACTACTTTAGATTAAGCCCTCAATGCTATTTCTTCATTGTTTACGTGTAACAGTATGGACAGAAGTTCTAAGGCTCTTATTTCTCAAAAATGGTCACAGTAAAGAAGTGATTAAATGGAGTTAATGCAGCTATTGGCAATATAAAGAAGGATGCTCAGGTCATTTGCTGTTGTACAATCTGGGGCATTTCACTCCATGCTTTGGCTTTCTTCTTGGCCAGGGATAGCCATGGTGGTTCAACAGGGCTGCATGATGTCATTGGCAGGTTAGAGGAAGGTCGTGTTTCCTTTTCAATAGGAGGAATCACAGAGGCTTCCTGAGCAATAGGTCCAACTTTACCTGCCAACAAGAAGATATTCATCATTCAGCAGAAGGCTAAACAGTTAAAACTCAATTTCTACCAGTACTTTTTTCCTTACTTTCACGTAATCATTTTACAGTCCAGAATGTCTGTGACTCAGTAAAAGTGAAGAGAAATTGCTCATCTGGGTATAGGTAGAACAAACTGGTCCAGCTGCCGCAATGGCTAGGACTAACTATTGCAATGGAAAAGCTAATTCTGAACTGTCAGTGAATAATCTGCCCTGAAAGGAATCTTCTCCTGACGCACAAGAGATAAGCAAGTATCTAGTTCTTGACACACAAAGTTCTTCTGAATTCTTCAAATGTGCGGAGATTATAGTTCCAGATATTCTGGCTATTCATATTCTTGACTTATTCCTTGTTTCTCCTCTCCTTTCCTTCAAGCTCTTAGCTGCCATGACAGCACACAGCAAGTAATTCCACAAGGTTATTCTGGTCTATGAGCGCAAGAAGATCTAGAAATGAGCCCTGAGCATGCAGGAAAGTGTAAGCTGAGTATCTGCAGGGTAAGGTTCACTGTGGAGTTAAATAAACTGGTATTTGTTTTTCAGCAATGACAAGTCTAAAGGTTTGTTTCTCAGTCTTCACTCCGAGTACAAATATTCCTACTCCAGCAACACTATTAAGCATAAGGTCAAATCAATGTTTTATGTTCTTGGATCTGTAAACCAAGAAGGCGGAATTCTTGTGAGGCTGAATGTTTTTCATGCAGCCTAACACAAGCCTCTCATCCTCAGAAAGGAAGGCGAAATGCAGGCAACATTGCTAGTTTGGCGTCAAGCTACCATTTAGAAAAGGCCCCTTTCATCCCTCCAGTTTGGACATATTCAAGCTGGATGCCTTCAGACAGACTGCCTGTGATGGGACTCTGCAGAATGCAGCTCTGAACAGAAGTACCTCTCATTTCTTGCAACACAGTTCACAGCTCTATCAATGCTGTGCATCCTATCTCCCTCCACTCCAACCGAGGCAATATCACATCTGGGCAAAGTCACAGAAGTTCTTACCTCCACTCAGGAGGTCTCTGGTCTTTTTTACAATCTTGATACTTCTTGCAGAGAGCAAACTACACTTAGGACTACAGAAGGAAGTATACTGTCCAGTAAGAAAAGACTGCAGCTTCTCATACACAGTACATTTGTCAGAAATGAACTTATGTCTTATTGAAAATCTGACTTTGGAAATGGACTTCCATGCTTTGGGAGACATTCTTCTTTGTAATAAGCAAAAGTGAGTCTCAAACCCCTTTGCATGCTTTCAACAGCTCAGGGTAAAACAAAACTCAAAAAGGTTGCAAGTGCAAATTTGAGGAAGACAGGCTTTGGGACAAGCCTCACCATGCCTAGGGTCAAAAGAGAGAAAGGGAAGAGAGATAAGCTAAGTAATCTCCCCTTAGTTATAATGTGGGCTGCTATGCAGCCATAGCAAAATAGTCACAGTCAGTAGAGTAAGGATCTGATTTCTTGAAATTCTCTTCCAAACTTAGCCGACCTTCGGTTGTCCTTCCTCTTGCTGCGGAGTGCAGGATGTGTGCATCACACACAAAACCTCAACCATACATTAAGGGAGAAGAAAACGCTGACAGTTCACAGAAACCAAAAAACAGGATCTCTCCAGACAGCATCCCTTACTGCCAGGGGCAGACACAAACGTGGATCAGATGAGCCACGGCTCTGACACAGTGGAGCAGATCTTATGTTCTTAAGGAGCACCTGAAATCAGTAGCTTTCAGCTAGCACAGAATGCTTTCACAGCTGAAGAACTGGCTCATCTGCACGCAGCCGGAGCATGTCTCTGAGGTTTGGCACCACGCTGAGTACGCAGGGGAGGATAAGCTGCAGCCCAGCAGTAGCCCTGGGAGAGGTTTGTGAGTCACCATGTCTGAGTCACACTCTTCCCCTGCATTTCTCTACAGTCACAGAGAAGAGGGACCATCCAATTTCCCTGCTCACCCGAGGGCGGAACTGACTCTACCTGAATTATTTTTGACGCATATTGAATTAACATCTTTTCAAAAACACCCAGCAATGGAAACTGCACACCTCTACAAGCAATCTGTGTCACGCTTCAACAGCCTTACTGTTAGAAAGCTTTTCCTAATGTCTAAGCTAAGCCTCCCCTGATGCATTTTAAGCCCTCACTTTAAAGGAAATTAAGTCTTCTTTTCTAGACTAAACAACTCCACTCCCATCAGCACTTCCTGGCTGGCTGCAGGTCCAGAAGACCTGACCTTTTTTGCTGTTTTCTTCTGGACACTGTCCAACTTCAGCTGCTCCCTGGAAAACACTTTTTAGTACTGACCTCTACCAATAGTAAATCACCATACTGTTTATATGGTCCTTCATGAACTGACAGTAGAGATAAAAGTTCTTTTTTCGGCTTCCCTGGCAAGCAAGCAAGGCAGTGCATTGCCTTATACGCAATCCATTGTCTGAACAGGCCTTGTATAAAGTGTGTTGATGACCAAAAAAGCAGCGATCTGCCCCCTGCTACCCACCACCTTCACTATTTACTGGTGAAAACTGCATCCACTATGTAAAGATGTGGATGAAAGAGAATACCTGCTGCAGCAGACACACTGGTCTTCATTTGCAGTTTCTTTTCCTGCAAGCTCAAGGTGGGAGGCACACTCTTCCTCAGCATGTTTTCACTAGCTGGCTACAAGAGAGGGAAGAGGAGAAATGAATGCAAGTGAGGAACCCACCAGGCACCTGCACTCAGAAAGCTTGACCTCAGAGTCCTGGAAGAAGCTTGAAAACCTGACTGTAGGAATGCACCAAAAGCCAGTACGGAATGGCTGGGAACAGCCTGCGGGAGGGAGGCAGAGGGGAAGAAAGAAGGCAGCTGTTATAAACACAGGGTTTGCTAAACACCCAAGCAGGTTATCCTGTCTCTTAGAGACAGGGAAAGCAAAGGGCTTGCCCAGGCTTCACAGGTAATCTGTGCAAAGGTAGTGGAAAACCAAACTGCTGGTAAACAGTCTCTGGGACAGTGCACTGGATGTTGCCTTTAAGTCACCAGTACTGGGAAAGCTACTGCAACTCCCTGCAGCTCTCAGGGAGAGACATTAGTCTATACTCTACCTCCTCCCGATCCATGTTGGTCAAAGGGGTGTCTTCAGCTTTATGTTCTTTGGCGAGAGGATGACCCTGGAAAACCTTTTGTTTTAGTTTTGCCATGGAGACCCAAGCTGGTTCAGAGGAAGCAGTTTCCAAATGCGGAGTGGAGACTTTTTCTATAAAAAAAAAAAAAAAAAAAAAAAAGCTTTTGTGAAGTGAGGAAGGGATTTAGGTCAAGTCAGCCTAAAGCTAGTGTTTTGTGCTTTAAATCCTTCAGCATCTGTAATATCCTTTGAACAGCATGGAGATAAAATTACCTTCCCTGATGATTCTGTCCTTGGCAACAACTGTTTTTCTGTTTACCCTGGAGTTTTTGACCTGACCATGCTTCCCTTTTAGTCAATGGCAGAACTCCCACTGAGACCGCTGTGAACCGGATTTTCCCTTTGAAACCACATCCTTACACTGCAGATTAAATGAGTTTGATAACCATTATTTTTTCATGTCGGCAGGAAAACACAGGATGCCCTTTCACTTTTTTAGTATTTTAAACCAAGTGATTGGAGAAAAAAAAATCACACCTAATACAATACCTAGTAAAGTTTTCAGCTGTAATAATCTGAAAAATTAACTACAAAACAGCAGCAAGTTTTAAAAAGCAATGTAAAAACTCTAGCTGATTGCAGAAGCAGGTCATACCAAAAACATTTTAAATACCCTCAAGCTATTATTCTCTTGTTATTCTTGCTGGAATACACCCACCATTAAGATAAACCAAGAACTCCCCTAACCAGCCAAATTATCAAACCAATTAAATTAAAGTGCTGATGAACTCAGGGTTGAATTTGGTCCTGTTCAAGAGTGTTCTTTTGTTTGCTATTCTGCCAAGTGTCCCAGAGGGCCATTAATTTCTATAGTGTTTGGATAAAAACAGTGTAAATACCTGAAGGTTTACTACCATTTTGCTTCTTTGCTACTTCTTCAGACTTTGCCTTGGAGGGATTTTTGTCTTCAAAGAGATCTGATTTTTTAACAAATGATTTTGTGCTAACAGGAAGCCCTGGGGATGGCTTCCCAGGACCAGCCAATTTCAGATCTTCACCGACAGAAACCAAAGGAGCAGCTGGAGGGATTAGCTTCGGATTCTCGGCACGACTTTCACTCTGGTACTTCAGTAATGAAGATGTTCTCCGTAGTCTGACACCAAACGGGTTTTCAATATTTTGTGCTTCATGATCAGCCCACTCCATGGAAGAATTCAAATGCCAGTCACTGTCCTTAATATCGCGACCACATCTATTGGGGTTATTTTTTGCAGACTCCTGTATGACGGCATCAAAATGTGTGTGCTCTTTTGTTGTGCCTTCAAACAACTCTGGTCTTATAGGGGAGGTTGGGGAACTTCTGCTGTAAGAATCTTCCTTTGAATTTGAACCCCCTGAGAGAGATCTTTGCCATGCTGGTGCAATGGTAAATCTAACTGGTTTAGTAGCAACAGTCTTTAGCGGAGTTTTTATATTTTCTTCCAAAGATTGGCATTCTCTCACTGTTTTTGTGTGAGAAGCTGTACTGCTTAACTGGTACTCCTTACTGTCATTATTAGAAGAGATATTACTCTTCAAGCCAAGCAAACTTGAGGAGACCAGACATCCAATGGACAGTTTTTCAACAGTATATGGTGTGC
This sequence comes from Nothocercus julius, assembly GCA_013398735.1. Taxonomy (NCBI): domain Eukaryota; kingdom Metazoa; phylum Chordata; class Aves; order Tinamiformes; family Tinamidae; genus Nothocercus; species Nothocercus julius. The sequence continues at coordinate 621,506 of VZSV01000011.1, read as the reverse complement.
TGGTTTGCTGACTGTCTTCATTACCCTTTGAAACAGGACAAGGTGTTTCTGCTTTGAAGCATACATCCACTTTACTGCGGGTGAGCATGCAATCTGCTTCCAAGACAGATGCAGCAGCATCTGTTTTGGTTTCTGCATTGCCTTTGGATGACCGCATTTCCATAATTTCACAAGTTTCTTTTTCATTTCTTGTTCCTGAACTGTTTTCAGGAATCAAAACAGCCACTGCCACTTCTTCAAAAGCAGACCCTGAATTGGGCAGAGCAACCTGAGAAATGCTCAGATCTGAGACGGAGTGGATGGACTCATTTTCACTAGGACCCAGGCAAGCTTCTATTTTGCCAGTAGACGGTGGATCCTCCTTTTCCCAGTCTTTGACCTTTTGGTCCACAGATTTTGCTGATGACTTCTGCGCAATATCTGTCAATGTATTTATGTCTTGAGTTTCCAAGGCATTGCTGAACAAGTCATCTGTTAGTATGTCTGGTAACAAAACAGTTTCTGCTTTCATTTGTTGAGATTTTCGAAGTGCAGACGCTTCAGCATTGGTATTTTCCTGATGTAATTTCAATTCACCAGTAGCTTCACCCAAGCAGAATACCACCTCTGCTCTTTGGTGTTCCTTCACATTCGCTGGAGAAGCTGCTTTATTCTGATGGTCCGTGCCTGGAAGACATGCTTCCTCTTGCAACAGAGCACAGAAATCTTCTACCACTACCGTGGAATTGCGAGAGTCAGGAGCAGCATCACCGGAACTTGTTACAGTTGGTGTCTCCTTAAATCCGCTTCCCCTTGCATCATATTCTGTCTGGGTTGATAATCCTTTATTAAACAGAAGTGTGCATTTTAAGATCATAGCTCAAGGACCACCCATATTCATAATTCATTCCAGACACTGCAGTCATTTAGCATGAGTTACTCCTATTTGTCTGTCTTATAAGGCTGCTAAAAGTGTATTTAGAAATGGTCTGCCCAGCTGGGGAGACTAATACTTTGTAGTTTGAATATATCTAAGCCTGGGAATGACTGAATGTTGTTGTCTGCTGAACTGGTATTAAATCATTTTCAGGCTTGCTGAACATCTGGACAGCTCAGATGCGTCCACACACACAGTAAGTCTGAAGCATTTGTGAAGCAGAGGGCTCCTGGGGTACAGGTGATTTGTGCATGCACCTGCTCTGGGGTGTGAATTTACCTCAAGCATACAGTGTGTGTACAGTAAATCTAACTCTTTCTACGCAGCTGGGACCCAGTGAGGTACACTGAGGTGAGCCAGATTTCTGTCTGGGAAATTCAGGATAAAAGTATGACAGCAAACAACAGGGCTGCAAGGATGGTCTCAGGTCTGTGTTATCCAGAATGACATTTCTTGTTTTTTGATGGTGCCTCGCCTGAGGAGCTCTATCCTTCAGCACTGAACTCACAGTCCATGTTAAAAGCATTGGGAATCACAGATAATACTACACAAATCTTGTACAGATCTTTCCATCAGATCTCAAAGGCTTTTACGAATGAGCCATAGATGCCCAGCTACCGGATAGATGATATTTATGTGCTCCATTTGTCACTCACACCTCTGAAACAGCAGCAGTCCTCAGTGCACAGCTGCTTCGTATACAAACAGCAGACACTAATCCCCTGGGTTTGAGACACTCAATATCTCAGAGCATCACATCCCAAGTCTCCTTGCTGCCAAAATGCCAGCATTCCCATGTATGTATGTATATATATGTATATATATAGCATTATCATATAATACAATGTCAAAGATAAAAGTTTGCATGACATTTTAGAGAAATTTCAGTTGTTCTTATAACATACAATTATAATTGTTTTACTATTAACATTTCAATAATATGAAGGGGAGATAGCAATAGAAGATGTAATAAACAGGACAACATGGAGCACATGACTTTTTGCTCATCACACTATAGCAATTAAGATTGGTTTTATGGTATAAAACCAAAAAAGGTACCTAGCTTGATAGGATTTCCACTGTCAAAAATGTGTAGAAGAGTTTAAGCAATCAACTTAGTAATTCATAAATCTGCATTACCTTCCCAATCACTTTTATGCTGGTCACTCTCAAGAAATTCTGTTGAATTTCCCTTCTTTTCTGGAGTGGCAGGAAAACATGCTTCATTTTCCAGCTGGTCCACCTAGTATTGTGCAGTAAGATGTTTTCATTTAAGAGTCATGCACAAAACTTGTGTTTTATATGCACACACGTATTTATGAATACACAAAATATGTAGACATAAAATCCTCATATTGGAATTTACTGATACTGTGGGTAAGATGCTGTTCCAATTAAGAATTTAGAAATCACCCATGTTTTAAAATATCAAAGGTAGGCCACTGATGTCTCTCAAATCTCCAAACATTCTGGGATTAATACATTTTGAGGGAATGAGCATGTTTTAAGGTATCACCCAAGTCAGCAGCCGGCACAGAACAGAGCAAGCCAGACACACTATCATCACTTCTGGATGTGTGATTGCCTCCTCACTATTAGCTTTTCTCCTTCAGCGCTGCATTTATATCCACTTTCTTCTGCACAGTGAATCTTCTCCAGAAAAAAACTTACCTGGGTTTGCTGGTTCTTGCTGGCAAAGCCTTTCTGCTTCCGGGGGTTTATGGCAATCCTGTGCCTGGCTGCCGAGGTGTCCAGGCAGCCGAGGGGACTGGCAGGGATGGTGAAGTCAACGGGCAGGAAGCTGCGGCCTCGTGAGCCTGGGGCACCAACAGCAGCAGAGGACGAAGGACTGATGGGCCTAGAGGAATCTCCAGAAGTTATCTGTAAAATAAAAACACAGCACTATTCAATTTGCTTTGCTTCCCCACACCTCTGAAATGGGTTTCCTTTGCTAGCTCATTCCATTTCAGAAGCCTGAAAATGGCTATATTTTTAATAGCAAATTCTCACTTTTAACAGTTATGTCTAATATCACTTCTGCACAGCCTTCAACTCCATTTGGTGTGTTTAGCTGTATGTACACAGAAATGGGAAATATCTGGCTCTTCCTCTCCCACAGTAAGAGCATCAGTTTTCTTTCATAGTTCTTATGTGAAAAGCCGTTTGCAATACATCTGTGCACCACCAGGAGACACTGGTGCAGTTTTTGTAAGTGCCTTTCCATCCTGATAATGAGACACATTGCAGGAACGAGTTACTATAAAACCACAGAAGCAGGATGGTTATTTTTTACTCATTAGTTTTATTCCAAAGAAAGTTAACAAAGCCACTTTGCTCTTGGAATACCAGAAAAATCAAATGATTCTGTCGAACAAGTAGCCCAGAAACATCTTTTAGGCAGAGTGATGTGGATCTCCCCCCCTTACAGCCATACTGCTCTGGGGAATCAAACAGCTGTGATCTCACGCTATCAAAATAAAGAGTTTGCAGATTAGATTGTTCATACAATAGCAAGAGCTATCCCTTGAGTTGAACCAACTTTGTCAGCGTGGTTGCTGCCTTTGCCAGTGATATATGAGGTCTGGGAAGTCTTTCAGGCATTATATCAATGCTGGAGAGGGGGTTAATAAATGCAAACCTCACAGGTCTGCCTTGAGAACATGAGGTGGACAGAACTCGGTTCTGGTCGATGCAGCAGGGACAGTCAAGGTGAGAGGTCCCTTAGGCTCCTCTCCAAAAGCATCACCTCTGTTAACTGTTCCAGCTGGGTCAGGGAATAGACTGTGTTGGACTTGCAGCAAGACCTGCTGCTTCTGAAGATCTCTCCTAATCCAAAACAAACTTCAAATTAACTCAGGCTCTTTGCTTGTGGTATTGGGAAGGGCTGATCTTGCAATTAATTCCAGTGAAGAGTGAAGCCGGGCCTTGCGCAGCAGGCGCTGAGCAGGTTCTGTAAAGCTGTAACTACTGTTGGGCATTTGGATCCTGGGGTGTGGAAGAGGAAGTGAATTGCTTTGCTATGTTCATGTCCTACTACCTTGTAGGTCTGTGACCATGCCCACTGTGACCGTGCCCAATTTTCGGTTGTGCAACTTTACAAACTCATACTGCATTACACAGCTGGCTATGCTGCTCACACAAAGCACAGATTTCTGTTATTTACCGATTTTTTTGTTCAAAAGTCTAGGAGAGGTTCATTTCAAGTATCCCTGCACCTATCACGGACTGTTCATGAACTCCTGGCTAGGATATATTCTACTCAGGATAGCTGGGAAAAAAAAAAAAAAGAGAGTACTGCATTGGCTCCATACAGGCACCACACATGCTGTCTCAGGAAATTTTATTAGAAGGAAGAATAACTATTTACCTGTTCATCTTCACTGTCTGTGCCACCTAAACTCAAAGAGCTATGACGCTGAACAAGGTTGGAGGACTGTGGGATAAAATAAGGAAGAGGGTAAGTCAAGGAAAGTAACACATAGCATTCCCTGGGACTGATTATACTGGGATAATTATGAGAAAAAAAAAACAAGAGGAAAGATGAAGGAAGGATCACTGCAAAGTCTCTACCCCAAACAGTAGGTTTCACCCCTCCATTGGCATCAGACATAGAAAATGATAGCTTTATCCTGCTGTGAGACACGCCACAAAGGCTGATCACAACGAACAAAATCACTATGCTGGATATATATACAACAGGGCAACATACTTCAATGGGCAATAGAGCAATATTTTTTTTTAAGTTGTTGTAGCTTGCTTTTTAAGATATTCAGATGTATAAATACTCACATACTTGCTCAAGTCTCAAATCATGCATCTGCTGTCAGAAGCCAATTCTTAAGCAAGAACATAACCCATAATCCCTTTTTGAGCACCATCAGGACCCATTTTCATCATACACAGAGGACTGTAACCTTCCTGTTGTCTCAACTAAGACCACCCTCATTCAGAACTATTTTATTGTAAAGAGAATAAATACACCAGATATTCTTACAGACCCCACTATTTTTTTCATCTAGCTTTAAAACACAGTAAATCTCTTCTATGGATGTAGGAAACTGCTAATCTCTCCACTTTGGAGTTGGAAGACATGGGAAGTTTGCCTGTGCAGTGCAGGCACCTCAGCTGGGACTGTATGCAGTACAGTCACAGTAACACCATATTCATCTCTGAATACTTCTCTGTTTGTGATTTCTGCAATATGGTCCTGCCTGCTGAGACTAACTTGACCAAAGGCATTTGGAGTTACCATTAACAACTGACCTTGTTCCTTCCTTCTCCTCTTCTCCTAATGAGAGGAGTCACAACTGCCCCAGCAAAGTACTACATAAAGAAAACAGTGCTCAGAAAGGATATTTGTAGGGTTGATTCCTAGTTCTCCTAATTCTCCTACTCTCTCTAACTCACACAGTCATGAGTTCATGGTCTACCTAGGTAATTCATTCTGGTTCTAACTGATCCTCACCAGAGACTTCTTTAAATCTGACATTAGTGGAAACTAATTTTAATGAACCAGAAAATTAGGCTCATCCCTCAGGTCAGAGTATGGTGTGTCTGCATAAAGGAAACCGAGTAAAAACGTCATTAAAGCACATCTTAGTGAGTGCAGTGGTTTTATGACAAGCAAAAAAAAGATCTCCCCCCACTCGAAATAAATTCTCTTCCTTGTGCAGGAGTTCACTGAAGTGATGTGATGCTTCTACCTTGCTTGGTAAATCCGTCAGAACTTCATGAAGGCTTGAGATATCAGGAGGGCTTCTAGGTAATCCATCATCTTCAGAAACAGCACCTGCATCTTCCAGTTTCCTTCCCGTTATATTAAGAGGAGGCGATCCAAGCCTGATATTCTGCTGCAATTGAAGCTGTGGTTGAAAACAAATTTTAAATACTGTCTTTCAACAGCATTACTTGTAGGTGACATTTTGGACACCTTTACCCTGTTACTCCAATTAACCACACACAATCTTGTGTTAAAAAGAAGGGACAGGCCATCTGCAGAAAACAGCCATTTATAACATTTTATTTAATTACAATCACCAAGAACCTATCACTGGAGTTGGCTTCTAAAAAAAAATAAATAAATAAAACCAATTTTATTCAGGAAGTGACCAAATACAAAAAAAAAAAAGAAAAAAAAAAAAAAAACACTATCCCAGAAAAATAAATATACCAATGTAATTTAGTTTGATCGTAAAACTTTAAAAATTCTTTCAAATTTAAACACTTTTTTAAATAATTACATGCACCAGGGTGCCAAATTTGTCCCTCAAAGTAGTGTCAGTCAGCAGTTCCCAACTCCAGAGTTTATATGGACACCTCTCCTTCATAAAACCCTTCCAAATACCAAGAGCTTGTCACTGGTCTCTCCCAAGCAAGTAGCTGTGTCCCATCTCTTAAACAAAGTCAATTTAATTCAACTCCTGGTCCACCTCAATAAATTGCTTATTAATTTTCCCAGCATCACAGCCTGGTCCTGTCTACAGCAGGAATGACAAAGGCAGCCAGGAAGGACTGTTTTAAAAGGACTATGGAGATTATTTTCCAAGATTGCATAAAAAAAATGCTCTGGCAGGCCCTGATCCTAGAAAAATAAAACAAAGTCTACAACCTCACAAGTAGCCAGATGTTCTCTCCAACTAAAAAAAAAAAAAAAAAAACTCTCACATCTGAGGAAACACCATTGCTAAAACTTTTGGCTTAAGTCTTTCAGCTATGTCAAAGCTGGAATATAGACAAGATCTGAAAAGAATCTTTGTCCCTCAAATAAAAATAGCTCATCAGAGTATTCTCAAGATAAATGTGCAGACCAGCCCTTTTTTTTTTTTTTTTTTTTCCTGATTCTTTGCTTATTAAACAAGAATTTTAATTTTAGGACTAATTCTGTGCTGCTCTTCAAGCAGTGCATTCATTTACACCTCTGCAAATTAGATTTCAACAGCTGCCATTCTTTTTCAGAAAGACTTGCTATGGAATGTAGAGGAACATAGTTCCTATAGCTCTGATATCTACACAGGAAGCAAGAGCGCACAGTGAGCCTTTTATCCTCTAGCTTCCCAATTTAAACACCTCTCTTGCCTTCTTACCCACAGCAATATAACAAATATCAACAATACAATCTGCAAAAGCAGGGCCAATGACAAACTGCAGAAAGATTGCAATGTATGATCAAAAATGTACAATATATCTGCATACTTCCTGAAAAGGGAAATACAGGTAGTAAATTTTGCTTTCTTCTCTTTACACAACTGCCCATCTTTGATTTTTTTTAATTTATTAAATGCAGACAGCAAAGTGTTCTAGGAGAAACTGCCAAATTTACAGTCCATCTTCTACTGGTAAAGTTAATTTACACTGCTCAGGAAATAACAGCTTTTATCAGTGACTGACTTTTAATCTGACAAGAGATAAATTGTCTTTTATGACTACAAAAATAATGCTGGCAGTATTATGCTACCATGCAGGAGGCATGGCTGAAGAGAAAGCGCATGGGACCGGTGACAGCTTGAAAAGAATTTTTTTTCCCCAACAAAATCTGTCATGTATAAACATGATTTCTCCCACTGCTTCTATTGTTATGCAAAAAAATACTCTGAACTGAAGCTCAGCCTCTTTTGCAGTTTTATGGGGGAACAAGTCCCTCTGTGCATCTTTTATTACTCAATGTGTGATGCAAATGTATTTTGCAATAAGAAGTCCACACTGAGCAGAGAAAGAATTTGAATGGCCTTTGGCTGCCTTATTAATGGTTTGTTCCAGTCGCTGGAAAAACCTTAAACTTTTATCTCAGTGCTCTGAGCTGGGTAGCTATTTGAATGCAATTAACATAAGGAACAGTTGATAAAGGAGTTGTCATGGAGGTTTCAGTGTGTGCCTTGGAAGAAGGAAATGACCTAGCAGAATACAGTATCCTCTGCTGGCAGGGATCAGAAAAATAAAGATATGAATAAAGCTGTCACTGATATATCCGTCATCCCACACACTTACACAGGCCATGGTGTTATCACGTACTGTGAAAACATCATGGCCAAAATTCCAAAAAAGAAATGTCTTAATAAAAGAAAAACAGTGTAAGGAACACACTGAAGTATAAATAAATGGCCTTCACTCAAAAGCAGTAACTATGAAGTAAAGAATGGGAATCCCAATGGAAGAGGACATACTTATTAAGGAAAGAATCTCGTTGATGGACTCCTGGAGATAGATCACAAGCACACTGTGACACCTAGGATAAGCCAACAGCACCAGGAATACTTGAAGATGTGTCTTCCAAAAGGCAGAAGTGATTCAAAAGCAGGAAATCTGGCTTTAGAAACATCAGTCAACAAAGCCTTAAGGCACACAGCACAGGAATCAAACAAGGAACATGGGCAGAGTTTTCCAGGAGACAGCTAATATAAAGCAACTGCATTGAAGAGGGAAGATGTTCTCACCTGCAAAGCCTTCACTCTTCCAGGTATGTTCTCCTGAGATGCCGTGTCACCTGCTATACTTCCTGGTGAAGATTCCAAAATGAAGACACTGTCATGGGACAAGGCTTTGCTTCCCATGTTTCCTTTGGGCCTGCAATGGAAGGAAGAGTGGTCAATGCACTAGGTGCAGCCCTCCAATACCTTCTTGCACCACTTCACTTCGAATCAAAGAGGCTAGGGTCAGATGCATCTCATTTAACCTCAGATTTCTGCAGGTTACTTGTCTGAGTTAGTCACTGCCAGCTCCCTTTACACTCATACAGGAGAAAGAAGCAGTTTTTAGGATGGCAACCTAACCCAAAATTGGTTTAGATTGGTATATGCCTGTTCACAGCCAACTTATGAGAACCCTGGTTAGATATTCCTGACCTGGTCCTTAGCTCTCTGGGTGGTCAGGTCAGTCCAAGGGGGATGAGTTCCTATTATAGTCATTAAATAAACTGTAACCAACTCAGATTGGTTGGGGTTGAACTGTCAGGTTGTGCAGGGCAAGTTCTGCATTGCAGGGCAAGCTCTACAGGGAAGACTCCAACTCCTTTACTCAAAAATTTACGCGAGCATAGGCAGGCGCTGGCTGTGCCCTGCTTTGTCCCAAAGACAACAGGGATGGCTTATATGAGGATTTCATGCTAGCACTTAACTGGAAAACAAAAGGGAATACATTTCTGTTGTTGCCTGCCAGCTCTGTAACCCACAAGCTACAAGGATTCCTTGGCTCAGCTGCCGTGCAGGGCATGCTCATTTTCTCTAGAGGTTACACTCAAGTTAACAAGGAGTGATTAGGAATTAAACTCTGGAAAAAAAAAAAAAAAAAAAAAAGCCTAGTAAGTCTAATATTTTTCTGCAAGAAATAAAGAAAGATGAGGTCTGTTATTTGCCTAGCCTCAG